>JAOXOE010000874.1:12569199-12596894 GCA_028565055.1 Phoeniculus purpureus | reverse complement strand
TGCAGGCGGATTGGACTGGATGATCTTTCGAGGTCCCTTCCAATCCGTAATGATTCTATGATTCTATGATTCTATGATCTCAAGCCTTTTCAGGTGGGAATGTATTTCTATGTGAAACAGTCACAGAAAATCGATTGAGTTCTGGAGAAATACCAAGAAAAATATCTCAAAGTATGGAGAAAGAAACAACTCTCCAGTGGCCTCACTCCAAACCAGTTAAAAAAAAGGTTTTCCCAGAATTTGGAAATTAAAAAAGCTAAGCCCTGAAAGGATTCTGACCGTGTTATCTGTATGATTTTTAAAAGTTTAATCATACTGCCTGCTTCATACTTTACCCCAGAAATTCTGCTGGGAGGGGCAGAGAGGAGAAAACAGAGCAGAAGTCCTGTAATGGTGCTGGTGCCAGTCCCAGCTCTGATCCATACTAAATCTGAAATAACAGTACACTCAAAAGTCCCTGGGCATTAGGACTGTCATCTCTCCAAGAAGAGCCTCAAGAACTACATGGGCAGTCCTACTCCTTAGCAAGGCAAGACAGTTTTGAAAGAGAAAAAAAAGAACAGCTGATGATGTTCTTTTTCCAATTAAACATTTTTATCTATGGAAGTAAAAAAAAAAATATAGTTTTATTCTAGAATTAATAAGAAAATACTAGAACTAAGATGCCCCCTATGTTGCTATCACTGATTCAGATCTAAGACATCTAAATTGCGAAAGATTTACTCACATCTAGAACCTTCAAAAATCTTAAGCATTATGGCCTCTTTTCTCAGTCACACTTCTTAACAGATAACTATTAACTTAAACATTTAAATTACTTGTCTCAAAGTTGTGGGTTGGATCAAAGGAAACGTGCATTAATTGGCATTTCCTCCACTTAAACTGCTTTCAGTTTAAAATAATCTTGGTCAGTAAGGGGAAATGACTTAATAGCTACCTTGCAAACAGGCCATTAATTTGGAATCAAGATATTTGGGCCCTCTTCCTAACTCTGTCACTGACCTAGGAACTTGGTAAAAGTAAAAATGCATTTGAAGGACTACGAAAGAAAACCAACAGTACTTTTTTCATTTTTGGGTAAGTGACAAACTCTGAAAATGCTGTGTTAATACTGCGCGCTTAAAGACTTAGTTATGTGTCCTGTACCTATGACAGAGCATAGAAAGCAAGGAACACAACAAGTCTGTGAGCACAGAGCACTTCTCTATTTAATATCCCAAATAAATACTGAAGAACAAGAACAACAGGTTCCAGGAAGTGGATTACGTGAAGTACCTACCTGTTTTACAGCCATTAATGTCCCTGTTCCTACATCTTGAGCTTGGTAACAAGAAGAGAAAGCGCCAAGACCAATTTGCTGACCCTTTAGCCACTCTGCATCTTCTCTGTAATGATGCTTTGCTTTGGTATGACCAGGCAGGGTTTCTGGTGTCTGCAAGTTAAATTCCAAATTATTCCATGCTTACTAGTATGCATTTAAGAGGCAGACATTCTGTAAGGTTACAAGACATCCATGCTTATATGCCTCTCCTCTCTCTTACAGATCTTCATACTGCGTGCTATATATATTTCAGCTGAGACCAGAACACCATTGCATTCTGTAAACCACATAATCCTACTTTACGTGAGAACACAGAAGGCAGCAAAACTTAAGGACGCAAAAATAGGACCAAGACTTTTTTTCTAGTCCTGATCTCATGTCTAGTTAAGGTTTCAGTTAGCACCTAGTGTAGACAACCAAAATAATGTCGTTCTCTACATAATCTATTTCTCCCAATTTGAAAATGGTTCAAATGGCTTCTCCCATTTGCAGATGGATCCTTTACTTCATGCAAAGGATCACTCCTTCCTTTATTCTTATCTCTTGTGCTTTTGTCTGTTTGCAAACAAGTACCTTTTTCTGACTTCTGAAGTGTTTAACATTCTCTCTCAAGATATGCCAACAATGAGATCTCTTCCAGCTCCGCCTTTACTTTCAGGAACTAGTTTGGTTTTCCGTAACTGCTTTCACAGTAAGCCAGCGTTAAGCCTCAGTACAGTTCTACTCCTAGCTAAAAGCTCTGTTCTCATGACTTGTTTTCCCCACTTTTACACTTCCTTCTTTTCCATTTCAAAGACTGGTACATGACATGTAGTTTCTTTTCCAGGTTCCTTCTCTAAACTTGTTAATAACCTTGGAAAGATTCTGTAGGCAACTAGCAAAATTGTTTATACTCCAACTTCTAGGAGAGGGTATTGATTACCTTTGTGTTTTATATAACCTTGAAAATATAACAGCGCTGCTATATAAATTCAGTGAACCTCAACTGAGGCTTACACTAAAGCCCACAAGTGTACTTACGTCCTGCTGAATGATTATGATATCTTCACCATTTTCGACCTGCAGTTGGGGAATTATTGGCAAAGCATCTTGAGACGCTGACATAGCCATAGCAATAGCTAAAGCTTCCTCCTCTTCAGCTTCCATCTTTTCCTTGCATTTTTGATTGTGATTTACATCATCTTTGTAAGTATCATCATTTTCTGACCGTTCTGGAGAAAGTACTGCAACTTCAGACTTGAATGTAACTGTGCCGTCACTTGTTGGCATGGAGGCCTCGAGTAGGTCCTCAATACTGGAATTGAGCTCTGCATTAACATCCAATCGACATTTTTCATCTACTGGTGTGAATACCGACTCCTCACTTGGTATAACTGCACTGCTACTACTAGTATTATTGCCATCACACTGTGAAATCTCATTTAGATCAAGTGTCATACTGTGTTTTATGGTTTCTCCCTGCTTGTTCACATCACTTGGAGTGGGTCGTGATGGCTTTGGCCTGTGTATGTGACTGGATGGCAATGGCCTGGCTTGGGTGAAAACTGGAGAAAGCTTCTCGGGTTCTTTATTTTCGGAACAGTTTCTCTGAAACTGAAGAGAAAGTTTCCTCTGTGTTTGAGGAGGTGACGGGATTTTGCAGGGAACAAATCCCTGAGGTCTAAGTTTTGAGACATCTGTTACAGTGCCAGCTGGTACAGATGGGCTTGAAGGAGACAGAAGTGTTTGGAATAGTGACTGGGAATGACTGGATGAGGGAGAAGAGTTCAAACACTGACTGTGGGGTTTTCCTTTTGTTTGAATTGCTGGCTTTGGTTGCTCAGTGGTTACTGATGAAACGGGAATTCCCACAGTGAGGCCAGACAGTGTCTCCGAAATGTCCTCTGGACTGGCACTCAGTTGATCACTTAAACTTTTACCACTTTTCCCTGATAACTGGACAGTATTGTTCGGAGTATTACTTTCTGTAGCTTCTGGTGAGTTATCTGGTACAGGTAGCTGCAAGAAGTCTTCACGATGACTTTCCCCCAGCTGCACATCTTCCATGCCTAGCTGAATAGCTTCTGCAATTTCCATTTCATCTGCTATTGCCATCAGACGTCGACGCATCCTTGCATAATGAGTTGAGCTGGTAACACTTAACATTTCTAACAGCTTTACAAAAACATGTGGCACTCTTGCCACCATTCTTGCTGCGCTCAAAAATACTCTCCGTGATAGTTTACCAACCATTGAATGGGAATTGTCAATTGACTGCAAGGTGAAAGTTAGGAGGGAGAGAAGTTTCTTATACCTGAGAAAGAAAACAGAAGTTTTACACGTTGATGTACTATAGTGTACTAGTGCCAAAGAAGCCATTTCAAGATAATGTCTTCAGCACTCAGTTTTGCAGCAGAAACAAGACTTATTGCTGTACTGGTGCTTCAAAATTGAGTCACAGGTTTGAAGAAACTGCAATTTTTGCATATAAATGCATAGTATTTGTTCAGAGGAATCAGAAAAGCTAATTTTTAAGACATCATCAAAACCACACTCAACTCAGAAGAGCAATTAATAGTAATGTAGTGTAAGCAAGTACCTGTCTACTACAGTATCAGCCTGTAAAACATCTCCACAGACAATGTGTGGATAAAATTCACCAGGAAATTCCAACAGAAGTCTGTCTATTAGACAGAGTCGCCCCAGCAGTGCTTGCCAGTTGCTAGATTCAGTTTGAGTTCCAAGAATACAATTTAGGACATAATCTACACCACCGATACCAATAGAACCTATGAAGAAAAGCAGATAAGGATTAGAACTGTTTGCAACTTAAAATGTCTAAATGTATCATACAGAAATACACATTGTGTGCCCAAATCGCCCCCCTCACAAACTGCTGAAATACTGTTCTTTGCCACGCTGATATTGGATAAACCCTGTTGTCAAATTTAAAACGCTTCAGAATATTTGCTAGCAATTACGATTCAATTATACACAAAGAACTGTTACCAGATTTAAGTATTTCTCTCCCAATTGCCAGCTCGCCTGCTTGGCCTTTACACATCTCCAACAGCGTTGAGACTGAAAGTTGACTTGTTCGGCTATAGTAAATTAAAACAACAAGAATAAGGCTTTCAGCAGATGCTTTCAAGGAAAAACATTCATTGTATTTCAATAATCATTGTATTTCAATAGTCATTAATTTTTCACACACAGTTTAAAGCTATTTCACAACACTTTATTCCAATACATTTCTGTAATCCTTTGTAAGCTGCCAATAATTGAGACATTTTCCGAGGATGCTTTCAGAAATGTAATGCCTATCACTTACAAACAAAATCACAAATAGGACCCTCATCCTTTCGCAATTACAGGCCAAATCCAGAGATTCAGCAACAGGAAACAATTCTATTTCACTTACTCCTTTAACATTAGATGTTTTATTGCTAGACTACTGCTGTGGCATCTCCAGCTGCAGTTTCAGAAGAAATACTGCTTAGGAACTAAATCTAAAGTGACAAAAATAAAGCTGTTGGACTTCTGCATCGAGTTTACAGTACAGGTGAAGAAGTGTTTGGTCTGGCAGAACAAGAACTGGGGTAAACTTGGGACAGCAAGACAAGGCCTACTCAAATGAGAAATGACAAGGGCATTCACTCAGAATAACCATCTCCTAACACTACACCACGAAGTAAGAAGAGTTACATTAACACTTCATGGCACAGATGTCCACCAGCTTTTGCTGAAGTAGGAAATGCACTTGATAAAGGGTACTTGGTGACTGCTTGAAGGTGAGTAACGAGAATCAGACCAAAGCAATTAGCAATTGAGATGAAGAGAGTAGTTGATGACTGCACTTAATATATTCCTCTATCTTAAATCCCATTTTATTGGGGGAATCCCAACTTATGAAAGCAAGTTCAAGATCTTGAAGAAAATAACTGCTGGAAAAACATAATAAGTGCCTTCAAAACCTACATCTTTCAAGCCAGAAGCTTATTGGCAGCAGTTAGACTTAAACAAAAATATTATAAATTCAGCTTAAACACATATTCAGTAAGAATCCAAAATTAATTTTAAGTTCATGAGACACCATACCTGTTTGCATCTGCACACTTAACTAGTATTGTCTCTACAACTGGCTTGAGAAGTCGCTGTAGTTTAGCCCTCTCTGCTGAAGTATGACAGGGAGTGTATACCAGCATGGCTCTTAAAGTTTTCTAAAAGAAAGGAAGAAAAGCAGTATATATGAAATAAAATTAGCCGTACAATTTATTTATTTTAAGAGCTGTAAACAGTTTACATAAACTACACTAAAAATAAAATGAAATGTTCAAAGAATAAATAGCTTACTAAATATTCATGGTTGTCATGAGATTGGAATTAATCTAGTCATACAAGTACTGTTAAGACTTAGAACTGTACCAAGCATTTATTTATATGTAACCAGCGGAGTCATGCTATTTCACTCTCGCTGAGGACTTTGTTCACTCAACTTGTAACTGACACCTGAAAGCAAAGTTTTCAGTGTTGCTTGACAAATTCTACTGAGTTTCCTGCCTTCTTTTATCACCAGCATTTCCCTCCCCTTAAAAAAATAAAGTAACTTTAAAATTATGAGAATACAAGTAAACAACTACTTACTAAAGCAGCAACATACACTTTGTAGACAGGGTCAGCACAGACCATGGACAGCACACTGCAGCAGGATTCCACCACCACATCTCCTGAGACACTGGTCTGAGATGACCCACTAGCTGCTCCCACAGCTCCAGCGCTTGTGTTGTTTCCACTGCTACTTCCTGAATTTCCAGTGCTTTCACCATTAGCCAGTAACAGAGCACCACTAACATCATGGGAAAGACGTCTAAGCGCCATCTCTCTTATATTCCAGTTTCGAGAAAACAAGCAGCCAACTAACTCCATTCCAAATACCTGTATAAAAGAAAAAGACAAACATTACAGGAGTTAAACTAAATACTACTGCAACTTAAACACCTAAGAAAAGCAATCAAAAAGAGCAAAGAAATGTTCCGGTGAAAAAAGCATCTTAAGAAGTGTGACAGCAAAAATGTGCCAGAAGCTACAGTGTCTTAAAAAAAATTTCTGTGACAGAAATAAAGCCTAATAAATGCTAAGTCAATGGTCAAACCCTGTTAAGAGAAGTTGAAGGACAACTGTATGAATGGGTTCATGCACTTAAAATTTTAATTATTTGGTATTGAGTTTGTTTCTGGACATTGATATTAATAAACCGCAAATCAAGGTCTGGCTATACCAGACCAAACTACAGCAGAAATATAAGCATGACTAGTTTGCTCACTTTTAAGGGAGTGACTGCTGCTCCTATAAACACATTTCTACACTCTAGTGGTTATTAAGGCCATTCAAGCTCCCACAGCTCCACTTGGATAGAAACAAAAGCTGACTTTATTTATGTGACATCTGTAGTACACATAACTAGTTTTCATTGTACGTCTTACTATACGGACCATCAACATGAAGCCTGAGATGAAGTCCAAAACTGAAACCCAGTTAAAATGTGCCTGGAAAACTTTCTCTTCTTATGCAAGTGAAATATATCTTTTTTCCAGTAATAACCAACCTGAACTGTTGATCTGACAAATGTAGGAGAACAGTTCAAAACCAGTTTTTACATTTGAAGAGTCTTTTACAAAGTACAATTACCTGAATCCATGGCTCAGCTAAATCTTTATAGACCGAAGGGATCTGCTGTACCCCATAATGAGTAAGGTTAAAACTGCTATCTTGGGCTCTTCTCTGTGTTACAGCTGTAGATTGCTGCTGAGTTTGTTGCTGAACCACACGGAGAACAGAAGAATCCACAGGGCTTGGCAATTCATGACTACAGAATAACAATAAATAATATGAATCAAGAAATGAAAAATTTACTGAAGTAAATACCAAAACATATTTATTAACATCAGCTAAGGATCCAGAAACAGATAGTTGGTTATACAAAGACTGAATCCTTACCTATAGAAATCATGAGATCTCCATTTAGATCTACAAAGGGGACAGATAAGTGGCTCTCTGTTTCTTCTGCATTCTTCTGCCCCTGGAACACAGCATCAGGATAAAAGTTGCTTCAGTTTTACAGAGTGTGGCATTGTATGCACAAAAGATGGCATTGCTATTTCTAAGTGTTATTGAAGAATGCTAGTTTCCAGATAATCACTTCTGAACTGAGACATCTGCAGTATTCTGACCAATATGAGCTTTTAAACAAACGCTTCTGCTTAGCACTAAAACTGAAATTGAAAGTTAGGAGCTGAAATGCAACTCCTCAAACAATTTTTCCAAAGTATTAATATATGGGAGATGAATATGGTTACAGATTGCTTTAAAAAAAATAAAATCCCTTTTTTAACGTAGTATCTGAGCGCTTTTTATAATTCACTATGTAATCCTAGCTTGCACGTAGTAGATGGTTTTCAAACATTCCAGTAACAAGCTAAAGGGGACAGAAGTCTGTTCCTAATCTTGATCTAATTGGACATACTCTTTTCACTCACATAAAACAGCTCAAACCTCTAGCCCTGCACTTAACTTCTTTCTCAAGGCATCAATTTGTGATTAACTGACAAAACAAAGCATATCAACAGTACACAAATGTTACCGAACTGTCACAAAGAGCAACCTGTCATTCCTTCAAGAGCGGGTTCTGGTTTTATTTATTTTTGAGACAAAAGAAACCCTCTCAAATAAAAATACTGTTGAAATACTGTTGCATACATGAAGTCACCAGAACTTAGCAAGGCAAAGATGACAACGTACATATTGACATGCAGTGATGGTGTAATTTGTTCCTGCAGCCATCTTCACACACAGTAAGGCTCTCTTCATCCAGCATGCCTAACAAACAAATGGGGCACATCTGTTCTTCTTCATCCTTCATACTATAAAAATAGATAATTGTGACTGTAAAAGCAGCATATTGTAATTCAGGACAGCTTTTAACAGTGACAAGGTATTAACTTCCAGTTTGGAACAGTCACTTCTGAGTAACTATAGCCCATTCATGAATCATTCTCCTAAGCCTTAGTATGAATAAGCAAGCAATCAAATTTTTAGAACCACTGAGTACAGACAACACTTTGTTGAAATGAAAGGGGAAGTCACAAAACACATGACATCTTTACAAACTAGGTCAGATACCAATTAAGAGACTGAAAGGCCCAGCCTTGGGCACTTAAGTTTTTTCCCCTAATACTTCTTTAAACAAGCCAACCTTCACTTTTTCACTTACCATCTGGCTTTGAAAAGCTAAGAAAACTTCTACATTTTGAAAGCTACTCTTTTTTTGCATTGCACCCCTTCTCAAGCACTAGTCACAAGGTATTCTTTAGCTCATTACATGAAATGGTAAACGTTCTCTGATGAACCTAAGTAAAACCAAATGCAACAGATCCTCATGAACACAAACATACGTGTACATTTCAAAAAGCCCACTTTTCCTCTTTTACATGTTGCTTCCACTTTATCCCCACACTAATTTAAAAATGCCTGTAACTGGACATTTCAGAAAAATGATTTTGGACTTAATACACAGTTAAAACAAGATCCTAATCTTGTGTAATACTGTTCAAACATGAAAACTCTTATAATTCACAGCTGGAGAAGTTTGCAGGAGCCCTCTATTTGTTCACCAAAAATGTACTGTTAAAATAAAATTAATTTGTGTATACATTTTATTTCCTTGCAAATGGTCGACACCTTTTTCCTTGAGAAGGCCACGAAAATAAGCTTACAGTGAAAAGTCAATTACCACAGCATGTACAGATTTGAAGTAATTTGAAACTTATTTTAGAAAAATCAGTAGTAAACAAAAAATAATTGCAGGTCACAGTTTATCAGAACTGAGCTAAGGTTTATATCACAAAAATCTGATACACAGTGTTCTCCAGTATTTACATAATACAAGATCAGACTTTCACAAGACAGCGGCCTTATCTCATTGATCCAGTAAAGCTAGGAACTGATCATCAGGTGTACTTACAAATATATGAAGAATCTTTTATCCTGCTAAAAATGAGAACTAATGCAGCACAAGTTCACAATCCAGTGAAACCAATTCTATGAAAACTTTAGAATACTTTCTATACAACGTATTTATACTATAGTGAAACTGGCTTGCCAGATTAGTTCCAGAATAGATTATTTAACTACCTTGTTTATGCAGCTTATTTACAGTGACACAGTTTGGCAATTTGGAAAAATAAGTAAAAAGAGAAGAAACTAAGGTCACAATGTGTATATCAGAATCATAAACCAGCATTCATCTAACTCTATGCTTATTAACACAAAGTAGCGTATCAAGGTACTCCTTAAGTTAGATTCCACTTTGCACCACAGAAAACATCAGTTTAGGTTGACTTCTGTGGTTTGACCTCTCCAGAGGCTCTCTAGTTCAGCCACTAAAGCATGGACAAATCACTTTTAGAAAAGTTATTGGTTAGTTTTTTTTTAAACATCAAGAACATGCAAGAGTACTCAAAGAGTAGAAGGCGAGGACAGGAAAAAAGTCAATTAATCCAATATAATTTAACCCAATATAAATAAGGCATTGCTTTAATACTAGAGATACTACAGAAATAATTTATAGCTCCCTTAAAATAGTATAAGATATTGTTTAAAATATATGCTTATGTTTTTATGCAATGTTTTAATAGATGCATCCACAAGCCGCGATTTTGCCTATAAGATTTCAGAATATTTTAATAGGCACTTTTTTCCAAAGGACAAGAGAAAAAAAAATGTTTCTTCATTGTTGCACAATGCAACAATGCACATTGCTTCTTCAAATGTTGCACAAGTGCTGTATTTCAAGGGTGGCATACAAACAGGTTCCCAGAGTTATCAGTCCTGCTCTTGCATTACAGAAGTTTCCCAAATTCATAAAGAGTAAAAAAAATTTTCACCACGTCAGCATTCTTCAAACCAACCACAAAACAAATACATCCACATAGTACCACAGTGACTAACGTTCGCTTGATTGCTTGCTTGTAAATACAGAGGCTTAACGTGGCTTGCGATGAAAGTAGCTTTGAACAGAAAGAATGTAGGTGATTCTGAACCTCTAACATTAGAAGAAAACTACAGAATAAAGCTTTTAATTCCTTTAGAAAGATACTAACCTGTTTTCTGAACTAGATGTAGAAGTACTAGATGATGACAATGTATGAGAATTTGACATGCGTGAGACAAACTTCTGGATGGTGTTACGAGATGGAGCTTTGATCCTCGAGCTACGCCTACTGTGATATTTCTGGAACAAACTCTCAACCTAACATCAGAAAAAAATAGCAACAAGTCGTATTTATGCTATGAATAGCTTATAATTTAAAGTGATATCACTGAAGCTTAACTACTGCTAAAAACCATCTATCACCTTCACAGTAATGCATTAGCAGTAGCAGCAAGAATGTTAGTTGTCTTAACTAATAAACAGATCTCAAACATCAAAAATTATTTCCTTACTAAAAATGTAACAACTTCAAGTATACACGCAATTATTCTGAAGACTGAAGTATTCTGTTTACCATTCAGTGAGACAGATACACAAGTTTTCGTAGAAAATACAAGATTTGAATCACTCAACTACAGCTCTCTTCCTGTAGCTATGTAGTTGGTTTATTGTAGATGGTTTATTTTTCTACTTAGCTCTTGAGCCTGAATTAAAAGTACAACAAAAGCATGTACTTATCTTGTTGCTTTGAAAAGCAAGTTTTCAGCTTCTAAGACTTCTACCTGGAGCATGTTTTAGATCTGCCAAATCATTAATTGGAAATTGATTACCTCAAAGTTCTTCAGTGTCTTTCTCCAGAGCATTGGGTCTGATGGTTCAAGCTGGAACACTCGCAGCATGACAAACAGCAGATGAATACAAAATGTGCCACGGCCACAGCTACAAGTCTGCGAAGAAAAGTACGTGCTAAGGCTTTGCTGTATTTACATTTACAAGGGTAACTTTTCAGCTTTTAAAGTGCGCAGACAGAACCTGCCCTAAGTAGTTTATGCAAAGTGTTTAATACTTTGGCATAAATATCTCCTTACCTGGCCTACAGAAAAGGTGATTTCCCAAAATATTTGATATATTTATGGGAAAAAGCCAATTATTACATCACTTTCCAATTGACATTTTCTTCTAATTTTCAATTGTTTTTTTAAAAATAAACTGAAGTTGTTGCTATGCTTTAATACTAGAAGAAATTCATGCATGTAATCACCATACATCTATAACAAGTCAACCAGTTAACCATCGAGCTTAAACGAGATGCTAGGTTTCTGAGTAAACAGAGTATGTTCCACGGTACAGCTTCACATTAAGCACTATGAAAGTCTACAAAACAGACCTCACTACGGGGACTATTGAAATCAACACACTTGCAGAAATTATGTCATATGCTTGTAAACTTTATGCTATATATGAACGGAGGAACTAGTATTTCAAATTGAGAAACTCAGCAAATGAAGTTGCCAAATATTAGCCAAAAATATTTAAGATGTGTGATTTGGAGCCACTTCTAGGAATGAGAAATAGGAACTACAATACTAAGTGCTTCAGAACTAGAGTGTTTGGTCTTTTAAAGGAAGCTTTGACAAAACTAAAATACTTGCTAAACATTTGACAAAATACGAGCTGATAATTACACGAGAAGGGATTACAATTTTTAAACATAATAGAAGTTCTATCATGGTTTGATGACTGACTTGATCTAATGTGGTTTTGAACAGTTTTTCAAGATTAACTATACAGATGCTACAGACAACACAAAAACATTCTTTACCTGAGGCCCAATAAACACTCTGTACTTATTATCAGGGCTGTCTCCTCCTATTAAGAAAGAGTTGGGTCCTATCTGCTGCAGCAGGTACAGCCTGGCTCGCATAACTTTGTTAACACGACGGTTTGTTTCCTCAGGACTGTATGGAGAGAAGCCATCTGGAGATGGGGCTCGACGAGGTGGTGTTATTCTTCCACTCTGAAACTACATAAGCAGTTCCATCATAGGTATTTCCAGGACAACTAAGTTTAATTATGTGTTTCTCTTTTTTTTTTCCCTCCAAGTAACACAGTAGCAGTCTCTGAAACTATTACAACCTACTTAGACAATGCAATTTTATTTCTGTGCCCAGAACACGAGAGCAGAATAAAAAGTGTAATTTTGAAACTCAAATTTTGTCTGTTATTATGATGGAAAAAAACCCCAGTCTTTTAAACTGCCTGTATTTCTAAGTATTCATTGGTTGCCTTACTACTGAATTAGCACGTACAGCTCAATCAGAAGATAATCACAGACTTGTGACTTCACATGGGAAATTACAAGGTTATAATAGTAACATATTTCATAAATTAAGAAATTCTATGGCTACAGTTTACAAAAGGAACATAAGGTCAGTGAAGAAAAATGTTTAACAAATCCCAAAATAAATGAAAAGGACAGAGCTTCTCCTTTGCAAAATTAAAGGAACTTTCAGCTCTGGGCTGGTTTTGGTTGGAGTGGTTTTTTTGTTTCCCTATGATCTAAAGTTCAAAGCTCTTCCTACAATTCTCTTGGTTTAAATTCTTCACATTCCTATCATCATAAGAATCATTAATGGCCTTGTCCAATTTAAAATCTCCTGCTTTGATTTACATCCACGTTAAATTTTGTATTATAATGTGGGCTACTTAACTTACTGTGCATCGGTTAAGCAAAAGATGCCTGAGCTTAAGGTTTTTTCATGTGAAAGGTAAAATTAAATGAAGAAAAACAATCACAAACAGATCAAAAGCCAAATAAGTTTGGTGGGTTGTTGTGGTTTTGAAGTGGTTCTTTGTTTTCACTTTAACTTTTCACCTTCTCTTGTCAAGAATAATGGAGTTGTTCTCAGTGTTGTAATTCATACTCATCCCTGGTTCAGAGGAAGAGCAGTACATGTGTTAACTGATTTTGGAAACTTTTCTTAGAGCAACGGGACAATAAAAGAATCAGATCTTATTCTTAGTCCAACTGTGCAGTTACGTTATAGGACAACTAAACTGAAACTCAGTTGTGGATAAGCATTTTTATAAAAGCAAGGCTGGTAGCTGCTCAAAACATTATACTACATATCTTCCTTAATGAAGTCAGTTGCTGTTGCTCAATATGTTTTATTCCAGATCAAATGCAATGACAGAGACTTTATTGTTCTAACACTGCATGCACCTAAAGACCTAGGCAGAGAGAAATTTAATGAAGTGTAACAAGAGTAAGTGTAGAGTCTTAGATCTGGGCAAGAACAACCCCAGGGACCAGTACAGGTTGGAGACTGACCTGTTGGAGAGCAGTGTAAGAGAGAGGGACCTGGGGGTTCTGGTGAAAAACAGGATGACTATGAGCCAGAAATGTGCTCTTGTGGCCAAGAGGACAAACAGCATCCTGGGGTGGATAAGAACAGGGGGTGGTTAGCAGATTGAGAGAGGTTCTTCTCCCCCTTCTACTCTGCACTAGTGAGACCACATCTGGAGTACTATGTCCAGTTCTTGGTCTCATAGTTCAAGAAGGACAAAGAGCTGCTGGAGGGTGTCCAGCACAGAGCAACAAAGATGATGAAGGAAGTGGAACACCTCCCTGATGAGGAAAGGCTGAGGGAGTTCGGTCTCTTTAGTTTGGAAAAGAGGAGACTGAGGGGTGACCTCATTAATGTCTATAAACATGCGAGGGGTGGGTGTCAGGAGCCAGGCACTTCTCAGTGTGATCCGGTTAGGAAAGCCAAGGCACAATTTGAATTGGACTTAGCCAGAGAGGTCAAAGGAAACACCAAGAATTTCTACAGGCATATGAATGGTGAAAAGAAGTCTAGGGAAGTTGTGGGCCCCCTCAGAAAGGAAACAGGTGGTGTGGTTACAAGTGACATGGAAAAGGCTGAGATTCTCAATGACTTCTTTACCTCAGTCTTCACTGCAAAGGCCTCCAGCCACACTCCTGGAGTAAGCGAAAATAATGGCAGGGACTGGAAGGAAGAGCTGCCCATCATAAGTGAAGATCAGGTTCGTGATCTTCTGCTGCTTGTCTCAGAATCCTCATTCCTCAGAGCAGGTTTGAAAGTGTTGGTTTTCCACAGGCCAAATTTAAAACCGCAAATTAGGGCATTTTCCAAGACATCTTTTTTCAAGAGGGAAGGTTTTTTAACCTGAAATGAGAAAAAGAAGATGTATTTAGAGAAAGGAAAAGCTAAATACAACAATCTGTTGCATTTCAGTTTTCTCTACATCTTTATCTCTGAGCTACACTGGATCCAAAGCGCTAGGTTTTCAAACACACACATGAAGGAAAACTGAGTGTCTTCACTTCTGGGCCAGCCACTTCCATCCAAGCACCTTCAGCTGTGCTAACCTCCTGCAGTCAGTGAGAGCTTATCCTCTTTTCACCCACTTCCTCAGACATATTGCCCTGGTGACCCTTTCTCCCCAGGGTCTCTTCAGTAATGCAGTCCCTTTCCTCACAGTGCTGCAAATATCTGTGCTAAGGGCAGGGTCTGTAATAAGGAATGGGCCCAGAAGTGGAGAAGCAGCAGAGAGGAAGGGGTATCCCAGTGTGTCTGTCTGATGTAGTTGGCAGGTCAAGGACATTGTAGAGAAAAGAAACAGTTGATTGTACAACAAGAAAGGAATTACTGCATTTTCACACACAATGAGAAGCTAGGCAATAAGCCAAGCATTTCATAGTTTAATATTCCAAATGCTCTAATTAATACACATATAACTGGACTTTTGGAAATTAAAAGTTTAGATCTAACATTGCACAAGAGTTTCCCTTCCAGCTCCCTCTCAGAAACCCCATCGTGTATACACACCCCTGATTAAAAAAAGATAACCAAAAAAAATCTAGTCTAGATTGTCTTTCCAGGCTTTGTTATTAGTGAATGTCTCACTTTCCAACAGAAAAAACCACCAGATTTTAGAGAAACACGGAAACTGCATAAAAACCTTGAAAGAAAATTCCCTTTCCTCAGGTTAAGCTGAGGAGCTGGAAAGACTGTGCAATTCTAATATCAGCAATGTTGTAACCACCCAGCAGCAGTTCCTTACCCTTTCCTTGCTATTTTTGAGAGTAGGTTTCACCTACAATAATTACCAGTCACCAGTATTTCTGAAACAATGAGTCTTCCAAAAGTAAAATACCAAAACTGTACTGAAACTAATCATCAAAATTACTGCAGATCAATAAATTCAACTTCATATTGAAGCATTAATTTAGTGTTACCTGTTCACTGAAAATATGGAACTCTCTTATCTCTTCCTGTTAGTGGAGCATATGCTTCATCTTTTTCACTGTCTTCCTGCCAGCCCATCTCCTTCAACAACCTTGAAATTAAAAAGGGTAACACTAAGGAATTTGCTACACACAGGCATTTAAAGCTCTGCCTACATATACATGTAAAAATCATGTGGACAATGGATTAAAGAGTCTACTCTTTTTTTTTTTTTAAACAAACTTTTTCATAAAAGTAGATTAAAAGACCTACAAAGGTCACAAGGCATAGAAGCTGAGTAGTTCTCAGGTCCTCACAGATAATACTATTTTACTAGTACACACAGTGAAGACTGTACTTTCTTTTATTTTAAGGCAAGAAATCTGTCAGGTGGAAAAGGAAATATTTCCTATGCATAACTGCTCTGGTGGATTAGCAGATACCCCCTTTAAACCGCCATGAGTCACACTGAAGTAACCTGCAGGCTTTCCTGGAAAACAGAGCAGCCATGAGGAATACTGGTGGTGTCCCACCAAGGGAAACAATTCAGGATGCAATGGCTACATACACCTTCTCTTTCCTACCATATGCTAATGTTACAACCAGGACAGGGTTCTTTGCAATTCAGTCTCACTTCAAGGCAGGTGCTGATACTGCAGCACACGCAGCCTACAGCTAGAAGTCAGTCTTGTGATGAAGAGAGGAAAACAAACAAGACACAGATTCCTCTCGTATAAGCCTGAGAAAGCCAATAAGCAACGTGTTTTATCCAGTGCCAAAAGTGGGACAGCAGCAGGAGTAGGGGAAAAGCGGTTTTATGTGTGAAGATGCTGTGAAAATAGGAGTTATCTGAGGGTGAAGACACTGTGACATTTAACAAGTAAGTTTTCTGGCTGCTAAGTTTTACAAATGATTTAGGTCTTTCAAGACAAAGCATGGATCTACTGACCTTAAATATTAAAGGAAGGTAAATATATTTCACAAAAGAATAGAGGTTTCTAAGGTACAGGTCAAAAATGACACAAGAAACTGGCACCTAGACCTGAAGAACACTGAATATATTAAAATAGAGAAGAAAATATACTCACAACTGATGTAGCGGGTACCTAATTTAGCCACGTGTCAGCAAAAACTAACATTCAAGATAACTCACAAAGAACTCTAGGTACCAATACAACAGCTATGAATTGGTTAAACTTGCAGGAGACCAATGACACAAATTTCTGCTCTTAGACCCATAATAAAAGCCTTGAATCATAGAACGATAAAGGTAAAACAACACTACTCTGCTTAAAAGCATTTAATGGGACAGTAGCAGAAATGGAAGTTACATCCTCTGTCCAGTTTGTTCCAAATACTACAGTGTGACGGGCAGGAACAATTAAATCCTCAGGAAGTAGCAGAAATAATATGCAAGTCATCCAAAACTCTTGTTTAAGAGAACATGTGCATTTATGTAGACACTCACAAAGGGACTCACAATGTTAAATGCAGATCAACGACAGTTATCGTTTTGGCAACCTTGATTTGAGTCACAAAGGTTTACTGCAAGTAGGCTACTAGCAGTACTATGTACAACAGAGTTAAGCTCTGTTAACAGAGATTCTGTTAAGATAAATAAAACCCAAGGGAATGGTAGCTATTTTTTGAGCAACACTGTTTCAGGTTAGCAGGACCACTTCCCCTTTAAAGTGACACTCGGTTTCTAGAAGGGTTAAGTGTAAACAGCTTCTAGAAGGGTTAAGTGTAAACTATGCAAAAAAGTAAACTTCATAGAATCACAGAATCACAGAATCATCCTGGCTGGAAAGGACCTCCAGGGTCATCAAGTCCAGCCCTCATCCCAACAGCTCCCTAACCCCTAGACCATGGCCTCAAGTGCTCTAGCTGCTCACCTCCAGGAATGGTGACTCCACCACCTCCTTGGGCAGCCTGTTCCAGTGCCCATTTGCAACACAGAGAACTTAATGAGTTTTACATCACCTTGCAAAGGAAAAACATTTAGAGGGACAGTGTGAGAAATAAAATTCTGTCTGGAAGCAACATCCTTGCAGGTGTGCATTCAGGTTGCCAGCAGGACACTGTCAATTTCCCAGGTGAAAGTAAGCAGAAGATATATTTCATACAAGATGTGGTGATGCTGTTACTAGTACCCTGTGAGTTAAGCTGGTCACTTCAATCCCAATTTAGCACATAAAGATTACCACAACCATCTGTCTATGTGCACACAGAGGTCGCAGCCAAAGGGGTGGAACTGTATGGAGACAGAGCCTTGCTGGAATACCACAAAGGAAAGACTATGAAGAAACACTATGCCCAGAAACATTATGAAGGTCATTCAAAGTAATTTGAATTGAGAAACAAGACTCAGACTTGACTCCTATCTTCTACTGAAAAACAGTGTCATCAGCAGCCCCTGATGATCAAATATTTCTGTCTCCACAGCAAATGGTGAGAAAAGATGGAACACAGCAGCGTGTGTTTCACTTTTCATACTCATAACGGATAAGAAATTATTGAAGTTTCTTCTGCAGGTACTACAAAATTAAAAGCTCTCTAGTCTCTTGCACATGTATAATCTACAACTAAACAATAAACATCAAAAAATCTACCACTGCAATCTTGTATTTGCTGGAGACAGTAATAATCTGTTAGAGCTCATGGCAAGCTCCTCATCAGACTGTGTTGTGATTTCCCAGCAGCCAATTCTCATCTTCATCAGTTGCTACTGCAATTACTTTTTTAGATACTAGAATTGTTTCTATCATTTTTTAAAAGTTACTTTCTCCCTTTCCAGTACATAATTTTGTGATATCGCCTTACAGCATCTACTAGTGTGCTACAGAAATAATTATTTTAAACAATGAGGGAAAACCCACTGGAGTTTTACATAAGAAGCAGCATTTAAAATCTTATTAATACAAATAGCAGTTAGATTGCTCATCCTAGACAGGCAAGCCAAAATGAAGTTAGTTTTACAGTTGGTTTTATTTCTTTATATGGAAATATATCAAGCTTTTAGTAAAGGAAAGTTAAGTCACAAGCCTAGTAGAAACAAAGTATATCACATATTAAATTAGTGCATGTCTGTAAGTTTTAACTTTATTCATTAAACATTTTATATGTTCTCAGTTTTCAGATTCTGATTTCTGAACTAGCAAGATTTTGTAACATGCTCACTTACCATGAGGGAACACTCTATATTACATGAAGTACATACCTATGCTCTGCCTCAGGTGAGAATGAAAGAACATGCGGCTGATGAAAAGATGAAGATGGATTGATCTGTTGGGACACAACTGAAGCATTACCATTGTCCTGTAGAATTTTGTTTTCAAAGTTTGGGGTTATATGTCCCTCATGATGAGGACTGCTGCTTTCGCAAGCTGAAGGCCTTATCCTATTAAAAATAATTATATATTACAAAGTTAAAAACTAAACTCCATTCACAAGTAAATGTCTGCAGGTGCTGCAAATTCACCAATTCCATTTAATATATGGGGAGTATAATATATGGGGGTAATTCTGTTCATATTTCTAGAGTTTGCAATACTACAGAAATCTGAGACTATGACACTGGTAAGTAATGTAGAAAGCAACTCCCACACTCCAAAGCTTCAGACATACCTTAAAATTCAAACTTATTTAAACTGCCTTTAATACTTAGAGAAATAATACAAGGGGCAAAAGGTACAAGCTACAGCATAGAATGTTCCAGTAAGCATAAGGAAAAACTTTACTATAAGGATGACAGAGCACTGGAACAGTCTGCCCAGAAGGGTTGTGGAGCCTCCTTCTCTGGAGACATTCAAAACCCACCTGGATGTGTTCCTGTGTGACCTACTCCAGGTTATCCTGCTTTGGCAGAGGGGTTGGACCAGATGCCCTTTCCAGATTGCTTCAAACCACTAATATCCAGTGATTCTGTGCTATCTATCTACTTCCTGAACCTATAAACAATGTTTTAAACTAAATATCTGAACCATGTATGTCAGGAGTAGTTTGAAAGCATAAGAGTTCTCAGGTTTACTTAGTGTAATGTGCAAGTCACAGCCTTCATACCTCAACCAACAAAAGCATCTGCCACAAATTCAGAGACTGGATACTGCTCTTTACATTCAATCTACTTCCTCTACACACACGCATTTACCACAGCTTCTCAGGCTGCTGTTAACAGCAACTAACAGACTAGCCATGAAATAAGAGCAAACAAAGTTTATTTAGGAAGCAGACTGTTCAAGTTCACTCAAATATTAAAAGCTCTTTAATCCTATAAATCATAAATGCGACTATTTACTTTATTTATTCTACTATTCCTATTTAGTAATACAATAAATAGCCTCAGAAGTCTTACAAACTGCTTGATGGCAAGGAAGCCCTACAGAGGGATCTGTGCAGGCTGGGTTGATGACAGAAGACTCAACAAGGTCAACTGCTGAGTCCTGAAATTCAGCTATGACAACCCCAAAGCAACACTACAGGCTCAGAGAAGAGCAGCTATAAAGCTGCCTGGCTGAACAGGACCTGGGGTTGCTGGTCAACAGCCAGCAGTCTGACAAATAAGACCAACAGCATACTGAGTTGTATTAGAAACAGTGTGGCAAGCAGGTGTAGGAAGCGACCGTCTCCCTGTACTCAGACCTTGGTGAGGCCTCATCTCACGTACTGCGCTCAGTTTTGAGGAATCTCACTGCAAGGACAACGAGCAGGTGCAAAGAAGGTCAACAAAGTTCATAAAAGGTCTGGAGCAAAGTCCTGTGAGGAGCTGAGGGAACTTAGATTATTTAGCCTGGAGAAAGGGATGCTGAGGGGAGACCTACTCTACAACCTGAAAAGAGGTTGCACTGAGGTGAGTGTTGGTTTATTCTCCCAAGCAGTAACTAACAGGAGAAGAAGAAAGTAGCACCTCAAGTAGCACTAGGGGAGGTTTAGATTAATTATTAAGAAAAATTTCTCCATTAAAAGGGTTGTCAACCACTGGAACAGGCTGCCCAGGGCAGTGATTCATTCACCATCCCTGGAGGGACTTAAAAAAAATCAGACAGATTTGGCAATTTAGGGACACAGTTTAGTGGTGGACTTAACAGTGACACAGTTAACGGTTGGACTCTGTGATCTTCCAAACTTAAGAGCTCATAAGAGCACCTAGTGATAGGACAAGGAGAATGATTGCAAGCTAAAAGCGGGTAGATTTTCATCCTAGGGAGAAACTCCTCACTATGACACTTGTCCAGGGCAGCTCCGGGCAACTCAGTCTAGGGAGAGCTGTCCCTGCCCATGGCAGGGGCATTGGAGCTATATGATCTCTGAGGTCCCTTCCAACCTAAGAACTTCTATGATTTCTCAAGTGAAAAAAAATAATGCAAATCTGCACAGAACTTACCGATCCCCTTATTTAAACAAATCAGGGATTGTTTTACCTGAATGGTCTGCGTCGCTGAGTGCTGCGGCACAGCAGATCTTGTGCCACTTCGGTTGAAATGAATGACGTTCCCAGCACCAAATGCAGATTCATCACAAAGTCGACCTCCAGATTTATCTTTTCTTGCCTCGCTTCTCCTACAGCAATTTAAACAGAAATTTAAAGAACCATTAACTACCATAGCATGGTTTTTAGGCATCTTCAGACAGATTACTAAGCAAATACTTAATGCAATACTTGTTTTCTTGTGCAAAAGAGAATGTTTATGAGCAATTCAGTGGTTCACAAGAACTGTTTACACCATTTATATAAAGATTAAAATTACAAAACAATTGTGACCCTTTCATTTCAGGTATGAAGAATCAAAATACAAGTCTTCAGCGGTTGAAACTACTGTTTTTAGTGTAGAACGCTAGTGAGTTAAAACAACTCCACCATTTGTTCTCAAGGAGTACAGAAATATTCAAGAAATAAATATCAAGGAATAAACTGTGAAGGGGCCAAAATGACACTAATTTGTTCTCTTGTGTAAGCAATACTGCTCTGGAAACATATAGAGCCATTACCTTTGCTTCCTTTCACTCTGGCACTGTAGGTCATTGGTGGTAATAGCTCTGAGGTCTGGGCTTACGCATCACTGAGAAAACTCCTCCTCTTGGGGATCAGATCACAGAGTCACGGAATCACAGAACATTAGGCATTGGAAGGGACCTCAAAAGACCATCTAGTCCAATCCCCCTGCCACAGCAGGATCCCCTAGACCAACTTCCACAGGAACATCTCTAGGTGGCTTTTAAGCGTCTCCAGAGAAGGAGAATCCACAACCCATCTGGGCAGCAACTTCCAGTCCTCTGTCACTCTCGCTGGGAAGAAGTTCCTTCTCATATTGACGTGGAACCTCCTATGTTCCAGCTTACACCCTGTACCCCTTGTCCTATCACTAGATGACACCGAGAAGAGCCTGGCTCCATCCTCCTGACACCCACCCTTCACATATTTATGGACATTAATGAGGTCACCCCTCAGCCCCTTCTTCTCCAAGCTACAGAGAACCAGCTCCCTCAGCCATTCCCCATGAGGGAGCTGTTCTACTCCCTTCATCTTCTTTGTGGCTTCACCATTTGTTCTCAAGGAGTACAGAAAAATTCAAGAAACAAATATCAAGGAATAAACTTTGAAGGTGTTCCAAATGACACTAATATCTTGCAACATCATCTATGTCATTTCAGACTAAACCCTTCCCCATGTGATCCGAGTAGATCAATAATCATTTGTTCCTTTTCTCCAAGAAGACTAAGTCACCATTGTGCTCAGGTGGACAAGGCAGCAAACAGCACCGTGGTTTTTGTCAGAAATAGTTTGGCCAGGAGGGGTAGGCACTTGTTAGGTTACACCTTGAGTCCGTGTTCCATTTTGAGCCCTTTGCTACATGGAGGACACAGAGATGCTGGAGCAGTTCCAAAGAAGGGTGGTGAAGGGTCTAGAAAACAGTCCTTATGAGAAGCAACTGAGCAAGCTGGGGCTATGTAGTTGAGAGGAGACCTTTTCCATGTCTACAAGTACCTGAAAGGAGGTGGTAGAGAGGTGGATGTTGGTCTCTTCTCCCACGTAACAACTGACAGGACAAGATGAAATGCCTCAGATTGTGCCTGGGAAACTTCAGGTTAGACATGAGGAAGAACGTCTTTACTGAAAAGGTAGGCTGTCCAGGGAGCGTGATTAAATTGTCATCCCTGGATGTGTTTAAAACTTGTGCAGATATGGAGCTGAGGGTCATGATTTAGCAAGGGCCTTGGTACATTTAGGTTAATTGTTGGACTTGATCTTAAGGGTCTGTTCTAACCTAAACAATTCTACAGGTCTATTTCAAGCAGCAAACAATACTATTAGATGAACTGTCCAAAGAAAGTAACAAGAAAGCAATGTATGTTTTTTCAAAGAGGAAGCTTACTTTTTTCTTAAATCCTACAATTCTAGATTGAAGCATGGGATCTCAAGAGGGTCAGTGGCAGACTTAGCACTTGTTACTACTTAACATTTCCAGTAAGGTAACAGTGTAGACTATAACATATATGTATACCACAGTACACTGGACCCTAATTGTACTTTCACTTAATCACTTAAGAGACTGTAATAAACATATAGTTACAAAAATTGAATAGAAAAAGAGTAATAAGTTAGCAGACAAATGACTAATACACTCTTACCAATGAGAGGGTTGATCCTTTGATGATGTGAAGCTCATGAAAGCCAATGAAATAGGTTATAATGGATAAAATTGCACTTGCAGAAACAATGAAACTATGTTTATTATAATTAAAATTTAACTTACAAAATCCTCATTCACAAGCTGTTTGAATAGTTTTTCGATTTTCTGCTTCACAGCTTCCTTAACACGTTCATTTGCTTCATGCACTTCTTGGTCTTTTCCGTAGCACAAAGTGCTGGTGCAAGCATAGGAACTTCTGCCAAAGTATGCTCCACTATATTTCATATTTTCTGCACAAGTTCTGCATTTGAAACTACAACCATTCTTCTCTCTTCTCACAACACAGCCTTAGATTTTTAAGTTTTAAATAAATGTATTTACAAACAATTTTAAAAGAATAATGTGCTTTTGCAAAATTGTTACAGAAGTCAGCAGCTCTATACTCTAGGATGTGATAGCACAGTAATCTTCAGTTTTCATTAATATTAAGAGCAGGGGAAAGTCTTACAAAAGAGTGCCAGAGAAAGAAGACAGTAGTCCAACATTAAAGACAAGTCAGTCTCCTTTTATGGCTGATCATTTACAAGTTGTTGGCCAGAATATTGATGCAAAATACATACATAATTGCACTACTTTAACCAAACCTTATTCATTGCATCTTCTCTACCAGAAGACTTGCCCATACATCATTTTACTACAGAATAAGAATTTGACATGGGAGAAATTTTATTATCAGACCTTTTTTCTAGCTGGAGTGTGACAAAACAATGATGCAAACATATTCAAAATGTTCAGTGAAAGCTAAATTATACCTTCATAAAGACATCCAAAGTTGGGATTAAACCAATCCAAAGAGTTGCATCTTCTGACATTTGATTCATAATCATTGCCTATCCACAAAAAATTTTCCGAATGTTTCTTAAGGTTCTGTGATGACTGTAAAGGAGCACAAGGGGTAGACCCAGGATAATAACAAAACTGCATTAATAGAAATATAACATGCACGATACTTGTGGTATATAGAATTAATTTGTAAAAACACTTTGAATGACAGAACATGCAGCAATCCTCAAATATGCATATGTTTAGAGTTCTGTCATCATCTCCCATGCTACCAAAGTGGAAGCTGTATCTTCTGCTCTGGAACACTGAACAGAGCTGAGGATCATGTTTGGGACACAGGGTAAAAAACTCAAGTGACTATTTTGTTTTGGCAGCAGAACAAAGTACAAGCAATATCTTGCAGCAGAGGAAAAATCTGAAAAAATTTAAAAAGGACAGGAAATCAGTTTGCGAGGCAGAAAAGAAGTCTGGGATCTTAATTGCGATGGTCAGAGACTATACGTGTGCATTCCATTGAAAGCAAGGCGTAGCAAAGTACAGAAGTAGTTGTACCCAAAAAAGGTACAATTTATTAGTCTTGTCATTACAACTTGCAAATGCAACTAGTTATACAAATAAACTCAAAAGTATACAGATAATAAACTATATACTGTAGAAATTTTAAATAAATAATTCTTTAATGTATCAGTAGATAATATTTTACACACTATAAACTTAGATTAAGAATAGC
The DNA here is from genome assembly GCA_028565055.1 of Phoeniculus purpureus. NCBI lineage: Eukaryota > Metazoa > Chordata > Aves > Bucerotiformes > Phoeniculidae > Phoeniculus > Phoeniculus purpureus. The sequence goes on along the minus strand of JAOXOE010000874.1, from coordinate 12,572,149 downwards.
ATTTAGAATTCAAAGAGATCCCGACTTGAACTGATACCTAAAAGGATTAAACTAATAAAGATCAAGTCTTAGAGCAGTTGTCTTCCCTATTACTTCTATTTGCCTTTACTGTTTTAACACTATAAATTTCTTTTGCTGTTACATCTTAAAATCCAATAATAAACTTTCATTCTGCAAAAGAGCTTACTGTTGTTCACACCACAAAACTCCCAGTGAGTGGCAGCAAAACACCTTCGAAACAGATGAAGCAAAGATCCCTTCCCTCCCAGCAGACTTTCTGAGCACCGTACAAGAGATCCAACACGTATCAGGGCCACAAAGAGCCACAAATGCATATATGCATAGCTGCATGGAAATGTATTGTGTAAGCAAACTAAGCTTAACAATTCCAGGCAGTAACAACTTTACTGTACTCAAAGTACTAAGTTTTCTGTATAAGGGTCACTCCCTCTCCAGAGTGAGTAACATCAAGAAAAAAAGTAAACAACAGTTATGCTTAAAACACAAAGTATGTATTTCCAACCTGTACAGAAATCAAATTAAATAGAATTGGCATCTCAGTTTAGGCCTGGGAAGTGAATTACATCCTTGACAAGCATATAAAGATAAATTAAAAACAGAATCCCACAAGAAACTATCAAAATATTTAAGTAGTTAAAAAATTACTATAATGAACATCAATATTTAAGTAAAAAAATTCTTAACAAATTTTGAATAAGCATCTAAAATTTTAAGCAAGCTCCAAATCTGTCCATCATGGTTTAAATTTTAGAAGATACTTCATGTGCTCATTTATATACAACAGCCTTCTAATACTGCCTTTAGTATTTAACTTTTTTTTCAGTAGGAACTTTGGAGAACAATCGCATTTTTACAAAGTACAAATGACAGTTTTATATACTGTGCTTGAGCTGCACATGGTAAAATACACCTGTCTACGAAGTGCAACGATCATGCAGCTTTCATTTTCACCACATGGTGGAGGTATCGCACTATCAGGATTCTTGAGGCGGAGGCTAGCAAACTTTAATCAACAGGAAATCTACTACCAATTTCGGAAGCTGAGAAATTACTTGTCTACATTCAGGCAGCTAAGCAAGCTAGCAACACAGATTTTTGAAGTGTAAAATGAAATCCTTCTGTTTAACATAAAGTTTCTCACCTACCCAGGACTGAGAAGGGAAACCCAAACTCCTAATAATGCAATTCCCAGAAGTGCCTTTTCAATGAAATAAAAACTAATCAGGCAGAATTCACCCTCTCCTTCTCAAGCCGAAATGCTATTGATACCACAGCCTCAGGTCCATTCTGCAATAAGGACACCTTGCCTTCCTCATCCCATTTTCTCTCTTCATCTGCATCTCTCTTACACGTTCTTCAGCTGTTTTGTTGATGTACAGGAAGTAGAATTACTAAGCTATTCTAGGAAATGGAGGGGACACAACTGAGACCTGTCTTGTACAAGAATGACAGGAATAGCCTTATTCTGTAAACAAAGCATTGCTACTTATTGGATTGGGCCAAAGAGATTTTACAATCTTTAATATCCAAATTCTCTGTATTGTCACAGAATTATGATCACTGAGGGAGCAGGTAATACAAGGAAATAAGCTGCACTTCAAACAACGAAACACAAAGGCTACAACAGAGAACTATAGAGCTTTTGCAAGAGATGAAAGAAAGACTATCTAAACATCTCGAGGCAAAGAATCGTTGAAGAAAATCAGATCCACAATATATGCTTCAATGACAATTCAGGGATGAGGTAAGAAATAAAACCTGTACCTCAAATACATTTACAAGTGGTACTGAAATAGTTCTGGAAATTAGGTTTATGTTGCTACATTGACATTCAAAGTAAATGTGGTAAAGGTTGTCCTGCAACTCCAGAATCACATTAAACTAAGCACTGATTACGTCTCCATTTGAAATTGTATTAAATTGTAGAAAGCAGATTTTAAAAGTTTAATATATCAGAATGTGAGTAAAATGAAAACAGATCACAGGAGCCATTCTGGAATAGACAGGCCTGAAGTTCCTAGAAGGGCAGCTGAGGGTTACTGATAGACTATAGTAAAGAAAGAAGCTAACTAGGTCCATGTAGAAGAAAAATACAGCAATATAAATAGGACATTCAACAATCTGACTAAAAGAATGCAGGTACATATGGTTTTGCAGATTCACATAAGTAAAGCAACTGGAACTAAAAGCAATAGTTAGACTGCTGTCTAACTAAGCATTTAGCATTAGCACAAGCCTGCTTCCATAGGTTTATAAAACTCAACATTTTCCATGTACATGAAAGCAATAAGCTTACATAAATTCATTAAAGTAAGGCAACACCACCCTCACAGCTACAGGTATGGATACTACATTTGAAATATTATCATTAAGAAAACAGTTCTACAAATAGGAAAACAGATTACAGGAGTTTTGAGTATGTGGCACTGCCTCTGCTTCTACATTCACACAAATTAAGAAAGAGTAGGATAGCCAAAAAAAAACCCAACCAATGCAAAAAAAAACCCAACCAGTGCGCAACAACAAATTTATAAAACAGACACACTTATTACTTCCTAGAATATTTACAAAATGTAACATTCCAGAGATCACTACTTCCTGCTTTCAAGCTGTCCCATAGTAACTAGTATAAATGAAACAACCAGACTGAAAAAGCAATAACAATTTGAAAGCACCATACTCCACCAGTAATAACAAGCATCCTACCAGCAACTGAGGAGTCATTTCAGGAGGTCTATTTCAAAACATTTTTTTTTAAAACCACTCAAATGATAGACTATCACTAATACAAAATGTATAGGAGACCGAGCAAGAACATCAAGCACAATCCTCTGTCTTGTAACTACTAGCACAAAAAGCAATAACAATTTGAAAGCACCATACTCCACCAGTAATAACAAGCATCCTACCAGCAACTGAGGAGTCATTT
>JAOXOE010000874.1:12537716-12569099 GCA_028565055.1 Phoeniculus purpureus | reverse complement strand
TTGTGGAGTCTCCTTCTCTGGAGATGTTTAAGACCCACCTGGATGTGTTCCTGTGTGACTTGGTCCAGGTGATCCTGTGCTGGCAGGGGGATTGGACTGGATGATCTTTCGAGGTCCCTTCCAACCCCTGATGCTTCTATGATAATGTATTATTTTGTGATTAATGTTTTTTCTTTATGAGGACAAAGAGGGAAAACCCCACCTTTTGCTGAGCTGAAGTAGGATGAGAAATGGGGATTAGTCAGCTGTAAGGTAGGAGAGCAAGTTCAGCTGTAATTAGATTTTTACCATAGGAATCACCTTGAATGTTTTGCTTTGCCATTTCTGAGGGCAAAGAACGAGGGGTTAATGTGTGGGGGATACTTGTTACCTGTTACACTCAAGAGTGGCTCCAGACTCTGGGGACAAGCTTTCCTTGACTTCCTTGCAGGCGTTTCAGCTGTTTCCTGTAGTTCCAGAGACAGAGGTTTTTAAAGTCTAGAGTGAAATGGTGACATTTGCCACCTCTTAAAGAGTAGTCGGCTATCAGTCATCATAGAATCATTAGGGACTGGAGGGGACCTCAAAAGATCGTCTAGTCCAATCCCCCGCCACAGCAGGATGCCCTAGACCAATGCCACAGGAACATCTTTGAGCATACTGGGATGTTTCGTTGTGCATGTGCATCCTTCATGATTTAGCCTTTCAAAATAGACTTGTGAAGTGGTTTGGATTAGAAGGGACCTTTAAAGCTCATCCAGCACAACCCCCCTGCAGTGAGCAGGGGCCTCTGCGACTAGAGCGGGTTGCTCAGAGCCCTGTCCAAGCTGACCTGGGATGGTTCCAGGGATGGAGCTTCTACCACCTCTCTGGGCAGCCTTTGCTGCTGTTTCACAACTTCGTTGTAAGAAAGTGTCTTCCTTCTACCTAGTCTAAATCTTCACGCTTTCGGTTAAAAGCCATCACCCCTTGTCCCATCGCAGCAGCCCCTGCTGAAAAGTCTGTCCCCAGCTTTCTCATAAACCCCCTTTAAGTACTGAAAGGCCACAATAAAGTCTCTCCGGAGCCTTCTCTTCTCCAGGCTGAACATCCCTAACTGTCCCAGCCTGGCCTCACAGCTGAGGGGTTCCACCCTCAGAGCATCATTCGTGTGGCTTCCTCTGTCTCTGTTAGTGTCTCTGCTGTTCTGAAGACCCCAGAGCTGGACCCAGCACTGCAGGGGAGGGGTCTCACCAGAGCAGAACAGAAGGACACAATCCCCACCCTTGTCCTGATGGCCACAGTGTTGGACCTGGAGCCCAGAACAAAGGTGGCTTCTGGGCTACAAGTACACATTGCTGGCTCATGCCCAGCTTTTTATCCACCACCAGGTCCTTCTCTGTGGGGCTGCTCTCCATCCCTTCATCCCCCAGCCTCTGTTGATACTGGGGGTTGCCCAGACCTAGGTGCAGGACTGTTTCTCCAACTCTCCATCCCTTCATCCCCCAGCCTCTGTTGATACTGGGGATTGCCCACACCTAGGTGCAGAGCTGTTTCTCCAACTCTTCCTATGACTCTGACTCATTTTCAGCACAGCAGGAGGAGCAGCAGAGCATCTCCCAAAGCAAGCAAAGCTGCTGTTTGTTTTGGTGGGTTTTTCTGTTAGACCACTGTGCTGGAGACAGGTTTGTCTCCCCCTAGATAAAAACATTTCATTGACTTTTGGTTGGTTTTGGTCTTTTTATTGGAAATGACAGTCCCACCAGCATCTGTAGGGCAAAGTCGTCTTTTTCCGTTATCGCTTGTCCTCTCAAATACATCGACCCTCCTGCGGTATATGGGGGGAGTGGGGAGGAAGCACTTTCTGAGTATTTTTTAACGATTCCATTTTTAATTAATCAATTTCAATCAATTAATAATTTTAATAATTAATTTTAATCAATATTTCTGAATATTTTTTAATTTCCATTACTCAGAACAGTTTTCCATTGTTTGTTTCTCACTACTCCCTTGTCTTCTGCTGCCTTAAAATGCATCTGGACTAAACGTGCGCCTTTTCCCTTCACGCAAAGGTTCAGCACAACGCAGACAAGTCTACGACGCTGAAACTAGCAGACTTCGGCCTCGCGAAGCAGGTCACCAAGCCCATATTTACCGTGTGTGGAACACCGACGTACGTCGCTCCTGAAATCCTTGCTGAGAAGGGTGAGTGTCTATAGCTGTAATTCATCGTGAATCGCGCGGTTCCTCTGCACTGACTAATCCTGGAAATGGTTCTAATCAGAAGGGTTCAACTGACTGAGCCATAGCAGGGTACAACCAAGCGTGGCATCGTTCTGCCCGTGGTGAGCCGCCCAGGGGGTTGTGGAGTCTCCTTCTCTGCAGATGTTTAAGACCTGCCTGGACGTGTTCCTGTGTGACTTGGTCTAGGTGATCCTGCTGTGGCAGGGGGATTGGACTAGACAATCTTTCGAGGTCCCTTCCAACCCCTAATGTTCTATGAATCTGTGAACTCATTGTTGTTGTGATTGACGGTCAGTGCTTGGTCCATCCAATGATGGGTCAAAATGCTCCGACTTACTTGCCCGCCAGCAAGATGCGACTGTTGGATTTTGCTCTTCCATCCTCTGAGTTGATTGAGTTTGTCATTCAGAAATTAGTTTACGGTGAAATGGACTTGATGTCTCAAATTTGAGATGAATGTCCCTTCCAATCCCTAATGCTCTGTGATTCTGTGAAAATAACGCTGATTTTCTGTAGCAAAAGCCATTTAAAAAGTCCTGAAGCGGGGAAATGAGCAGAAGTTCAGGTTGGAACCTGTGGGTGATCAACCCCGTGTCATTATAAGAACCCAAACAACTTTCCAAGGCCACTAAAGATGCAAAACTCATTGTGAACTTATGTGTTAAGCCTAGGTAAGAGGCCAAAACATGTTTCACATCCACAGGGATGTTGAAGATTTCATATCTGGAAAGACTGAGACCTGGAAAAGAGTCAGCTCTGTTGATGACTCAAGCAAAGCTATTTCTGGTGGTTCTTCTGTGGAGCTGGGTCGCACATCTCCAGTCATATCAAATTTCAGCGGAAACTTGGCACCCGATGCTTTCACGGAGGGGATCTGAGGAGAACTATTTTAGAGATGGCTGCTGTGTGTTTTCTCAGTTAGTCTCAAGACTAACTTGAGAACTTCTTGGCCTTCTGAGACAGTGTTTGTGAAACACCTTGGAGGGAAGAGGTGCCTGTCAGAGCGGTGTCCCGGCCACTTCTGCTGAGCATGTCCTTGAGAAACCAAGCAGAGCTTCTCTGTTTCTTGGAAACCAGAATGAAAAAACCCAACAACCCCCCTCGGTTCCTTGTTACCCGCTGTGAGTTTTCTTGCTAAACCAAAACCAGACTTCTTGTTTGCCCTTTCTTCCTTAGGCTATGGGCTGGAAGTGGATATGTGGGCAGCTGGTGTCATCCTCTACATTCTGCTCTGCGGGTTCCCCCCTTTTCGCAGTCAGGACCGCGATCAGGAAGAGCTGTTTCAGATCATACAGCTGGGACACTACGAGTTCCTCTCCCCGTACTGGGACAATATTTCTGCAGGTAAGAGTCAGCACATACAGCAGCTCTGAGCAGTGACCGGCTCGAGTGGGAAAAACCTCCCTTTATTCCCCAGGACTCCCTTTTTTAAGCTCAGTGAAGGTGAAGGGTGTCTTACAGACCTCTACTGTGTGGGTCTGTGTTTGCTTTGCGTGGCAAGTTAGTCCTCCAGCAGCATCGACGGCTGTGCTTTGAACACTGAACCTGATGGGTTTAATGGATGGCTCCCTTTCTGAGGCAAGAGTGAGGATTGTTCTCACCTTGCCTGTACCAGTTCTGCCTTTAAAAGAAGGTACCAGAGTAGCCTCCGGGGTTACGTTAGATTGCGAAGGTGTGTGCAAAGAAACCCTCAAAAGCTGAGAACGGAGTCCTTGCTCTGCAGGAGCAAGCGTGAAGAGCACGAGCAGTGTTCTGCGGGTTTGTGCTCCTTGAGAGGTGGCATGTCCAACGCTATTCCCCGTGGAAAATGCGTTCAGACTGGAAGAGGGTAGATCTAGGATTAGATCTTAGGAAGACATTCCTCACTCTGAGGTTGCCGAGGCTTTGGAACCAGGGAGGTTGTGGCTGCTCCATCCCTGGAAGTGTTGAAGGCCAGGTTGGATGGGGCTCTGGGTAACCTGGACTGCCGAGAGGTGTCCATGGGTGATCTTTGGGGTCCCTTGCAACCTAAACCGTTCTGTGATTCTAGAAATCCTAGCTGATGCCTTCAGCAAGCTTTCCCGATTGAATTCCCTTCACTCTCTCCTCTAGGCTGGAGATTTAACACCTCCTGTCGCTAGCTCTGAATCCGGTCAATTAAAATATCTCCTGGGGTTAGCTGCAGAAGTCAAGATGGTAAAAGCAATAAGGGAAAACAAGGAGGCTTTATATCGGCAGAACCGTCAGCAGCTCATCCCTCTTCCATCTCTCTGTTCTCATAACAGCAGCAAAAGACCTCATAACCAGGCTGCTGATAGTGGATCCCCAGAAGCGCTACACGGCGCGGCAAGTCCTTCAGCACCCCTGGATCAGAACGGCGGGCAAAACCAACAGCAGGAACCTGCACCGGGAAGTGACCATCAACATCGAGCGCCACTTCCGGGCCCCGCGCCGAAGGGAGGTTGCTCACGAGGGCACGTGAAATCCCTTCGGGCTTCGCGTTGTCTTTTCTCCGTTCACAAATGGTTTAGGTTTGCGTTTCTGGACTAGCTGAGCCTTTAGCGTAGAGGTGTCGCTGGCTGTGGCCATGTCAACGTTTTGGTTGTCTAATTCATCCCGAGGTTCTGAAGAAGCACAGGTACCGAGCTGGTACCCACCTCCCCTGACGTGCGGACACCAGCAGGGACTCGGTGTTTTCCTGGGGGTTGTCTGTTAATTTCCTTTAAATGCTGCTTCGGGCTTTTCCATCACAACTGCGGATCTTGTTTGGACAACGAACGTTTGTTGTTGTGGCTGCTCCTCCTGGTCACGACTCTTCTCTTGTCTCTCCTTGGTTGGTTTTTTTTTTCTCCTGGAGTTGTGTTTTTTTTATGCTGCTGGGTGCTGAGAGCGTTTTCAAAGCAGCCGCCTGCGCACACGCTCTGCACCCATCCCATCCCCTGCATTGCCCTCTCACCAGTCCCTGCAAGCACCGGAGAGTATAAAGGAGTAAAGAAAGAGTTAACATGCCCTTGAGCTGCAGGGGTTGTTAAAGGAGCAGCAAGACCCTGTTGATTAAGCTGTGAGGGGAGGCAAGTCCTCATAGACTAAACCAGGTGCTTTTTGGTGTCTCCCTTGGCAATGTCCTTCATTGGATGTGCTCGGGGACAGGGTGTAGATGTGAGGTCACGGGCTGGGTTTGATGGTCTTGGAGGTCTTTTCCAGCCTCAGCAATTCTGGGGCTCTGTGCTAGATGGTACGAGGTTTCTGTTAAAGGGTGGTGGTGCGGTGAAATGCGGTTGTTGGGTTTGTTTCTGGGAAGTGGGAAGATGTCGTGGCTGATACCCTCTCAGCGCTGTAGTGACACCATTCCAAGAGCTGTCCTGCCTCCTCTAGAAAGTAGGGAGCTAAGCAGTTCTAATGGAACTTCAGCTCTTTTCCTGGAGGTCTATTGATGGAACGATCACTTCAGGCTTTGGGGCTTTTTTAACACCGATTGTTTTCTTTCTGGGGAACCGTCCGTGTGCGTCTGTGACTCTTACGCTCTGATGGAGAAACGAAAGCTGGGAAGTTGCTTTTGTGTCTTCAGCTAACCCTTAGCTTCACGGGTCCCCTGTCGCCAGCCCACTTCACTTATGAGCTGCTTTTATACCCTTTTTCAGTGCGGTTTAGCAGCGGTTTGGCTCTTTCCCCCCTGTTGCCTTCCCTGGGGACTCTTTCTCCTTTCTTCCATCAGAATGGGCCACGGGTTGAAATGACATTAAAATTCAGCTTAGGAACTTCTTCCCAGTGAGGGTCACAGAGCACTGGAAGGGGCTGCCCAGGGGGGTTGTGGAGTCTCCTTCACTGGAGAGGTTTAAAACCTGCCTGGGTATGTTCCTGTGTGACTTGGTCTAGGTGATCCTGCTGTGGCAGGGGGGGTTGGACTAGATGATCTTTCGAGATTCCTTCCAATCCCTGATGTTCTGTGACTGCGATTCTGTGATATTCCTGTTATGTTTCTGCCTCTATTTTATATTTTCTGCAATGTTAATTGTCTTGTTTCTTGAAAAAGAGGTATTTAGTTGCATGGGAACCCTTTGTGCAGCATTTGAGGTGTGTTGCATATCACTCACAGTTTGTGTATCTCTGTTCTGATTCTTTCCCCATTGCTTGCATGGAAAATTGAGGAAAGCTTTATGTGATTAAATGCTGCATTCCCGTGAAGACTGAAATATTAGCCAGCATGGAACTGTTTTCTAGTAAGAAAAAAAAGATGCCAGCATTTTGGCAGTTAAGATATTTAATTATTGCAGAAAAAAATGTATCAGGCAAAATCCTGCCAAGGTGACCAAAATGCATATCAGGGGCCAGATATTAATCAGCAAATTCCTTGCAGCTGACACCAAAGAAATACTAGAGGTCAGCGGAGCCACTGCAGTCAGCACATGCAGGTGATATATGATGCTGTCTGCTGAGATGAACACATGGAAATATGGAATATAAAAATGAAATGTACACTTAGCACTACTGATATATTTTTGGGAGAAACTTGTGTTACCAAATACAGGAAAATATGTTGTGTGCAGTATGAACTCAGTGATGCAAAGGTTGGACTCTCAGCCAAGGTCTTAAACAAAAGTTACGTATTAAGATGCATGTACTATTGATTGGAACCAAGAGCTGTACCTTCTTTCAAGGGCTACATGCCTGCACAAGTTGTGTGGCATGAATACAGGTGTGTGTCATTTCAGTATAAATGTGACAAGTAAAACTATGTCCTCTAAAATCATAGAGTCATAGAATCATTAGGGATTGGAAGTGACCTTGAAAGATTATCTAGTCCAATGCCTCTGCTACAGCAGGATCACCTGGACCAAGTAGCACAGGAACATATCCAGGCAGGTTTTAAACTTCCCCAGAGAAGGACACTCCACAATCCCCCTGGGCAACCCGTTCCAGCACTCTGTCACCCTCACTGTGAAGAAGTTCCTTCTGATAAAAATTTCTAAACACATTGGAAGAGGTTAAACTTGAAAACGTGAATATTGTCAAGTCTGTACTTTGTTCTCTGTTGCTGAGTGCCTGTTGGACATGACAACCAACATCCAGGTGATTTCCCCAGTATACTTCCATTGTGAGCCAGTCCAATATAATCCCTTCCAAAGCAGTAATGTTTACAGTAAAGATTTATAGCTTAATACTTACACACACTCTTTTAGAGTCACTGTATTCTCTGTTCTTCCTATGCAGTGACACAAAATTTTTTCAGTAGGTAGATAGTACATCTGGTCTATGAGGCCAGATGGGGTTCATCCAAGAGTGCTGAGGGAGCTGGCAAAGAAGCTTGTCTCCATCATTTGTCAATGCTCCTGGCTAACAGGGGAGGTCCCAGATGATGGGCCTTTCAGTTCAAGAGGGATGTGGAGCTGCTGGAGGGAGTCCAGCACAGAGCAAAGAGGATGACAAAGGAAATGGAACTCCTCCCTTATGAGGAAAGACTGAGGGAGCTGGGTTTCTTTAGCTTGGAGAAAGAGGAGACTATGGAGTGACCTCATTAATGTCTATAAATATTTGAAGGTAGGTGTCAGGAGGATGGACCCAGGGGCAATGGGTGTAAGCTGGAACATAGGAGGTTCCACATAAATATGAGAAGGAACTTCTTGACAGTGAAGGTGACAGAGCACTGGAACAGGCTGCCCTGGGGAGTTGTGGAGTCTCCTTCTCTGGAGATGTTTAAGACCTGCCTGGATGTGTTCATGTGCAGCTTGGTCTAGGTGATCCTGCTGTGTCAGGAGGATTGGACTAGATGATGTTTCGTGGTCCCTTCCAATCCCTAATGATTCTATGATTCTATGAATGTGACACCCATCCACAAGAAAGGGAGGAAGGATGATCTGGGCACCTACAGGCTTGTCAGCCTGAGAACAGTGCCAGGGTTATCCTGAGCTCGCTCATACAGCAAGTGCAGGACAGCCAGGAGATCAGGGCCAGCCAGCAGGGATTTATGAAGGGCAGGTCTTGCTGAACCAACTTGATCTCCTTCTATGACCAGGTGACCCATATAGCGGATGAGGCGAAGACTGTGGTTGTTGTTTACCGAGACTTGACTAAAACATTTGACACAGCATTCTGCTAGAGAAGCTGATGGCTCATGGCTTGGACAGGTGGACTCTTCACTGGATAACAAACTGACTGCAAGACCAATCCTAGAGGGTTGTGTTGAATGGAGTAAAACTGAGTTGGCTGGTCACAACTGGTGTACCCCAAGGTTCAGTTTTGGGGCCAGTCTTGTATAACATCTTGATGAATGATCTGGATGAGGGAGTCAAATGCACCCTCAGCAAGTTTCCAAATGACACCAGACTGGGTGGGTGTGTCGATTTGCTTGAGGGTAGGAAAGCCCTGCACAGGGACCTAGACAGGCTGGATTGATGGGCTGAGGTCAGCAGTATGACATTTCACAAGGTCAAGTGCTGGGTCCTGCACTTCAGTCACAACAACCCCATGCAATGCTACAGGGAAAACTGTCTGGAGAACTAACGGCTTGGTGGAAAAGAACCTGGGGTGCTGATTGACAGATGGCTGAACACAAGCCAGCAGTGTGCCCAGGTGGCCAGGAAGGCCAGCAGCATCCTGTCCTGCATCAGAAATAGTGTGGCCAGCAGGACTGGAAAAGTGATCGTCCCCCTCTATTTGGTACTAGTGTGGCCTCTCCTGGAATACTGTATTTATTTTCAGGCACCTCAATAGAGGAAGGATATTGAGATGCTGGAGTGAATCCAAAGAAGGACAGCAAAGCCAGTGAAGGGCCTGGAGGACAGATCTTATGAGGAACAGCTAAAGGAACTGAAGCTGTTTATTCTGGAGAACAGGAAGCTGAGGGGAGAACTTACTGCTCTCTACCAGTACCTTAAAGGCGGTTGTAAAGAGGTAGGGTCAGTCTGTTCTCCCAATAAGTTGAGAGGAAATGGCCTCAATTTGCACCAGGGGAAATTTAGATCAGATAGTAGGAAAAATGTCTTCCTTGAAAGAGTGGTCAGGTATCGGAACAGGCTGCCCAGAGAAGTGTTGGAGACACTGTCGCTGGAGGTGACTTGGAACCATGATTTAGTGGACATGGTGACATTGCTGATGGTTGGAATTGATAATTTTGGAGCTCTCTTCCAACCTGATGATTCTATGTTCTCTCATGCTTGGTTCTCAGAGGCAGCTGAAAGCACTTCCAGAAGTGCCCACTTGATACCTGACTCTTCTTACAGTGGAGCTGACAACCACATTTCAATAAACTCCTGTCATGCAACTTTTCAAGCTCTTCTGAAGACTGAGGAACCTGCATTTGAGAGCAACAGTGCCTGAAAACACATTTCTAAGCTCTTACAAACTTTTTAACCTTTATCAGTACACCTAAATACACCTATGTTTGGTAACTAAAGCTGAATTTGGTCTGTATAGTCTCTCTTGGATTAGTAAACAACCTCAGAATAATTAACTCATGTTTACAGCTCTGTAGGTGCTTAGAAATTATTTTCAAAGTTGAAAAGCAGGTTTGTGGTGTGAAAACCTGGTCTTTTAGTGAGCTTGTATTCCTACAACACCCTGTATTGTATTCTTCCAATACCTTGGTTTGAAAACATGGCCACTAAATGAGTAACATTAAAACTGGAGACATGTTGTACAATTCAAAGCTTTTTCAGATTGAGGTGAAAAAATCAGGCATGTGACAATTTAGGACAGCAAATGTCTAAAGTATATTTTGAATTTCTGAATTTATTTGTAGATCTTTTCTGCATAATAAGTATAGAGGAAATAAGCATATTTCAAAACTCTGTGTTACAGTTTGGGCCATACGCTTAAAAGATTGTTATTTCAGTGTTTATCAGGAATACCTGATAAATATTGTTTTCTTTGCATGTTGCTCCTGCAATATATAATATCAATTTTATTGTAGAGGGGAAGAACAAGCCCATAATAATAACACAGCCCATGCTAATGTATTTCCAATTATTTTACCGATGTTTTCAAAGTAATCCAGAGCTCTCTCTGAGGTATGTGTCTGAGACTGGGATCACAGGCAGAGACATGATGATGTACATGTTCTGAGTCAGGATGGACCTCTTGATTCCCTGTCTTCCCTCTCAAAGGGCGCAGGTCTCTGTCACTACTCCCACAAGGTGTGAGCAGTCAGAGTCGCTGTGGCTGGTCATGCCAGCCTATCGCATTCATAGTGCCTCGTCCCACTAAAACTCAGCTACCAACTTTTGTTGGTAATTTGCGTGGTCACCATCTCCTGGGTCAACCAAGCAGCAAGGAGAACTTGCTGTTTAGCTGCAGCACTGTTCACCGCCCCCACCCCCGTGTGCTTATCACTCAACAAGTCAGGGGGCACTCAGGAGGCATTTGAGTGTGGTCATATGGCAGGGGTTGCTCTCTGGTGGACTAGATCTCTTTCACTAGGCCTTGTCAGATAATACAAACAAAATGTTTAGACAATGTTTTCTTGTCTTTTTTTCCTTAACTGCAGCGGAGGTTTTGTAACATGAAGGCTTTATCCTTCAGTCATCTGTGAATGTCAAGTACAATTATAAGACTGCAGCAGCAGTACAAAAGCTAATCCATTTGGAGACCTCTTGAGCACTTGACCTCCTTTTATCTTGGGGCAGTGAGCTTCACAGATTAATGAAGTGTTTCTAGACGGGCGCTCTTTAGCATCTCCAGGTGCCAGCTTCCCTGAAGACAGACCACCAGGACTACCTTTTTCATGTCAAGACTCTTCCTGAATGAATGTGGTCTAGCTGTAAGGTAGAAACATAGGGCTCCTAGGCCAGAATCACTGGTTGTACAACCACCTGACCTGATAAAAGGCTACTATTTTGGGGTTTTATTAGTTAGTTGATGTTTTTATTCATTAGCAATTTTAGCCAAGTTTGCACTGGAGGAAATGAGATGAACAGTCACAAAGAATCAAAAACCTGTAACAATCAGGGCATTCAAGGCTACATTTGATTCACCTCTGTATGAGTTCAGACTTGGCTACATAAGGAAAGCTCTTGCTGTACTTTGGCAGCCACAAGTTATTCCTGTTAAACCCCACAAAATGCAAGAAATGCAGAAACAAATAACTTACCACAGTGGAAAGCAACCACCCCAAAAAATCTGATCTCTGATCAATCACCCCTTGTGCATCTGAAGCCTTCCCCAAACCTCAGACTAATAAATGGGCTGATGATACTCAGCTTGAAGGTCAAGTATTTGGAGCTATTTCTGGTCACATGGGAGGAGGAGAGAATTCCAATACCCAGGACCCCTTGCATCATTCAATCTCCCAGAAGTCCTCCTTTGGCTGAAGATGCACCAGCCCCATCTGCCTCCTCAGCTGGGATCTCCACATTCACAGACTGGCAGCTAGAGTTTTCCTTGGGGTTGTGTTGCTTTTGTAGCACTGGTCATGCTCACAGTCTTTTGGGTTGTGCTTGGGCTGAGCGATGGAGCTGATACAATCCTTTTTTTCTGCTGCCTGTAACTGAGTGTTTGCTTCAGGTTGTTTGAGGGCTTTTAGGGTGGGGGGAATTTGGTTAAAGGAGGAGGTGGACAAGTTAGAACAAATCCAGGCATCAGCTATTTTCACCTGGGAATTGTTAATGAATAAACATCGTATTCCCAGATCAAAACTACAAATCTGTTGAACTGAAGAGTAAAAGATTCTGTGAGATCTTTAAAATTATTAATATTTTGATTTTTTTCTAGATTACCAGTCTGAATCAATCTTAAAGTGCTGTGTAAAGGGTAAACATTCTAGACTTACAGAGGCTGTGTTCAAGGTCAATTAGATTTGCTATTTTACTCTCACATCTTGCATCTACTCAAAAGCAATTCTAGAGGTCTGTCCAGTTTGGTCACAACAGTGTAAACTTGCCCTCAAAAATCCTGGAAAAATGCTTTAAGAGTTGAGTGTAGCATGCTAAAGCACAGAACTGCTCCTTTTGGGATACACTCAAGCACTTGGCAGCCTGAGGTGTCCATAGCAGGTGCTAGATTTGCTATAAGTGGACAATTTATAAACAGAGCTGACAACTGGGAAAACAGAGCAACAGAAGCATAACATTCCTGAGACAGTAGAGCCTTGCCCATTGGGTGTTCTGTGGTGCATGATGTGGGAGAGCGACCCTTCTCACAGGGGCCATCTGGGTTTCTAACAAAGCAGTACTACCTCAGGGCATCCAGCAGCAACACCAGAAATTTTCAACAGCTCAGTGCAAATCAGCTTTTTACTTCTGTCCATCTTTAACCAGCAATATGTACTGGTTAATTTTTGCATTAACTGGTCCTTACCATCTGAATTTTGTAGACAGAAACCCCAAAATGGTTTTAGTCACCTTTACTTTTAAATATTAGAGTTTTGCTATTTTTGCATATGTAGCTTGGCTCACTATATGTTTGCCTCTCACATGTTTTTGGAGGTAATTCTTTGTCTTCACTGCATATGCCTCAAATTAGACTCATGTCTTGAGTGATGCAAAAATATAGAGCATCTTCCAAAGAGATAGAATTTGTAGGGCTTATTACAGCAGATGTAGTTGTAAGGGAGGCACCAATACTGCACAGCATCTGGCTCTGAGGCTGGTCCTAGCCCTTTATTCCATTAAAATTCATACTTCATGGGTTATTTGATCCTTCCTCTCATTTTGCTTTCTGAAGCCAAGCAGGTCCAGCAGAAACATAAGCATCTCATGGCTACTTCTTCAGGTTCTGATTTGTCTTCTTCAGTATAAAACTAGCCAGAGAACAGAAAATGTAAGATACTCTTAACCCTTATTCTCTCTCATTTTTTTTAAGTTAAGATCCACTTCCCTTGTAGAAGGGGCTCTGTAGCTTCAGCCAGTCAGCCCCTTCTCTCAAAGCACATGCTTTCTCTTTCTGTGGTATGGTTGAAAACTCACAGTTTCATTGATCTGGTCAGGGGTGCATCTGCTTCTGCTCCATTCTCCTCCATTCTGCTCTTTAATTCCACGTTCTTCAGGAGGGCAGATACACAGAGATACGAGCCTTTGTTTTCGTCTCTTTTTCTTTCAGTCACGCTCTATGATGCTGCCACAAAGGGGCTGAATGTGTTAATAACATTGTTAATTTTAGTTTTTTAAAATGTTTTTAATATCCTTTTAATATTTTCCCTTGGCCAGCAATTTAAGGCAAAACATATCTCTGATCTTTACCAGAAGCAGTACAGTAACTCAACTTGGTCATCAAGCCACCCTTTTTAGGGTACTGAAGGAAGGTTTGAATCATTACTCCATCTGATTCATTTTGGAATTTGTTTAGGAGACACTTTCTCCTGTTGATTCATACCATGTAAGTAATTCAATATTCATTTGGCTGGAAAGATGAGTTTTGCCCTGGGCAGTAAATCACAGCAGGAGGCTTTTGCCTCTAGGTGAAGAAAGCTGTGAGCACCAGCCTACCCACAATTCTGTGGCAGGGCTTGCACATACACTGTCTCTTTGTCACTGTTCTTCTCTAGAAACTCATTCCAAGAGCTGAGGAACATCAGCTGCATCAGATTTGCTCCTATTTTTCATTTCAGCAAAGACGTGTTTTCAACAAGTAATTGTTTTAATACAAGACTGCTAAGCACTTGTACATGAGCTAGCCAGGACACTGATGAGTTCTGACAGGCACTGTTTCAAAAAGAGTGATGGCAAATATTAATTATGGAAATGTGGATGGCTAGTACTTGTAGTCTTATTTGCTGTATATGGCTCGAAATCAGTAAAGCCTTTAAGCAACTGCCCTATGAATCAGTCAGATCATTTACTGGCTTTCATTTCTGAAGATCTCCAAGTACTTTAGTAGATCAGGGCTATGAAGAGCAAACCACAAGCATTTTGTCGTTAAACTCACAGATGTGAACCCTGTGAGGTATAGAAATATTTGACCTCTTAATTACCCATGGATGTTTTACTGTGTGTTTAACGAATTACGGTCTGAACACACCTGCTGCAGTGTAGCAGTGATGTGAAGCGTATGCTTAGCTTTAAACATTTCTATAGTATCTGCTAACAGCAATTGTTCTTTCTACATTTTTGTGAATTATTTTCAGATGGGTGCTTGAAGTACCAGGGAAAAATTTTTAAATAGGGTTGAATTCAGTCTCATTTTGTAAAGCTCTTCAGCATCTGCTAAAATCTGAACTTGTACCTCATAGCTTTTCCAGGCAGGAGATTTTCCAGAATTTATCAAATTTCACTAAATAAGGAAAATGACAGCCTATACCATAGAGATCAGTGAACTCTTGTTGACTTTTTGGGTGGTCTCATGCTGTCACTGTTTCAGTGTCCTTGGAATTTTAAGAATGCTTTAAAACACAACCATATTCTGCCCAGGAAATTCTGCATCTTATATTATCAAATAAAGAAAAATTGATTGTAAAATTACAGTTAAGTGTTTGTTTAGAAAGAAGTTATTTGTACATAGGGTTATGTCACTTTATGCACAGACAAATGAGTACGTATTTTGTACATTTTGCCTATGAAAATAAATATTACAAAAAGGACCCTTTTAAGGAACTATTTCTGAGACTTGAAAACAATTGTAAATTGAATCAATAGGAGGAAAAATAAAAATAGAAAACTGTGACTAAAACCAAAGAATTATTTGCAAACATATGTAGCTTAAAAATGAAAATCTACAGAAAAAATGAGATTTACATTGGTTAAAAAAGAAATTTATCAAAGTGAATGAACAAATATAAAAGAAAGTACAAAACAAAAAGAAACAGGGAAGTTTGATAGCAATATAAAGTGGAAGCAAGGTATTGTAAAAAGGGAAGGAAGGAAGGGAGGAAGGGAGGAAGGGAGGAAGGAAGGAAGGGAGGAAGGGAGGAAGGGAGGAAGGGAGGAAGGGAGGAAAAAAAGAGCACAAGGGAAAATCAAATCCAGGTAGCAGAAGGCATTTAGGAACAAATGTAACTTTTAATATTGCAGATCGGAATAGAGGAACTGTCAATAAACATGATGGAGTGTCACTGCTGGTCAGTAAAATTATTTTTAAAATCTATCCATAACAATGAAACACTCTTTATTGCAAAAACAGGAAGGAATAATACAAAACTGAAGCCATTGAAAAGCCACTAATATATCAATAAATCAATGTAACTTATATCTGAAGACTAAAAGAATGCTTATGGATCAATAGTGCTTTATTTTCACATCTTCTGGAGCCCCGGAGTAGTTCAAGGAGTGAGAGAGAGCTATTTTGGAGCTAATATTTAAAAGAAGAAAACAAATCTAACTAAATTTAGGACTCACAACTTAGCAAAAATTATCTTGACGTAGGTTTCAGTTAACAACAGTTAGAGAGATGGCAATATAGTTTAAACCAAGATACGCAGAGTTCTGACAAATTAACTTCTCCAAGGTAGGCTGCTGGGGTTTTGGAGTTTGCATTGAGTGCTCTTAGTAGAAGTGTTGACATAAAATGATATTTAATTTTGTTCTATGTGACAGGAAAGCAAACACTGCATAAAAAGAGCTGGAAAGTATGGTAGATTATCAGGTACAGGGCAAGAGGGACTTACAAGTTCTGTACACGTCTGTAACCTCCTTAGCCAGTGATGTCTCCGCATGCTCTTCCAGCACATAGTTCACTCTCACATCTGTGGAAGAGAAGACCCTGTTTACAGGCCATTCATGAGGACTGGAGGAGGTCATGGGAGGCAGTGCC
Source organism: Phoeniculus purpureus (assembly GCA_028565055.1). Classification (NCBI taxonomy): domain Eukaryota; kingdom Metazoa; phylum Chordata; class Aves; order Bucerotiformes; family Phoeniculidae; genus Phoeniculus; species Phoeniculus purpureus. The sequence goes on along the minus strand of JAOXOE010000874.1, from coordinate 12,553,241 downwards.
AAACTATCACCTGTTGTCACCAGGCAGACTGTGCCTCTGTCCATATTTGCATCTGTTCTTGGACTATTTGGATATCCGTAGATCCAGAGTGATGCTGAAGCAGTGAAAGTGCCTCAGAGAAGACTGCTGAGATTGACTAAGGGACTAAAGGGAGTTCTATGCAGGGCGAAAACCAAGGCATTACTTCCTCCTGGTCACTGAAGAGATAGATCTCTTCTGTTATCCATCCTCCTTTGAAAGTTCTGCTTTCCCTAAGTGCTATTTCAGAACATTCTCTTGGTTTTCTAGGAATTTCAGCACTCCTGCCTTTCTTCCACTGGCTGCTGTCACAGCCTTTCATCTGAAATGGAGTGTCCTACTCTCCCATGCAACTCAGATCCTCATTAGATAGCATTAGATATCCTCATCCTTTTGCATTAGATAGCACTCCTGTAGCATTTTGGAGCTTCCCCCAGTGCTTCATGTTCACTGGAATGGTTTCTGAACTTTCCACATTCTGTTTTTAGCCTTTTTTTTTTTTTACTCTTTTTCAAGAGTTCTGAATTATGTAGGGAAAAATATCGCCAAAAATCTTGCAAGTAAACTCATTAGAGAAGGAACATCAAGGAACATCTGCATATGTCAGTATTGGTAAGTGACTCTGCAGTGTAGGAAGTCAAGAAGGCTTAAAAACGAGCATAGCTAGGTTACAAATTTTAGTCAAGAAAATCTGTTATGTTATTTTCAGATGTGAATAGCATCAACCAGCAATAACCATGAGAAACTATGAGTATCGAGGCAATGATAACTCTTAGATGTTGGGTTATTTTGAAGATTTGTAGCCAGCAGTAAAAAATTACCATATTGCTTCATATTTGGCATTTGGATGAAATAAAACAAAGCATCAGTTGCTCAGGTCAGAAAGTGTCCTGCCTGGAGCGTCAAACCAATACCTACCCCAGAACAACAGCACGCTTTGGAGGCACAGAAAGATTATACAATCCCTAAGAGAATTTCTGGCAGAGCCATGTAGTAACATTAAGGATCTGCTTTTAGTGAGTACATGAAATAAGTCTCTCAGCATTTTGACACACAGGTGAGAATTGCTCTGTTCGCAGTCTGAACATTAGGAGCAACTCTAATCCTATCAGCCTGATTTTGCATCTACACGAACTCTATAACTTCAGGATTGAGAATGAAATAGCTTTGTCTCTTTATTCTACGATGATAGTTTTTCAGCTGTTCAGGTTCTTTGCAGACCCACAGATTTGTACAGGTAAACAAGAAGCAGACATACTAGAGGCTTCAGTTAGCCACAGCCTGCTGATCCCAAACAGTTCAGAGATTATCTGAGTGAAGAACAGTACTGACCACGAGTCCACCTGGGCTCAATAGAGCTAAGCGTAAGACCTAGAGAAGAGATAGGCAAGGGATGTTCAGTTCTAACTTCAACTTTTCCACAGTGCATAAGAAATAATATCAGTAGAGTGCATATGAGACCACAGGCAAGCACTGGGCAATATCATGCTTTAGGCTGCCGAGTGTGTCAGACAGCCATTTTTTTCTTAACCCACCCACCTCAAGAGCATCAGTCTCCTCAGTATTTAGTCTTCCACCAGTGGAGTGTCTAAGAAAATACCCTTGTTCCAATATCCTGCATTAGTATATGTGACCCTAGGATCTCTTTGTCTAAATATTCCTAGTGTGTTTATTTATTTATGAGATCCTTTTTTGCAGCAATGTGCATACGAAGTCCTCCATTTGTGTACCATTGTTTGATAATTCTCCTTGATTTAGTTTGACCAGATGACTCTAAGGTAATCTAAACAATATGCTTAAGGACCTGTGTGACCTCTTCACTATACATTTACAATTGCCTCATGGGCATATGACTATTTCTTTTCTAGCATCCATCATATCTCCGTGCATAGGAAGCAGAGGGCTGGGTAGTCTACGGTCTGGTACACTCTGTGCCCTCTCAGTGACAATTCTGAGTCTGCACTGCTTAAGGGTCTTCTTTTATTCGGTTGGTCAGCATGCAGAACTGCGAATGCTCAAGCAGGGATTCGCTCTTCTATAACAGCTGGGTTCCTGCCACTAGCTTTCCTACTTACATGCTCCATTGAGGTGCTGGAGTCCAAAGAGCAACAAAGCAGCTAAGCTAGTGAAGGGCCAGGTGGACAGGTCTTATGAGGAGTGGCTGAGGGAACTGAGCTTGTTTACTGAGGAGAAAAGAAGGCTGAGGGGAAACATTATGGTCCTTTACAACTTCCTGAAAGGAGGTTCTGGAGAAGTGGGGGTTGGTCTCCTCTTCCAAGTCCCTAGCAATAAGATGAGACGAAATGGCCTCAATTTGCTCCGCGAGAGGTTTTGATCAGATATTAGGAAAAAATTCTTCACTGAAAGAGTAACCAGGAATTGGAGCAGACTGCTCAGGGAAGTGGTGGAGTCATCATCCCTGGAGGGGTTCAGAAAACATGTATATGTGGTGCTTGAAAGCATGTTTTAACAGGCATGGTGGCATTGGGTTGACAATTGGACTTAATGGTCTCTTTCAACCTTAATGACTCTATGAATCTATGATTATATTTTTGAGGCCATCTTCTTTAAGCCTGGCGTGTAGGTTGCCAGTGGAAATGTCATACCTGATAACTCATTCATGTTGTTTCACTGACACTAGTGCCTGGCTGGGAATGCTCATGTACTCTGCCAAAAGAAAGCCCAAATAGCTGCAAGTCAACAGTTAGAATTCGCAGGGTTTCTTGTCTCAGCAGAGACTGTGTAAGTCCAGTTGCAGGAGGAAAGGATGGGACTGCTCAGAGCATGTCTCAGTTGCAGCAAACCTACCTTGAAAAGGAAGGAGGTATCCATGACTTCGAAAGACTCTGGAAGAAGCTGAGATGAAAGCTGACGTAGAATTTATTCGGTAATGCTGTGGTAGCCCAGAACTTGCCAAGGTGAACTCCTATAGCTGCCTGGTTGGTGATGGTTGTAAGTTTTCTGCTGTTTATACAAGGCTGTTTGGAAATACTGTGTGAGCAGGCATCTCTTGTCACAGGCCTGAACAAGCCCAAGGAACATAATCACCTGGTGGTTTGAAACTGCCATGCATCGTTGCAGAAATAAAGCTGGCCGTGGTTTCAGAGATTGGGTGCTGTGCCTGTGTCTCATTTGGTACATCTTGGCCCATGCTTCTCAAATAGCCACAAACCCCTTTTCTCTCAATTGTTTTGAAGAAGTGCTGTGTTTCCTAGCAGGACTCTAACTCTGTGCACTGAACTCTGCTTAAAATTTGACCCTGCACATGCAAGTAAAACAATGCCATTGGGCTCCTGATGATATGCCACTGAGGTCCTCTTGCTGTGCAGCTGATGCCTCAGCATCATAAACTGTGCTGAATTCCACTGGGCCACCAGGACTTGAAGGACAGGCTTTGTTTTAAGGTTTTGCCTCATGAATTGCAATTTGTTCTGTGGTGACTTCACAGCTGTTTTCCAACAGGCTGGCATGTGACAACGCTGTGTCTCCAGTAAGTCTGAGGCCTCCCAAACCTCCAGCCATGACAAGTGAATATTTATATCTCACACATACAGCAGGCCAGCATATTCTAAGTTGTCTTGGCTCTTTTTCCCACTCAAAAATGGTCGTATCCAGTAGATGTTTCCAGGGAGAGGGCAACAGAAACCAACACAGAGCCAGTCAGATGTTCTTGCTTGTCCAGCATCCAGCCTCAGAAGGAGGCTAGTGGTAAGTACTGTAAAGAAAGAAGTAAGACACCTTGGAGATACAGAATATATCTGCAAACTAACCACCCCTTGGATGCTTAGCTAAGTGGTCTGTACAGTAAAGTTTGGTAGTTTGCTTCTCTTCATATGTTTTTTCCTAGATAAATAAGAAACACTGAAGTCCTAATACCTGTTGAATGTAATCTATCTTCCAGCTATGAGTTTCGGAGGAAAAAGACAATTCCCCTTTTCTACATTAAAACTGGTTGCTCCTCCATTCTAAGGCAAGACTTTTGTTATAAGTAATGCCAACAAGCAGATATTTGTGTAAATTTCCACTTCTTGCATTTACATTAAAGAAAAGAATTACATTAACTGTAATTTTTCAGAGATGTCTCACATGCCTTACACTTCATCTCTTCTTTGAAGATTTTATTTGTTTTCAGTATACTGCCTGTATTATGTCTGATTAGTACTTCTGATTAATTAGATATTATGGGATAAATGCAGCTTCAGAGTACCAAGTGCTGCGTTGTGTGTATTGCCTCCATGATTATATGACTATATAACAAAATTAAAGACAATATGAGCCTCTTCAAGATCAAATACTTGCTCCTGCTGTAAGTCATTGAATGAGCTTATCATTCCCACATCTCCTTTATTTCAAACTAGAGGTTAGTAAATGGAACATAATTTAATCAGATTTCATGTACAGCTACAGAAATGCCCTCACAAAAGGAGATCTTTCAGCAAAATTTTCCCAGTGTAGGTTTTGATTTTTTTCCATCCCTGAAATTCGCTATTGAAGCTGATATTAACCAAAGCCTTAGTTCACTGAAGGAAGAATGGGACAGTTCTGTACAGATTCACAAGGCAGTTTCTGTGGAGGGAGGAAACACCCTTCCTTCAAGTGATACTATTAAAGCTCATTAAACTTTGAGCAGCACAATGGTACTTATTATGAAGGAGTTGAAGCAAATTGTTGAGCTCCTCCTTCTTGGACTTCCTACCCAATATATTATGGACTATATTAAGAAGGGAGCTTTTACTGTGCCTGAACTCTCTCTGCAGTACAGTCAGAAATCACACGGTCTGAATTGCATGTATTGTGTTCCTACACTCCACTGGGAGCATACCAGTACACCTTCTGCGAGGGACATAAAGAGATGAAGAATAGGGTTTTAAGTTTGTGTTTTTAATGTGACACATGAGAAGTGACCTGTTGAAAAACTGCAAGCATTGACTATGTTCTCAAAAGTCTTGTTTAATTAAGCTGTATTTCAAGTATACTCTGTTAAAAAAACAAGCAACGAAACTTTTTGTAGAGCATTAGTGTTATGGGACAATTTCTCATTGGACTCAGATCTTAGCAATTAGTTTTGGCTATAAAATAATTGGCAAGTTCCCCTGTCTTTGTTTTCAATAACATTATTGGCGCAATGATATGCACCAGTGCTGCCACAGATCACAGGTTATGCTAAATATGTCAGTGCCAAGGACACTTCACAGTAGTAAATGTTCTTCAAACAGCAGGTCCACGTTTTATATAGGCTACTCCTGAGCTCTTTGTAACTCATCAGATGTGAGCATGTTACAAGTCTTTGCCCTGGCAATCACCACTGATAAATGGAGAGGAGTAGTTAGTTCTAAGTCAGGTCAACCCAACCTGAACTGGAAATTTTCTTTTTTTCCTGAAAAAATAACCTCCACCCAACGCTTTGTTTCTTTTTAACCGAAATGTTTCATTTTGTTCCAAGACACATATTTATTCCTTGCTCTCTTCCTCAGTGCTTAGGTCTATTTTAAAAGGGCCTTTACCAAAACAAAAGTGGAAAAACAAAGCTTCCATAAATTGAAAAAGCAGTGCTTCATCTTTTGTAATGAACCGTGGCAATTCTGAATCTTCAAAACACTTCAACGGAGAAATGTAATTGTCTTCTGTTTTATAACTGAAGGTAATTTGTGAATCCAAACAAAATTTGCTAATTGTTTCTTCCTCTCACTTTCAGTGAATTTGCTGTTAATCGGAATAACTTCACCCCTCTCATTCTCTGACATTTGAAGCAACTTTTGTAGAGTTTCATCTTTCACCCAGTTACATGCTTGTGTGTTCTTTCCCTCCTAGACTTCAAAGTCTCCAAAGTCTTCCTTATGTAGCCTGCAAAATCCTTTGAGGACATGGAAGCCTTAATCATTGTGGGTTGGACTTTAAAGATCTCCAGGAAAAGGCTTAGTCAACCAGAAGAACCTACACCTCTTGAGTAATATTCTCAGATCTCCTGCCTCAGCGAGGTTCCCAGTGTGACAGAGTGGCACTGCTTCACTGAAATACACCCTGGAGAGCTGCTCTGTATGAGGACATTGGTACCTCAGCTGACCTCTGCTAGCACTGATGTGATGTGACTGAATTAGACCGCACAGCTGTGGCCAAGGCAAGAGGAAAGGAGGCTCAACAGCATATGGTACAGAGGACTCAGTCACTGGAAAGCAGGGACAATCTGAACATAACTGGGAAATATCCTGAATGACAGAAGAAAAAAAGACCTCTCCCATGAACCCTCTTAATCACTTTGCATTTAATATATAGTGTGACATGGCAGTAAAGTATAGAGGGCTAGTTGACAAAATGGAAATAATTTTTAGAGTAGCTGAAATAGTATGTCCAGCAGAGGAGGGCTACCTCAGAGCAGAGGCTGTATTGCCTCCTATTTATCCAGATATATTCATTTGAGGTTATGGAAGTTCTCAGGTAGTAAGGCACTATGTTTGCAATGGAAGGGAAACTCATTATTCTAAAAGGGTCAGAACCCTCTATAGCCTAAAGCACCCAAAATTCTGGGGCCCTGTTTTGTGACTTAGGGCTCCGTGTAATAAAGCTGTGATTTGTGAATACATTTAATGACTCCATATTTCTCACTAACCACACAGGCACATGGTTCTTGGGAAAGCATTGCTCATCACTCTAGAAATGTTTGGCTCCAGCTCTGCAGAGGCTCCTCCCCAGCGAGCTGATGCTGCAGAGGAGGTGGTACGTACTGGAGCTGCCAATTACAGACAGCACTTACTGTCTTTCAGGTTCAGGCCCCTGTACAACACAGCTCCCTGCATATGTGAAACACAAGTAACAGGAGCTAGTGGCAACAGCACACAAGCATGCTCTCAGTGATTCAATCCAAGCAAAACTGCATTTATGAAAGATCCTTGTTTAAAAACTGCTTCTTCCCCTAAAAACTTAGACATTCGGTTTGTCAACCCGTTCTCCTCTCAGTTTTGGCCTCAGGCTCATCAGTCTCCTTGCTTAACTGCTAAGCCCAGGGAGAAGTGGCAGTCCCCCCTGTGCCCACCAGCAGCACCACCTGCACTGTGGAGAGCCCCAACACCCGGGCTGCCAGCGTCAGCTCCCTTCTGGGCCCTTATATGGATATCAGCCTACGCCAACCTTGCACAACTCGCTTTACCTTAAAAGAAGAGAAGCTGTCACAGGGAGCTGGCTGCCAGTGCTTTAGCCTAACGCATATGCGTGCCTGCACAAACGTGTTTTGCCTCTGCACCTATTGCTGCAGTTTTCTTCTGCGTACGAGTGCACTGGCCTCTCTTCTGTCCCTTCTGTCTTCTATGCTCTCTTCTTATGCTGTTCTCACTGTTCACTACTTGTCCCCTTCCGTTCTCAGCCCCATCTCCTTTTGGCAAAGGTCTCACTCCTCTGAATGACTGAATTTTCCAGCTACATCTCTCACTTTTCTTCCCACTCCTGTTTCTACCTCCTGTTTTGACTTCTGCCTCTTCCACTTTCACCTCAAGCATCCTCAAACATGTTTCTTTTCCATCTGATTTTTGACCTGATCTCCTATCCAGAATCTTTTTGAGATTCAGACCCTTAATCTTTAGTGCGTGTTTGTCTGACAACCTCCCTTTCTCATCCTGTTCTTCTGAGAACATTTTTTGCTTTTTGTTCTCTCCCTCTCTTTCACCCAGGTAATTGAGTACATCCTTTAGGAAGGGCTTGCTTGTCTCTTCTCTTGCTGCAAGGTAGGAGGGGAGCTTCAGAGGTGTAAGGTAGAGTGCCCTTTATGCCATATTTGTATAAAGTAGCTATTTCTTCACCAGTGTGCAAGCCCACTTGGTTCTGGTGTCTTCCTTGCCTTTGCATGCCCTTCTCTTACAAAGGAAGTGATCTTCAGGCTTAATTCTCGTATCACCAATCATTTCTAACCATGAAGAAGTTCCTTTCTCTCCTTCTTATTCCCATCCTCTTGTCGTCCCATCTTTGCCGTCCTCAGCCTATCACTGTTGGTGCTCCTCTACTCCAATGACTGAGAGCTGGGCTCACAAGGATTGATTTCCATATCTCTGCCCTGACTGAGGTGATTTATTAATTCAGGCTGTTGTGGAAGGAGCTCTGAGTTTTCTTTGCCATAACAGCATGAAATCCAACAGCAAGGAAAGACATAAGGAACCCCACTCCGTGTCCTTCAGGCTGGACCCTTGAGCAGTTTGTAATTTGAGCATTCCAGTGAGCAGCTGATCTCTAAAGGGTCCACAGTTCTCAAGGGCCTTCTGGAGGTTAATGTGAAGAGCCAGAACTTCCAAAGTAAGCCCTCTGTTGTTGCAGTAGATCAGGAAATCAAAATCCTTTCTAAGCAGGATACCATTTTATGCTGCTCTTTCTAGAGCTCAGTAAACAGAGGTACTTTTTGAATGGTACAGGACATGCTAGCTTGCAACAGCTTTGAGAAGAAATCTTGTTCTGTCCTGTGGGAAATGAGAATCATCGAATCACAGAATCATACAACCATTATGGCTGGAAAGGATCTCCAGGATCATCAAGTCCAGCCATCATCCCAACATTTTCCTAACCCCTATACCATGGACTTAAGTGCTCTACCTACTAACTTTTTAAACACCTCCAGTGCCCAACCACCCTCTCAGTAAATAACTTCTTCCTAATATCCAATCTAAACCTCCCCTGATGCAACTTGAGGCCATTTCCCTGCATCCTGTCATTGATAATTTGAAAAGACTAGCAACAGCCTTGCTACAATCTCCTTTTAGGTAGGTGTAGAGAGCAGTGAGGTCTCCTCTCATCCTCCTCTTCTCCAGACTAAACAACCCCAGTTCCCTCAGCTGGTCTTCATAGGGCCTGTTTTCCAGACTGCTCATAAGTCTCTTTGCCTGCTCCAGCACCTCAATGTCCTTCTTATACTGTGGTGCCCAAAACTGGGCACAGGACTGAAGGTGCTGTCTCATGAGTGCAGAGTATGTGGGGATGATCCCTTCTCTAGTCCTACTGGCCACACCATCCCTGATACAGGCTTGGATGCCATTGACCTTCTTGGCCACCCGAGCATACAGCTGGCTCCTGTTCACCTGGCTGTCAACCAACATCTGCAGGTCCTTTTCCACCAGGCAGCTCTCCAGCCAATCTTTCCCCAGCCTGTAGCGCTTCTAGGGGCTGTTGTACATGACCTGGCATTTGCCTTTGTTAAACCTCATTCCATTGGCCTCAGCCTGTCTAAATTTGACTGCAGCATCTTCCTACCCTCCAGCAGATCAACACTCCCACTTAATTTTGTGTCAGCTGCACATTTACTGAGGGTGCATTTGATCCCCTCATCCATGTCACTGATAAAGACATTAAACAAGACTGGTCCCAAAACATAGCCCTGAGTGACACTGCTTGTAACTTGTCACCAACTGGATTTAACTTCTTTCACCACAACTCTCTGGGTTCAGCCATTCATCCAGTTTCTAACCCAGCAAAGAGTCCACCCATCTAAGCTGTGAGCCACCAGCTTCTTGAGCAGAATGCTGTGGGAAATGGTGTCAAATGCCTTCCTGAAGTCCAGGTAGACAACATCCACCAGGCTATGATCAGGGTCACCTGATCATAGAAGGAGATCAGGTTAGTTAAACAAGACTTGCCCTTCATGAACCCATGTTGGCTGGGCCTGATTCCCCTGTTGTCCTGTGCTTGCCATGTGAGCACCCCCAAGATGAACTGTTCCATAGTCTTCCCTGGTACCAGGTTCAGGCTGACAGACTTGTGGTTCCCTGGATCCTCCCTTCTGCCTTTCCTGTGGGTGGATGTCACATTGACAAGTTTCAGCCTGTCCCATTTCAGCATATTCCTCTAGTTTTGGTTGTTCCAGGAATGGAAAAAACAAACAAAGCCCACAATTTAACAGCTCAAATTACCACTGAGCACAGTGGCGACCACCAGGAGGCTGGGCAGGGAACTGTGGGGGCAGTTTATCTGTGATGAGTTCTGTCCTCCCTGCACTCCTATATGCACTGCAAAAACAAAAATGTGAATCTCCAGCTTCTATCTGAAATATGGTAATTCATTTTTTTCTGTTTGTATTTGAGATCAGGGAAACATAATCTGGAATAAAACTCCCATTTTAGGGCGCTCCCAGGCACTCTAACCCACAGTCACAGTCACAGAATCATTAATGCTGGAAGAGAACTCTAAGAGCACCAAGTCCAACCAAAGTCTACCAAGTCTGGAGCAAAGCCAGGGGCATTCTAATTGCATACTCCTGTACATATGTACCTGATTCATCTAAACAATAATATGGGTTGTTCAGGACATGTGGTCTGTACTAACAACAGGGCCAGACACAGACCTCGTCATAAGCTTGCAACTGTCAATAAAATTTAGTTGTTAGCAGAGCCCTGGCAGGGTTCTGGCCCTTGAGAACCCAGGCTGCAGCAGGGGAGGGGCAGGAACAGCTCGGAATTAGTCTCTGCCAGCCCCTTTCCCAGGGAACAGCTTGAACATGTCCGCTTGTTTTTTGAGGCAAGTCATGGGAAGCTGTATGAATGCACGCTGTGCCATGCTGGCTGCCCTGAGGGCTAGAGAATACATTTTCTTCTCTAGAATAAATGTAGCCTCTCGAATTGTCTTAGGTGTGTTCTGGTATGCATTAAAAAATCGTGCTCTTGAGGGGTTTTAGGCACAGAGGCGCTTAATGTCTGATAGGTACCTAGATAGTCACACCAGCCAAGAGAATCGTGCTCTTGGGCATGCAAGATAGCACAGCTACTGTTGCCTGGGGATGTTTTCACCAGAAACTGTAAATGCTTTTGGTGTTTCAAGTGCCTCAGCAGGTTAGACAGGTTTTTTGAAAAACTTTTCTTACAGATTTTTTTTTTCTTTAATGTGTACAGGATCTTTGCATTGAGCAACGCTGGTAAAAGACAAGCAGAAGAGCTTTATTCATTGATAATGGCCTTAGAGGTAAGTGTGCAGAATACAGATCTTGTCTCCACTTAAACTGTGGAAAATTAGTCATAGGGAAGAGGAGGAGACACACTAGATTGTCTGGAGAAAACAGAGATAATTGAAATTTATATTTGTGAACAACCTGTAAATTAAATATTTATCTACTCCACTTGGAAGCCTGTCACTGACAGTATCTCACACATACGTGAAAATTGTTTATGAAAAATGCCCTGATATAAGCTGACATCATGTCAGAGCATATCAGTGCTTTAAAGAAATACTCCTTTTTCAGGGAAGCAAATTATCAGATTCCTACTCCAGACAAGTGTCAATCCCACTCATGTCAGATAGGTGTTGTAAGGTAAGAGTTTACACTGCTTTTTGCGTGACAACTTAGCAGCCTTCCATTCACAGATACCCAAATCTGAATGAGATTGCGTTGACAGCATGGGAAAATTTGCTCTCTGAACACTTCTGCCTTCCTTCCTTGCCTCAAATCAAAAAAGTCTGCACAGGGTTAAATCAGAAGAGAATTTTGCTTTCTGGAATTTCCTACTTTTACCTTATGTCATCCTTTTATGTCATCACCTTTTCAAGTGAAATATTTCTTTATTACAGGTTTGTGCAAAGCTAGCTCCCCGAACTGTGAAGGCATTCATTAATTTGTAGAATCCACACTAGCATAATGAATATAATCGTTATTTATCAGATCTCTACTGGTGATTACAACTTCAGTCCTAAAGAGAATTGACTAAATAATTCCTTGCTTCATATTAAAATTAGCAGTGTACCTACTTTTTACTATACCTGCTCAAAAGTGGGGAGATTCACCCAGGTCAGGGGATATTTTACCTGTGGGCGTGATTTTTAGTATTGTAATGAGGGTATAATGAGGATTATTCAACTAAGGGACATGCAGACCTCATGTCTTTAAATTGACAGCCTCTTGATCAACACATACGTTGAGCCCTAATTGCCAGGGTTTCCTGGCTTGTAAAAACCCAATCATTCATTCTTCTGTTTAGGGAAGATTAAATGTCCCTCAACTGTCTAGTTTAACATATACCAGAAATATCTCAAGTCATTAAAACACTAAAACACTATTTTAGGTTCCAACAATTTGCCTTCAGCAGTATAATATCATTAAAATAACAAAGTTATATATTATTTATTAAAGGGATCATAATGCAGCACCCCACAGATCTCTGGAGAGTCATAGGCAATAATATTCTCTCTGCAGCAGTGTTCTGCTTTATTATTAATGGACAGAAATCTCATGAATTAATCACATCTGTAAGTGCATGCAGCACAACTACCTTTAGGTAGTTACTTCATTATTCACAGAACTGGAGAACCGTCAGGCTGAGAAGAGCCTGGGAGCTCAAATTCTTGCTTTCTCTGCCAGACATGTCTCAATGCTTTCAAAGGCTCAAGCTTCTGTACAAATGGCAAAATAAAAAAATAATTATAAAAAAAGGCTTCAAATGGCTGCGATACACTCACTGTGATTGATGGCAAAGTGTGTTCATTTTTCTCTACCTTGCTTAAAAAGCTATCGTAACTAAAACATATGAAAAGGAGAAACAGGTCTGCAAGAAGCGCAAGCAAAACTAAGAGCTTTTATCCTTATCATAAATTAGGTCCAGGGCATATTGAAGTGTCAGCTTTTGTAGATTCTTAGTGAGTAAAATTAATTGTGCATGTGGAGGTCAACTGAAAGGAAGAGAAATGCACAAGATGCTCTTTGCAGCAATAAGGCTAGAGGAGAAAACATGCTCAAGGTAAGCGTTTGGAGCAGGCCAGCTTGCACGTGAGATGCACTCATGCTAAAGGCAAAGTTTGCACATCCACAACTAGTAAGCACTTGAAAGCATGGGGCTTTGCTGTTCCCTTGGTCCTTCTGTGATCTTTGATCTGCAGCAGCATCCAAGGTGAAGGACCTGCAGAGCAGATGAGGTATTTGAGAGCAGACTTATCATAGGCGTAGCCTCCTACGCCTTTGCATTGCAGGGAGCACCAGGATCCAGGCTACCAAGCTTTCAGAAGCCCCACATGACAGCTGTGACAAGCAGATATTTCTCCCTCTCAATGTTATATTTTGAAGAGGAGTCTGTGGCACAGGTGCTGCAGGATGCTCACTCTCTATGCAGACACAGAGTCAGGTGTGTGTCTGAGCACAGGTTCCATAGGTTGCTCCAAGTGCTGGCTTGGATAACTGCCTGTGAAAGAATGATATGATTTGAAACAACATTTTTGACTCAGCTGCAGTGTTCAGAAGGTCTTCAGCAGAGGTAGGATGGCATTTAGCCCTAAAGTGTTACCCAAAAGCAGCTTCCTCTGTGGTTTTCTCCAGGTGTATCTTTCTCCTTTGTTAACAGTGAAGGGCTGAGAAGGAGGCATAGGAAGGTTATGGGATTACTGAGTGTTAGCAGAGTATGCTGGTTGCAAAAATTAGCACATAACAGGGAGATATTTCTCCCAGGCCTTTACTTAGCTGCCAGACCACATTATTTATCCCACAAATTACGCTGATGGAATACCCAGTTTGCAGCTCTGACACAGCTTGCTTTTTCTTATAACGTGAAGAAACCATGGTTCTGTGATTGCAAAGGAAGTCGTGGCTGGTAGAGGTCCAGGGTACAATCCATTTCATGAATCTCTCATTATTGAGAGATTATCCCTCAGAATGCAAATTAATACAACCTGAGAATTGGGACCACAGCGTTAAAAGATAATTACTTATTTTTCTTCTGGTGAATTACATGATTGTGTAATTGCCTATTATTTGATTTGGTAAAGTGAGAATACTTGATGTCAACAGAAACTAATATTGTCTAATTAATTAAACCATCTCATGATGCAATATGTAATATAATACGTTTTCTCACTGTATTATTTATTCGCAGAGCTGTCACTCATTGTAAAGGTTACTCTCTTTCTTTTCTTTTTAGTACAAAAGTTAACTGTAAAACTTGAAACCTTTCTGGGAAATTGCTTGGATACACAAAGAATATAAAAGCCTGTTTTTCAATTTTCACTGCTTTCAGAAATTCAGATAAAGAGGTTTTTGTGAGCTCCCCTCAGTTACATTTACAGGACCATGTGTCCTCCAGGGTTGTGGGGTTTTTTTGCAGCTTTCTCACAACCTTTATAATTGCAGATGTACATTAAGATAAGTTGTCTTTTATTTTGCAAGTGTCTGTTACAATCTGTCGATTCCCATGTTGCTCAGTTTGCTGTTTTATACGGTATGCTGTCTGCTCAAGTGCAAACCAGGTGAGTGACAGGAAAGTGCTGCCTTTCAGTGTGTTCTTGCTGCCCTTTTTACAGAGAGCTGTGTCACACTTTACAAATGAGCAGGGAGGAAATATCTTGGCTACTTTGACTGATTACTGTTGGTATGTCATGAGTATTTGTTTTGTATTGGAACGACTTCTGAAAGTCACACAAAGATATGAATGTTTCATCATGGTGGGTATTATTCACATATCCAAAATCTTAGTTCCTGTCCCAGTTTCCTTAGCATGCAATTTTTCCTTTCTTCTTCCCTTCTTTCTCTGTCAATTGCAAGCAGTCTGTTCTTGAAAAAATTAAAAAATAGCCACCCACAGACAACACCAAGTTGGGCAGAAGTGCTGATCTACTCTTGAGTAAGGAGGCTCTACAGAGCAATCTGAATAGGCTGGGTTGGTGGGCTGTGACCAGTAGTATGAGCTTCTTGTCTCCCTGTACTTCACTGGTGAGGTCACACCTGAAGAACTCTGTTCAGTTTTGGGCTCATCACTACAAGAACAACACTGAGATGCTGGAGCGTGTACAGAGAAGGGCAACAAAGCTCATGAAGGGCCTTGAGGACAGGTCCTGTAAGGAACAGCTGAGGGAACTGGGGTTGTTTAGCCTGAACACTGATAGATGACCTTATCACTGTCTACAACTACCTAAAAGGAGGTGGTAGGTGGGTGTGGGTCGCTTCCTGTAAGTAACAAGTGATAGAACAACAGGAAATGAATTCAATTTGCACCAGCAGAGGTTTAGATTAACCATTAGGAAAAAATCTCATAATTGGTTGGACTCAAAGATCTTAAAGACATTTTCCAAATAAAATGATGACAGTGGGATTCGATATACGCTGTAGTCCAAACCAAGTAATTGCAAAGACTCCAAAGTAAAATATCTTCAGTCTTACAGCTGTAATTAGAAGCCTAATACTTCAGGAAAAATGCCTGTAAAAGATGGTAGTAAAGCACACTACTGAGCAACTTGGTAGTATCTGCCTGCTGCTGGGACCCTGCCTTCTCAAAAGTGTTGCATGTGACAGCAACAGCAACCTGAACACCTTGTTTTGAATAAACAGACTCTGGAATGGCCGCACAGCCATGCCTACATCTATTACTGTTGTCAACCAGCTAATAGCAAGATTAGCAAAAACATGTATCAATACCGTAAGGAGGGAAAGAAAAGCACAGGTATCTGCACAATTCAGACTGATCCAACAATTTTCAGTGTGTTTAGAGGTGGTTTGTGTTAGTGGAAGTGGTTTGACATGGAGAGATAGCATGCATGCAGGGGGGTGTGTGTGTGGGGGGGCAGTCGTGT
>JAOXOE010000874.1:12520318-12537616 GCA_028565055.1 Phoeniculus purpureus | reverse complement strand
GAGCGCGAGTGGGAGGGAAGGACGGAGCGCTGGAGCCCACCCCACGCCCTCCCGCCAGAACGGCCCCGCCGCTGTCACCCGCCACCGCCGGAGCAGAACCCGCAGCCCCTCACCTCGCGGGAGAGGCCGGGTCCATCTTCCGCTCCGCGCTGGGGTCAGTCCCCGCCGGCAGCGGCTCCGGCAGCTCAGCACAGCGGCTGGGCGAGGCGGCCGGACTGGCGGGGCTTGAACGCGGCGGCCCGTGCAGGTAGTGGAGCAGCAGCGTCTCGGGGTACTCCGGAGAGGAGGAAGGGGGGGAAGAGGAGAAAGAGGAGGCGAGGAAAAGGGGCGCCTCAGGCAGTCGATCCAGCTCCACACTCCGCACTTTGCGCAGCTGCTTCCGTCTCCAGTCGGAGCGCTGCTCCCGGTCGCCACCGGCCTCCAGCAGGAACCCCCCGACGCTGCCGGCGACGTTCCCCGTAGCCGCGCTGCCCACTGAGCTCTCGCGGGCGGCGGCGGCGGCTTCCCCGTTGCTGCCGGAGGATAATCCTGACGAGGAAGCGCGATTCCCCGCCGCCGCCATTTTCTCTAGCGGGTCACATCGGGCTCCTGAGGCTCCGGGGGCAGCCGACACTCCGCCCCACTGCGGAAACAACGCTGCTCTGCGCAAACGGCGTAGGGAGGGGCGGGGGGAGGGCGCGGATTGGCGGCGGTGCGGGGTGGGCGCCTATAGGTGCAGCGGGGCGGGTCGCAGCACAGCCCCTCCCGCCTTCGCGCAGGTGTCGGCGGCTGTGGGGAGCCGCACAAACCTACTGGCCGGGGCTGGGCCCGCAGCGGTCCCGTCACCCGCGGATGGGCAGAAAGAGTTGGCGGCGGCACGGGGCGGGGAGTACGTTTCCGCCCCGACGCGACGCGGCCCGTCCCACGTGCGGCAGCGGCGCCTCCGGTCGCCCCGAGCAGCTTTCCTGGAACTCGGGCTCTGCTCGCAGCGCCTCGTCAGTGTCCCCCAGAACCCCAAAACTTTATCCTATTAGCTCCTCCCCGGGAGCGGGAAGGGAGGATAATGCCGGCGGTGCCGTGGCGCGCTGCCGGGAGCCGCCGTGCCCCAGCGGTCGTGCCCGGGCTCACCTGCTCATTGCTCGCTGGATCCTTGCCGAACTCAGCGCATTTCCCCGCTGGCGGCTCCGCGTGTGTTTTCTGGGCTGCCCTCACTTAGCAGCCACCGCCGCCTCACTCCTCCCCGGATAGTTTTCCATGGCTGTTAGTAGCTGGAAGCGAGAAGCGTGTCCGCGGAGCACAGCCGTGTCCGTGTTGGCGCACGTAAGCACATGGAGCCCAGGCACTACTCCGCACACACCTAACAGCTCCGGGTGCTCCCCAGAGTCTGCGAGGGAGAAAAAAGGCAGGAGACATCACATGACCAGAACCTTGGGGAGGTCCAAGTGAAATGTACTCTTGGTCTGAATTTCCGCTCAACTGCTGTTGGTTGGTTTTGGTTTCAGCCTCCCAGCTGCGGGGGAGAGACTTAAGATTTTGCAAGACGAGAAGGGTGTGCGTTGCCGTCAGGAAGGTGGTGTTTTCGAACAAGCCTACCTGCTTGAAATCTGATTTAATATGAGGTAAGGAAGGGGAACTAAATGCTGCTCTGCATACCGAGTTATTTTCAGCATAGAGTGATTTTTGAATAGAGAAGGCACACAGTTTAAAGCACTCCTTTTAAGCTGATTATTTTTGCGCTAATTTCTCAGAATTTGCTATATATCCCGTAAGTGTAACATTAGCTGAGCGTATCGACAATGATAGCGTGGTCGCTCTCCTGGGATCATTATTTTGATCTGAAGCACTGAGCAAGAAATAACTTAAAACAGAATCAGATTCTTGACTTACAAAGGTGAGCAGTTACTGACCTAAATGTAGGGTCTTTGCTGTGGGACTCAACAAGCAGATTGGAAGATGTCTTTCCCTTTAGACTTCGAAGAGCAAAGCCCAAGGAGACAAAAAGTCTATTTTAACAGTTGCAACATAATGTGAGTATTCGTAGGGTCTCAGGGTCATACTGAACGAATCACGAAAGTAATCTGCCACTCTGTAAGTACCC
Source organism: Phoeniculus purpureus (assembly GCA_028565055.1). NCBI lineage: Eukaryota > Metazoa > Chordata > Aves > Bucerotiformes > Phoeniculidae > Phoeniculus > Phoeniculus purpureus. The sequence continues at coordinate 12,535,539 of JAOXOE010000874.1, read as the reverse complement.
TTTGAAGGTTCTTCTGTAAAGGATACTGTAAGAAAGTCAGGCATGGCTGTAGGCAAACTCACAATCTCTGCTCAGAAGCAAAGCAGGGTTGGGCCCAGTTGGTGCTTGGATGGTAAGACCACCTGAGAATACTGGGTGCTGCAGGCTTACTCTGCTCTGGCATGGGATTGGACTTAGATGAGCTTTTGAGTCCTTTCCAATCCTTAACATTCTGTGATTTGTTGTCATCTGTAAGTATACCTTTGGGATAAGCAGATCATCAAAATAAGCTCTTTTAATGTACAACTCAGGGATGTACATTAATTTGTCTTTAAATGCTGGATTTAAAGATAGAAGTTGGCACTTATTTAAAGCCTCTGTTTTAAATTAGGGACAGATTTCTGGAAGATTCCTAAACCACGCCTTGTTGTCAAAGTGAGTATGTTAGTAAATGCAGGGAAGAACACAGCAAACTATGCACTTTGTAGAAACAGCCTGAGATTAGTTGCATACTGAAGCAGCTGGTTGAAAATGAACTTAAATTATTACCAGTTGTTGGCAGTATAACCTGTATGTACACAGGATCCTCTGTTCTTCAAAAACCCTGTCAGCATACTTTTTTATAATATTCCTCTCTGCTATAAAATCACATTCACAGAAAAAAACCAAACCCCTATGCTTTTCAAGTATTCTAAACAGAAAAAGGAAACAGATTTAGGAATTCAGTAAACTTGTGACATGGAGGAATATTACAGCATTGATTAGTAGTTGGTTAGAGAAGGACATGAAGAAAAAGCAAATATCTAATAAAAGAAAATTCAGAAAAGAACATATGCTTTCAGTCCAACAGAGTACTAGGGGCCACCTCTCTGACAGTGCCAAGGCCTGTGCCTTAAAGGAGAAGGAAGCTTGGGAAATTCAAGGTAAAATGTCAGAATGGCAGTGCAGGGTACTGAGGAATGTGCATCTGCACTGAGGTCAAATTCTTTTTGGAAAGCAAATAAAAACAGGGCAAAACACAAAATCAAGAGACAGTGGAGGTACCACTGTAGGAAATAACTAAGCGTAGACAAGTGCTGTCACCATCTCTGTTAAAGCATGACTTTGCTTTTTAAGTAAGGCCAGCACTATCAAGGTTTTGAGTTACTTTTGGATAAGGCTGAGAGTGGAAAAGCATCACTGTTTATTCATTAAAGAATACATGGCATGCTTTATAAGGGCTGTTAATCCCCTGATAATTGGCTGAGATCCAACGCTAATAAATTACATTTTGCCTATGATCCTTATATTCATTAACCATATTGTTTGCCAGTCTGCCTTCACCTACATAACACAGCAACAGACAAGAAAATGCCTGCCATTGCCTCACTCCAAAGCACTAGGTAATGCAATGCCACATAGATTTATGCACAGTATTGAGGCTCTACCGGAGGTACTAAATTTTGCAATCAGTAATTGAACATGCTGATAGATGCTTGTGTTTTCTCATGATCTGCTTAAAAGTCCTTTTGCACTTAATGTGAGTTTGTTGTAAAAAGCATAAAACTTACTACAGAACTCAGATATCTCTTGCTCAGATTATTTCTCAGTCTATCTAAAATACATCTCTGGAGGGTAAATTTTAGCAGTTTCCAGTGAGTCTGTTTCCCCCAAGTTCTAAGTAGTGGCATCCAGGGTTTGTTATGAAACAGAAGCCTTTCGCCTCAAATTAGCATCCTGCAACATTTGGAACATCAACTCTTGTACACAAAGAAACTTCTGTTTGGGAACACACTAATTTTTTGCAAGCCAAGGAGTTTCCTTATTGCACAAAACCTGTTACAGTGTCATGAATAATCAACAGTTTTCAACATGCTAGAGATAGGAATCTGCCATGCCTCTGAATACATAACCTAGGCATCATCATCCAAAACAGAATAAATATGAGAGATAACACAGTCTATATCTTCTGTTCTTGACTAAGCATGCAGAAAGTTCTTAAATACTGTATACAAACTAGATTTTCAATTTTTTTTTCTTCTGTGGATTAAGACTGATCCTACCTCGATCTTCCATTCATTCTTTCCATTGTGAGAAAGGGAAAGCAAACCTGCTCTTAAGCCATAATCCTTTCCTGTTTACTCCTCTGTGTAATTGAGATGTGAAGCAACTACATGAGAACATAGAGTCTGAAGTCCTTTTCTTTCCTGTTTTCCAAGACTGGCTGAAAATCTGCTGGTGTCTTTGACACCTGCAGAAATGCTTTGCTATCTTGCTGATGCTCAGCTATTAACTCATAACCTAACAAGTGTGCTTTTTTAGAGGCCATCAAATAAATCACCATCCTTTCATAACTCAGTTTTTCCTAATAGCACTTGAGTATCCAATATGTTTAGCTACCTCAGGCCTGACATGAGGCTGAGGGTTTTAATATTATTGAGTTTCCAGGTGAACCCTTGCTCAAAGAAAGTATGGCAATGAAGTGAGCAGGACTTGTTTGACATCTTTTTGTACATCACTTCTGAAGAGCTACCAAAATTATTGCAGCTGTCAATACAATTTTTCTTGTATTCATCCAGACTACTAAACTCACAACATAGCTTTCACAAGTATCAGCACTTGTATCTGTTGTAAGCACTGCTAACTGTGCCCTCTCCAGGGGAAAGCAACTGTACTAATCCAGACTCTGGAGACTAGCAATATCTTAGTTTTCCTTTACCCTACTGCTACCACTATGTTATTTCTGTAATTTCTGTTATTATTCCTTCCATTCTGAGACAAAGGCATGGGGCATAAGCATGGCTGCCTTCTGCTCTGTTGTCCTTCCTATGTCAGCAGCAGAATCACAGTACCAACAATAAACTGCAGTTACTGGTGGACAGACAGTAGCATAACAGCATGAACATTCAACCATCAGGAAACATAAAAGCAAGGCCAAGTCTTGTTGGCGTGTCTCAGCTGTGGCTGTGAACCAACAGCCTTCCATGACCAGTATATCCAGCAGATTCTACACAGCCTTATGAAGACGATCAGACAAAAGTAAAACAATTTAATGACTACCTCTGGATAACTGCATCCCTAAATAATCATTGGCGAGAACACCCTCCACAGTACCCTACTTGTTTTCTCCAGAGCCAATGCATATCTGGAAAATCATTTCTGAGTGTAATAATGGCATCCAGACTAACAGTCTGTACCATCTTTTAATTTTTGTTCCTCCAACTCTAAATCTCTAGCAATACTGTGTGCTTCCATTCACAATGGCTAGTGGTGGTGGCTGTGCTGTTTCGTTTCCTAAATCTAGCAGCAAGACCAATAAGTTCCTCACAGCTGTCAGAAGGAATAAGAAAACTCCTCAGTAAAATCAGTGTCTAGTTAATCTCTGCTGTAATAATGGCAGGGAGTCCACAGATCTTAAAAAAAAATCTGACCAAAAAGTCAGATCTTTATCTTACCCACTTTTTTTAGTATTTTTTTATCCTGAAGCTCTTACACTGCAGTTATACTCTCCACCAATTATATAGATGCAACACTGTATTACTTGTGTGCCAATAAAACTCCCTGATAATGGTTTTCCAGAACCACTTAAGCACAGTGTCCCAAACTACCACCTAAACTAAACATCCTCCAAAGCCAGATGAGCTGGACATGAGTGGTAGGCATTTGCCTATGCTGAGACAAAGTATTTTCAACACTGTGTTGCTTGGACAGTCTTCTCTTCTGTGCGTACATAAGTAAATAAGAGCCCAAGAGTCATAAAAATGTTTCCCAGACTCTTTCCAAAGAAAATAAAGTGGTGCTACTGGAGAGTTCTGAGGAAAGTAACTTTTCAGTCTTAATATTTGGTTGGTACCAAACTAAACCAAACCTTTATATTGCATGAGTGTCTGACTCCAGGAGAAATACTGTGAAATGAAACGTATCTCAGCAAAACAAATTTCTTACCTTTCTTGAGATTTGATTTACTGATAGGGGTCTGTCTGTTCTACAATACAAACTTCTAGAATTTGGTTGCTCTTCCTGGCATTTATTTATAATTCATAGGGTTCTTGCTGCTCTATGTAATCGCTTTATTTGCTACACCTGGTTCATTTACATTTTTTATGATGTTTGAAGAGACTAATGAATCTCAACTATCAATGAAATGCTCTGCCTTCTTACTTCTCTTGGGTACTGAAATCACAAGAAATAGCTTAGGTGATAGTCTTTGACACTTGCAAAGTTAATTTGCATGTGATAAAATACGTGTATATGCTGTAATGTATGTATAGATTGATTTTAATTTTGGTTATTTCATCCTGCTGATGTAACCTGAAAATATTGTCAGGCTACAAAAGTGACTTAACTTGCCCTATGATTTTCCAGTATGAAAAGCTTTGAGAAGCAAAGAATGACCTTGACAGATGATGTTTGTGTGGATTTGAGGGAGGACATCAATTTAATGCTTGCCAAGTTAGGCAACATAACTTGTTTTGACAGATCATTGATTTTCCTTGTTCTTTGTGGTTTAAGCCAAATTTTTAACAAATGCTTGCAACTTTCAAGAGTACAACTAACCACTTACCACTGAATGTGTTAACCATGCAAAACACTTGCAGTGAGTTATGTAACTGCTTTTTAAGGGCAGTGCATTGATCAGGTTTATTGTGCACAATATTAGCAGTGCAAGTCAATCAGTTCAAAAATACATGTCACTATTTTCCCTTGAATTTCATTAAAAAAATGAACTGAGCTGCTGCTTTTAATTTCCTGTTCTTTAGACACAAGATTTGGAGGTGATTTTATGTACAAATGTTAACACCAATTTCATTATATTAATTTAATTAGATAGAATCTAATATCTTAATCGTAAAACTGCACAAAGTATCTGCTTTATGTTGAAAATAACTTTTCCTTTTGCTTTCTGTCCAAGGTAAGACTGTATACCAGAATATATTAGTCACAGAAGTTTTGAGATGGTAACTATTTGTTGCCTCTGTTTAACCAGAACAATGAATTCTTCTCAGGGTGATAATATACCTTACAGTCTGTATTGTACCCATGTGTATTTTAAGTATGGAGAAACACCAAATCAAAATAAAGGATAAGAAGCTAAATAAATAAAATTGTACATTCTCTTATTTTTAAGTTATTAAACCCCAAACTTTCAAAGTTACTTACAAATTTCTTTGTGTATTCTAACTCTCCATGTCTACTGGGAATCATGAAAATACATTTTTTTTCTTTCACAGTGAACTCTATGAATTTGGTTTTGTTCAGTGGAAACACACATAACTGCAGCAACAACTCATTTTAGGTATGAGGAAGGCCCAGCATTCTGTGTCAGTCTACAGGAAGACATTAAACTCATTAAACCTTAAGAAAAGGTACTTTTCTCCTCACATGTTAAACCAGCCTCTTAGACCAGATAAATCCTTTATTCCTTTGTCCTTCCAATTAGATTTTAATAGCACAGATTGCCATTCACTGCATCAGTAATCAATACATACCTGCCTTCTTTCCCTGACTAGCAGAGTGGAGTGTTGTTTTCTGCATTTATATAACCCCCCCCCTGATTTTTAAAACTAGGCTTTGTTTTTTGGGAATGTCCAGTCTCAATACAATGGTCATATATGTGCTTCTATGGAGAGATTATACATGTCCACCAGAAACTTCAGATTTTTAAGGAATTTGGGTAGTATATATGCTACTATATGAGACTCTAGATACCACAGAACATCACAGCTCACCTTTTCACCATTCTAAACCATTAAGTCTTTGAAGGAAGCTGAAGAGAATCAGGGAAGTATCACTTAAGAACAGCATGGAAAAAGAATGTCACCAACTGGAAATACCTGCAGCAAAACAAAAAATATTTATACACAATTTTTCCCCCAAAATAAGTGATATAAAACAATAATGTCTAAAATAAAACAGAACTATTTGTCTAACTCATGTGAACACGTGTTGATCAGTGAATAAAAGCAAAACTCATCACAAGTAATTTTTTTCCTTTAAAGTTATCTTTTGTTCTTAGTTTTCATTCAAGAACCATTGCTAATGACAGCATATGAGAGAGGTATGTAGCGCAAAGTTCTGTCTCCTTCCTCCTTCCCTCTTTCTTTAAAGTACTGAAAGAAGAGAAGCTGAATTCCAATGCATTTTGATGATGTCATGAAAGTCAAAGTTGCAGCTATATAAAGTGTTTCTATTTCCTCTGCCCCCAACAAAGCACGGTATAAATAGCTACTCTTTGGAATAATGAAGATTCATTTCTGAGACTTAGACTAGCTTTATAACCCTGTTAATTAATCTGTTTAAAGCCATTATGAAAAGTAGATTTATATTTCAGATGTACGCTCACGTGAGGTTGCGTTGTAGTCCATATCGATACATGGAAAAGCACTCCAACCATATTATTTTAGTACCACATCAAAGACAACAAAAACTGTCCTAAGACTGTAGTGTATGATGCTTTCAAAGTGTGAAATATTCGAAAGTTCATAGTGAACATTGTGAATATTCAAAAGTTCATAGGTCTGAATTCCACTGAGGTCTCACATTCTAGTCTTGCTGCAGAAGATGGAAAATTAAATGAATGTGAATAAAAATTTTGTTATTAAGTCCAAGCTTATCATATCATTTTCTGGGTATTTTGACATTCATTGGTCTAGAAGAGGATATACACAGGTCCAAAATTGCAGAGAAAGGATGAAATCTGTTCACAGTGATATCCCTTCCAGTGATAGGGAAGGGATGCTGTTACTATTATTATCAGTGTTTCTGGATCAAATGATGTCCTCTTTTGCCTAAACCACAGTGTTAGGGGTTCTGGACCTTGACCCAATGAGAAGTTCAAGTTTGGAAGAACTTTTTAAAATATGGAACACTTATTAAATGACACAAAGATAAATCAAAAGACTGTGTCATCCTCCCACGTGTCCAATTAAAGTTGTGTGGCATATTGTACTAACGCTCATGTGGAGGTCTCCTTAAAACATTAATTGCAAGGTAAAATGTTCTGGCTGGCCATCCCACTCTTTTAAAACAATAATTCCCTGAGTATCCAGTCTTTATCCATACAATAGCAATCCCTAAAGTACAGACATGTGAAACAACTTACCATGACACAGAAAAATCATGACCTAAGCTGAAAGTGAAATCAGATGAGACCGTCTGATCTGATCAATAAACACAGGCACATCCTCTTGTGGAAGGACTTACAGGGCTTCCATGTCCTGGCTGTGGTTTCCTCCTTGCCTTGCCAGCAAAGTTTTTGAAGAAAGATCTAGTGCTGTGTTCAATGCTTTTTAGTCTAAATGCTGCTTGCAGGTAAAACTAGATTGCTAGATACTGTTTATCTTGGATTCAAGCAACAAAATAGTCTTCTGGGAATTTTCACTGACTCATTTGAAGCAGATATGTTTAACCTTTTTTGCTGCAAACACATGTTCTTCTCCCACAAATTAACAGAAAGTCATCCAGGATTGAATTAATTAATCTTGGTCAGTATAATATTCTATGGCACTTATTTCCTCTTCTTGTTACATTCAGAAATCCTACATTAATAATTTTAAGCTCTAATAATTTTTTACATCACTCAGGTAAGGGGGGGTGTGGCAGCTTTGTGGAGAAACCTGCCGCTTCTTTACATGTCAAGAACATGGACAATTACAACCCTTATCACAAGACACATTGGACAGTGGGCACATTTCAGTTTTCGTGAGGTCCAGGTAGCAGAAAGTACGACAAAGGGGCTGGGAAGTCTGCAGTATAGAGAGGCTGCAGCGGTCACGCCCTCCTTTTTGCCTGTACTGGGCTCAGCAAAAAGCAAACTGAGCTGGCCAAGAATGAGTTGATTCAGCATGCTCTGCTGAAAAGGCTCTTAAGCTGTTCCAGACAAAACTATGAGGAAGGATGACAGCGACAACACCATCTATCCTTCAGGCTGAGTCCCCCACCCCAGGCTTTGGACTGCTGCCAAAATGAATCATCTCAACTTTAAAATACACTAGAAGTCCACGTCTACACAGGCTGTTCCATAGTTCTTTTAAATTGTCCTCCATGGCTGCTTGATCTACTGGAAGTTGCAAGTGGGATTTGCATTGCAGCACGTAATAATTTGTGGTTGAACTTCATGTGTGAGGACTGGATCTTGCTGACTGTTATATTCATTTGTATGGTGTGATCCAAAGTTAAAACAGAAGGAAGTGAAAGCCAACGAGAGCTGGTTGCAACTGAAGTGATTGCTTCAGATTTTTACTCCACACTATTTTACCTACAAATATATTTCCTTTCCCCCATACTTATTGCTTCAGGCTTTTTTTTTTATCTTGTCTGTACCACACACATTGCAATGATTTAAATGAATCCGTTTCTAAAGGAACATATTTAAATCAGAGCAAGACTCTTGTGTGGAGACTTGAAGCCCCCCCTTGAGTATTTTCCAGAGATAAGACCTTTTATTTAGTATCAGCAAGGTCTTTAATGGAGTTTTTTCTTCAGTAGATCTCAAAGCACTTTATAAAGTAGGTCACTACTTTACTCTGTTTTGCAGATGGGGAACAGATGAAATTATTTGCTTTATGTGGGCAAGTAAAAAGCTGGGAATAAAAACCTGTGTCTGCCCAATTTAGTGTTTGAGCCACAAAGCCACATGGGGTTTCAAAGTTTTCCTGCCATGAATGTGCTTTGAGGATCACATTTCTGCTAACCTTGTAATGATGTACCATTGATTTCACGGTAATCATAATTAACTAGAAAAAATGCAAAATAATAGGTCTTACTTGGTGCACTTTAAAGTGCTTTTTATATCATGCTTGCTCCTAACAGAGCCTCCATCTACTAGAACTTTTTGCCATGCAAAAAATATTGGAAGCATCTGTAAACTGTCTAGAGCCTCCTTCTATCCATCAGTCAGGCCACGGAAAATTCACTCCAAAGTTATGTTTGGACAACAAATAAACTATCTAACACCCTAAATATAGTGCTACAGCAGAATATAAATCAGCCAAAGTGTGAGCATGAAACTAACTTAACAAGGAGCAAGAATTAATAACAATTGTATTGAAACACTTTCCATGTTTCAGGAAAAAAGTATACAGAAAAGCTTAGATTCCGCTTTCAGTAAGGCTGTCCTAGTGCTGAGCTACTGGATAGTGGGCTAATGGTGGATGTTTTTTCTATTAACGATTCTTCCTCTGTCTTTCTAACCTTAAGGATGTAGAAACATCTGCTTTCTTGGAGGTTTCCAAGGTCAGTTAGATGACACCACAACTAATTTAATGCTGGCATTAGCCTAGATTTGAGCAGGAGTTTGGGCTAGGTAATCTCAAGAGAGCTCTTCCAAAACAACATTTCAACAATCCTGCAATTTTAAACTCGTTGTGAGAGCAATGGAACGTATGTATTTATTGTTCTGTAGTACCTGAGAAAAAGCACGAGAATGGACGATCTCTTGCAGAATTTCCAAGTTAGTAAAATCATGTGATCTGCTATGGTATGCTTTCTGTTATGGTAGGAGAATACTTAATCAGATGTTTGTATTACCTAAGCCTTATGTTTAAGGAAGTGCTAGAGCATTTTATGAATATGTCACAGTCATTAACTCAGTTTTACGGATGAATAAGAAAGTGAGTTCCTGCTATGAATGATACTTAGCCATTTTCTGGATTCTGTTATTTATCTTTCCTTTTGAAATGAAATATGAATATTACGGATCAGCACAGGCATTGTGATCTGAAACACTGCTGTTTTTGTACCTTTCTGCCCAGTACTTCTAAAGGCTACTAACCTGCAACAAGGAGGATCCAGTGTCATGTTGTTATCGGTGTCTTATTAGGACTGGGAAGACACAACTTTTGTCACAGGGAAAAAGCCAAAGCCATAGAAGTACTATCACCCATATCCTGTGCTATGTAGGGCATCACTAATCTGAAGCTGCCATTTCACATGTATGCTGTGTGTTACTGGTAACTAGAGCTAGGCAGAAATAATTAAAGGAACCTTTTTTTACTTAGAGTCGTAATAAAATATGTATTTGGCATATATTTATCTGGCGAAGTTTAGTTTGGGTGAAGAAGCCATTTAAAGATTCTGATGAGGTCTGAATGTTCTCTTCCTCTGTTTTCTAATTTTCCTTCTGTGCATTTAATGTTACTTATTTGCTGATAGATTCCTGTGCTTAGGTCTGTCAACTAGTCGCTTTTGCAAGATTCTGGACAGCTGTTACAGACAAGACAAACCTTGGCTCCCAGTAAGTCTTTGGGTGTCTTCGCTCTGACTGCAGTGGTAACCTTTGTGTAGAGGTATTTTTTTTAAAAATGAGGTTCTTATATTCAAGGCCTTTCTTTGGGGACACCTAGAATGTATTTTGTTTCAAACATTTCGATATAGCACTGTACAAGTGCAAACAATCTTTGTATATTTCTGAGTTTTCCCAGAGCAGCTGATAATGAGTAGTTGCTGGAGCAACAATAAAGCAGAATTAGTATGGACATCTATCAAAGCTATCAAGGTTATTTTGCTTAGAGTGAAAGTTAATGGTATATATTCAGCCTATCCTGCTAAGCTTATTCATAGAATACTGTCTTACTAGAAGTGTGCATTAGTCAAGAAAAAATCAGAAGCACACAGTATCAGTATGAGTGCACTGCAGTTCTTGTTGAGCATGGAATGGGTTTGTTGTGATTATTTTAAAACTCGAGAAAAATCACTTCAGATATAGAAAAGTTGCAAGATACTAAGAAGACATACTCAAAATTCTGGCTGTTTCCCCCTCTATGTTTTTCTTATGCTGAAAAACCAAATTGCATGGGTAGCAGCAGGGTTATATTATGTATATATTAAGATGTTCAGTCAAGAACCTTGGTGATTTTTGTTGCTGCAAATGTCTTATGTTACCTTTCTGTGTAACTGTCCACTGTACCAAATGAACCACAGCTGGCAAAATGTCAGCTTAAGTATTGGGCATGACTTCATAAATCAAGAAAAATGGATATGCAATAAATTAAGTATAGTTTCGGGTTCAAAAATCCTGTTTTTGTTGGACATTCAGGAAGTTACTTTAAAGAAAGAGGAGAATGTGTAAGCTTTGTTACATCGTACATTTAAAGAACACAGTACAGGAAATGAAGATACTCATGTGGAAGAACATGCTGCAAAGAAACGTTTGCAGGTATAGGCCATGGATTTCTAACCATTCGCATTTAACGTTTTCTCAAGTATTTGGTGCACAGAGATAGCTCTTTCCTTGCTTCACTTTAAATCAAATAAATGTAGGTTCCTTCTTAATCTTTTTTTATTTTAGGGAGATTTTTTTATTCACCATGAGGTTTTTCACCCCATAAAACCCAGAAAGTTTTCAGAGCAAAAACACTGGCACTGGAGGATGTGTATATTCTTCTTTTATAGCTTTCTGAATCAAAACTTGTGTCACACTGAAACGTTGGAGTGATGAGGCTTGGGGCTGGGCATTTTTCTGGGACAGTGTGACTTGACCACTTTGATGTGCTTTACCATGCTTGTTAATAGCTTTCCTTGCCATGGCCAGTTGTGTCTGCCACACTTTGGAAATTTTGGTGGGTAGAGTTCAAATCCAACTGCGAGCAGGGTGTTCTGTCATGGAGTATGTTAAGCATGATCTTTCTGTAAAAGAATGAGCCAACACAGGCTGGCAAAAGGGCTGGACACAGCACAAGCCTGCCTTGCAACAGCAAAGTGGAACACGGAGGCATCACATTGATTTGTGGCCACACTTTTCTTTCTACCCAACCACAATAGTCAGTAAACAGAGGTAAGAAATAAGAGTCTATGTTTTATGAGTCAGTCACATAAGAACCATATGTGCAGATTTTAATAGTCCAGTGGCAAAGTCCTCAAGGTCAGAAGCATCGTTTCTTTCCTAACATCTGAACTATGTAAATAAAAGACATGACTATTTGCATTCCAATGAAAAAGAAATAATAACTTTGTCTGGAAGTGAAACATCAAAGACCTTGAAGAAGGCAATACAGATCACTGTCACCACAGCACCATTCATATTTGTGACTTGTAATGTTACCCTCTGTAAATAAAAAGAATGCCAAAGTGACCTAGTTCATGTCTGCAGACAAAGAAGGCACCATAACTGTGTGCTTTGGATTGAGAGGAAATCCTCTGACCGTGACAGTGGTCAGCACATCTCAGGTGTTTTCTACTGCAGGCCTGTGGCACCAGCACCAGCAGCAAAGCATAACACACTTTCTTCTGTTCTGGGAAGACTCGAGACAAAGGCAGCCATTTCGCAGCCAGCAGCACAGTCCTTTCTTTAGGATTTCAACTTAGTTATATGGTCCCAGTCAGCTATGCCCATGTTCATCACCTGAGGTATCCTATCTGCCTCCCATGAGGTGACAAAACCCAAGTGACCTTGTGTACATGCTGAGAAAAAGCTTGAGACATTTGAAGTCAAACATCAAGATTTATCACTTATGCCTCACATAAAGTTTTTGCAATTACAGTCAGAGATAAGCATTAGTCTCTTATCTAACTTGATGGTACATCAGACAGATTAACAACAGGTGAGATGACTCAAACTATTGTAAGCAAATAGAAGATAACTAGCGAGCAGAGTAACAGGAAGGCCCTGCACCTGGCAAAGAAATATCTTCTCTGCAGTGTGAACAGAACAAGGAGACAATGAGACACCACGGTTTGATCTGCAGAAGTGTGCTTGTGCGGTGGCACCATGATGGACTGCTGCCTCTCAAGAACTTACTGCTGTTTTGTCTAAGTCTCTGAGAACAAAGTTCCCCATATCATCAAGGATGAAAAAATCCCCCTGGCAGTAGGGTATAAAAAGAGGGACTCAAACAGCCCCAGGTACTCATCAGTGTCCCCCTCAGACTGCAGCCATGCTGAGAAACTGACAAAAGAACTGCAGGAGACACTGAAAATCTGTGAAGCTGAGGAAGTGATGGGGGACTGGTCAGCAATCACCACCTGCCTCCTCATCCATGATGCTGACTACAGTGAGAAGCTAAGATGTCCAGAGACACCAGAGGTCTGCACAGCTGAGTAGCAAGAGGGAGACCAGAGCATCCCAGACACTGATGAAGTCTTACTCTATTTTCTGTCTTCTCCCTTTTCTCTGCTTTTTGAGGACAACATCTAACAACTTGAGTAAACTTGACTTTTATGCAGACCTATTGGTGTAAGTCACCTTACTTCAACCTAAGTGAATCCATGAGCCTGATTCACTCCCTTTCCCTTCTCTGATCGATTAGGATGTGACATGCAATTGTATTAAAAGATGTATTTCACAGCAACACCCCTACTCACTGATATCCTAGCCTTATTTAAAACGAAATGTAGATGGCTAGCAATGCCTACTCCCAAGGCAGATTGGTTTGTTGCTGCAGCATTGTGAAACTGCTGTTGTGAAATAGTAACTGAAAGAAGCCCAGCCCAAGACACAAAGAGGGTGTTTTGTGCTACTAACGTGAGAAAGAAAACCATCCAGACAATTTAAAAATAAATAATGCACTGGGATCTTTTAACTTATTTCTGTAATATTTCCCAGCTGCATGGTGATTTCAAATCTTTATAGTACACACAACTGCCAGCAGTGAAACTTGGCAGGGAATTAGTAGCTGAGAAACACAGAGGAGATGAATCATGATCATACGGATACAGCACTGCACGTACTCAGTGCTGAAAGCTGTATGTTTTGTAGAGGCATAATGGCCATGCAAAATCTCAGAGTTCTTTCAATTACAATGCATTCATGTGTTTTAACAATGTGTGGCATCAGAATAGTTCTACCAAAGCTGTTTGGAAATCAACTGGATTTTGGAGAACTGAAAGGTAAAAATGCTATATAGAGCCCCTTAGAGCAGTCTTGTGAGTGGTGTGTGTGAAGGAAGCATCCTGTGGTTAGGCAAGCTGAACTGATTTCAGTAAGAATTGAACTTGCTTTGAGGTGTGCATGCTCTGGATTCATGCTTATTAAAATTAGGCCAGTTTAAAAGTCTACTAAGACCTATGTGATTTCATCAAACATTTGTCAGCTGTGAGCTGTGACTCTCCCAGAAGTGCAAGATGAATGTAGAACACACTTCTAAAACCACATGAGAACGGAACTATGCTTACATATGACACTTTATTCACTATATACAAAAAATGATCGGGGGAGTTGGTAATGTATCCTTTACTCTCACGAATCACTCAAGACTATCTAATTAGAAAAATCAAGATCAAAACATGTCTCTAACATCATAGTCCTCGAAAAGAAAATGGGAAATTTTTGACACTGGAGGTGTCAACACCTCGAATTTTCTTTTGATTTCAATTATTTTTATCACTTAAAACTTCGTAATTTTTATGACCAGTTCAGAAAGTCCACAGAATTCATGCCTTCTAACACTTGTAATATGAAAAGGGGGGAAAAAAACCCTAAAAACTTTCCATATATAGATTTGAATTACTATTTGTTTTATTCTTCTATAGATTCATACAGATTCATACAAATTAAGTAAAATATTAGAGGAAAGTCAGTGATAGCTGATCATATCTGAAAATAAAAAGTAAAAGGTATCAGTCATTTTACAGATTATTAGGTTGGGTTAGATGAATCATATAGGTTAAAATACTTTCTCGTTCAGTTCTGGAGTAAATCCTGGTAGTAGTTAAAAAACTCTGTCCTTTGAAAGCCCTGATGTGTGGGGCGTAAATCAACCTGATGTGGTCACAAGGTGTCCCTACCTATGGCACTGGGGTTGGAACAAGATGATCTTTAAGGTCCCTCCCAACTCAAACCGTTTTATGATTCTATGATTTCTAAATGCCAATCTCCTTCCATTTCCTAAGGGCTACATATCCTCATCTTTACAGCTATATTGCTGACAGTCTGACATTAAGGAATGCTCATGAGAAGAGTTCATCTTTCTAAATGAGAGGCTGAGAAACCTTCAAAGCAGGAAATTCTTATAGCAGTAACACCATATTCAGAAATTGGTACTCCATGTAATATTTCATGTACTTAGGCAAGGGAGCTGTATAGTTACTCCAGTTACAATAACATAGTACTTCTATTAAACCCTTAAATGGTTTCAGCATAAATATATTTGGAGCCTAATTTAGGTAGGGTAACGAACCATCTATGGCTTTTTTGTATAGTAGGGAGAATTTCAGGTTTAGTGCATGTCTTCTCAACTTGTTTCTCATTGTATCAATTACACCAAAGGAAACTGTGGAAATAATTACCTTCATCTCTAGAAAAACAAAATAATCAAAGAAATACTTTC
>JAOXOE010000874.1:12488796-12520218 GCA_028565055.1 Phoeniculus purpureus | reverse complement strand
AGTCTCCTTCTCTGGAGACATTTAAAACCCGCCTGGGTATGTTCCTGTGTGACTTGGTCTAGGTGATCCTGCTGTGGCAGGGGGATTGGACAAATGATCTTTTGAGGTCCCTTCTGATCCCTAATTATTCTATGATAACACAGCATCACTAACAACAGCAGTAGCACTTTTCTGCAAGAAGCTCAGTAGAGTCACAATCCTATCCCCAACAGAATACACCTGCCTGGAGAACTGATGAGCAGAAGTACAATAGAAAACTCCAAACCCACAGGAAACAACTACTAGCACCTTTTTGAGCAAATTAAGCTAAGGAAACATACATGTCTTTCAAACTGAGTATCTGCAATTCATTTGTGTCCTAGAAATAAAAATTTAAAGCAGGACTGAACTGAAAAGAAAAAACCCCACACAATTTAGAGAATCATATTCCACATGAGAAGTGTAACATGAGATATGCTCTGTGTATGTCATTCAAATGTGATCAAGTCATAACCCCTTTGTAGTAGCATCTTGCCCCAAACAGGGAGGATTAATTGCCTTTAGAATCAAAACATCACAGAATATAGCCAAATTTATAATTACACTACAGCATGCAACTTACAGGCACTGGAGATACCCTTTTTCTTCTAACACCCGGTGATTCAGATTTAACTGTCCTAGTAGATGATGAAGAAGTGCTACTGGGAGAAGGACTACGTCTTCCTTTCTGTGTAGGTGAAGTAGCAGTGCTTTGTCCTTCAGTTTGAGGTTCTAGAGAGAGTTTGTTCATATCTGATCCATCTCCTTTCCCAGGGATAGGTTTCACCACCTTTTTAAAGGATTTAAGTCACTTGTTACAATTACAGATAGATCATTTTACACTGTTTTTTGAAAACACATCAAAACTTGTTTTGTTAGCATCATACAAATAAACCATTATACAGACATCCAAAGTTTGCGCTTTCCCTAGGTTCTAATACTAACATCTAATAGGAGTTACATTGTTAATCCGTATATGCCTCACAAAAGCAAGAACTATTTGTTCTGCCCACTTGTGCCACTTGTCGTGGCAGCAACTAATTTGATTCTTAAAAGTACTTCTGAGATTGTCATTCATAACCTCAAAGGACAGCAACTGCCTCATTCAGACAGTAGGGAGTGTAAGCGGTTTTTTTTCCTCCAGGCATTGTCTGCATATTAGGAGTTATAATGCTGGATCCATGTGTCACATACATTAAGTATCAGTTGACAAATACCAGGGCTGCTGTTTCTGTGGCACGACACTCAACGCAAAGTAAGAATTTCTTTAAACCTGGAGGCAAAGAAGCAAAACTAAGTTATGCTGTACCCTGTAAGAACTAGACCTAGATCTTCTGTCTGCCATACAAGCAGAACGGCTACACCACATCTGGCATCTGAGCTGATCACTGTGCACAGTGCTGCATTACATGACTAGGCACATGTGCTCAAGGAGAATGAGCACATACACTTCTAATACAGTGCTTTGTTCACAAACATTGAATTTCAACACTGAGTTCTTTCAGCTGCTATCTCTCAGACACTTCTAATATATGAGTAAGGCCTCTGTGAGTCAAATTAAAAACAGTCACAGTGGGCAGATTATTTTACTTTTACATTTCTGTCTTAGAGGCTTGAATCAAGGCTGGAAGGAAACTTCAAGTATCACTTGAGAGAAGCAGACCTCCTAGAAAGTTCCAGAAAAGTCCCTAATTTAGGCAAAGAAATCAAAGGGCTGTTCCTGTTGATGAATTGGACTGATTTCACAAGGTTCAACTATTTTAAAATTGAAGTATTTAACTCTTTCAGCCCTAATGATTCTATGATTCTATGATAAGTTATTCCACTGTCCAGAAATGCATTTCCATTTCAGCAGGCTACAGGTTGAAGAGGACAACGAGGAGACAGACACTGCCTAAGATCATTTACAGCCTTGATCCAAGCACTGCTCATTTAACCTTACATAGTCATCATATTTAATATGTCACAAATCTGAACTTTGCAGAAATCTTTGTTGCTACTGCTTTTACATGTACTAGTATCAGATTACAAAAGTTAACAGAACAAAGGCAAGAAAGACAGCCTAGCTTTACTTTCCCCCTACTGATTACTGTAACGTTTTTCCATTCCTGGAGGGTCTAAATGCAAATTTGTGTGCTTAGGGACACATTTTAGCTACTGGTGCTTGAACACTCATAAAATGGTAGCAACTGAGAATACAGAGTATCAGATCGTATTAGAAAGGCCCAGAACCTTAAGAATTTCAGGTTTTTTTGGAAGACCTGTTCTGTGTTATTTGATCCTTGAGGTAAGTGCATGAAAAAAGCAATCAGTATTTCCAATATGTTTTTTCTCATGAGAAAAAGTTACCAACAGAGTCCTTTCATTTCTGTTCTAGGAAAGATGTTCCTAAAGGCTTGCTCACAGCATGAGGTGATTTTAGCTTTAAATTAGCACTCTCATCAAGAGGTACATAAGAGTCATACTAACCAATACAACTGCACTTAGAAGTAACTAACACCTATTAATTAAGCAGTATAAAATTGTAACTAAGCTTAATAAGCTTCAGATTTGATCTGCCTACAGTTCCTTAAAACTGCTTCTAAGCTGTTTATAGAAAAGCAGCACCCAAAGGGCTAGAAGGACACTTTGGCATTCAAAGTCTAGCAGAGTTGACACTTACTCGAAGGAGTTACTCAGCTTTTTTTTCTGGTTTTAGGAAGATTGCCAGGTTTCTTTCATATAGTGAAATTTCCATTAACTTCCATTACAATACTTAGAGAAGTGTAACATTTTCAAAACTAAGGAAAAGTGAAATCACGAAACCCCTAAGAATCAAGTAAGTGAGTACAAAGCATCACATATAGTGCAGTTTTGCACTCAGACATAAATGCTTCCACCCTAATGAACAGGAGCAACTTTTACTGCTGACATTAGAGGGCAGCGTTGTCCCACTGTTATTTTACACTGCACAAAGCAGCACAGCTAGAAATCTTTTTCTTGAGAAAAACAACCCTCAACAAACGTATACATTCCGAGTCAGCAACAATTTCCTGTTAAATACCTTCAACAACGAACAGAAGAACCACAAAGAAACACATACAAATTAGTAAAAAAAAAAAAAAAAGACGTTTCTAATACAAACAAATGTGATGTATTTTCACTTGTATCTGTTACAGAGATTGCCCTTCCCTCAATGCTACTTACAACAGGGCCTCTCCTGCTTCTTCTTTCCAGCCATTCATGCTTCCACGCTGGCATACACGTTGCCTTGAGTTTCTCCCTGATCATGCGCTCTTCTGGGCGGTCATCCATCTTCTGCAACCCCCTGAGGGTTTCTTTATTCTCCATGTCACGACTACAGCAAAGAAAGAAAAAAGGTCAAATACCATTAATTTTAGTTAAAGTGTAACACCACAGTGTTCTTAAACTTCATGCCATCCTATTCTCCTTTCCCTTTACAAGGTGACTTCTAAAACATTACTCCCAACTGTTTGCAGAAAGCCTTTTAAGAGTGATGACTAATTCAGTAGCTTGCTGTTTGCAGCATCCCTGTTTTGAAGGCCATTTCTGTAAAGTGCATGTGCTGTTTGTAACACTGGACACCCAGTAACGTGAAGGTCTTGGCAAATACTAAGGCAATGCAAAAATTATGTGTATGTCATGTCATTCACCAAAGTTTTCACAAGTATGCCAGTTCCTGCATTCCTTGGCAAGTCAAAGCTTTCAATATCGGTATTAAAACAATTTTCAAAATCAATAGAAATTTATGCCTCTCATTGCACATGAACTCTTTCCAAGAAAGACAAGTTGTAAACTAATACACAGCAAGTACATTTAAACTAGACACAGAAGTCACGAACGTAAGGCCAGAGACCTTGAGAGTTGCTTTCTGAGTGGCTGACAATTCAAAAACAACCCAAGGCAGCTCTAACTGTAACAAAACTCACAGGAAGTTTGTATCTGTTAAATGAAAGTGTCAACCATCTCGGCTGGTACTACAAAATAGCTGCTTGTGACTGCTGGCAACAACAAAAAAGCAAAAAGTACTGTCAGACCCTGAAAAACAAATAGTCTGGAAGATGTTCTGATTCTGTCACGCTGTCTGCTAAATCACCAAGAAAACCACATTCTCAGGCAGCAGCACATGATCCCCACCCATCTTCTTGAAGTCACCAGTCGTCTTAAAAATAAGCAAGCTAAAATGAAGTTTTGCTTCAAAACTAAAGTCAGAGCTTAAAGTAGAAGCTTAGGCTATACTACAATAATTACAACTGCTGCTTTCACACACAGAGTGTTCACTCAGCTCTGCAGTTAGAGCTATACTGTGTACTGCACGATGATTTACGTGTTCCCTGCAGCAGCTACTGCGTTAGGATGTTCAAATGACAATTCCTATTTTCATCACCAATGTATGTATTACTAAAGTTAGTTTACCACAAATGTCTGCTTATAAAAATGGAATGTTTTCACAGGTACCCCTGTGTTTGGATTTTTTTCTGTCATTGTAAAGACAAAGGAAACAAAGTATTCTGAGGCAGGAAATTGCTCTTCCTGTTCAGTGCTAAAATGTAATGAGCAGATGGATGCTGTAAATGAAATCAATTGTCTCTCAAGTAATATCTAAACGTACTGTTAACAACTAATTTCAGATACTCAGGACTGTGTCTAGTGAGTAAAGACTTCCAAGTCTTTACAAATAACCATAATCCACCCCAGAATTAAAGTTCTTTTCTAAAGGCTAAGCGTTGATACTTGTTTAACTTCAGAACCAATACAAGTGCCATCAAAATTAATTTTGTCCCAGGACTGAATGCCATACCATTGCAGACAAAGACATTACAGCACCAGGTAGAGTCCAAAAAAAGAAGAGTTTGTGGGGGAAAACTATTGTGTAAGAAGATCAACTTTAGATTTTCCTTGGTCAAAAAAAAAAAAGGTTGGTTCAGACACAAAGTTTCACACAAGAACAGTACAGCTGCTCTGAAACAATATAGTCACAAGCTAAAAATACAATTACTCGGTATTTTTTTATGGTGGTCTGGCTTCTATATTAGTTATTCCCTGTCACGAAGCATTCAGTCGCATGAATACATTGCACACAAGACAAAACACTGTATTAGTGGTGAAAGAATGACAGTGTTTCATTTGCTCATATAACCATGATCAGCTTCGCAACTGGTACAAAAAGAAGGTCTTTTAGAGGCCTGTGGACTTGAGTTTATGAACAAAGTAGTAACATCAGCACAGGCTCCACCACCTCCTCTTGTTCCCTGAAGAGCAGAAGCAGCTATCTTCCTCTCACATGACAGCTAAACTCATCTAGTCCCACCTGCACAACGAACTTTTGTGCTTTTCCTCCACACAGATGGCAAAGACCAACCAAGTCTGAAAGCTTCTGCTCAGTAAACCACAGGTATCTTTTTGGAGAATGTAAGTAGTACGTGTGTTTTCATACGCATAATACTTAACATAGTCTCTGAAGTGCTCAAGAAAATCTCGTATTTTCAAGCATGGCTAGAATATTTATTAAATATTCTTACACTGTTGAATCTGTGGAAAAAGTATTTTTCTTGTGACTAAACAAGGCTGCTTTTGCTTATGCTGTAGGTCATCCTGTGGCTCTGAACCTACAGGGTTTATTTTTTTATTTATTAAATCTAAAGCAACTGCCCCACCATCTACTCCAGGCGAACTGGTTTATTGTACTTGGCAATGGGCAGGTTGCCAGTTTCAATATCACTGTACTTCAGTACACAATACAACTAATATTCCACTGAGGACTTGATGCTGCACGGTATAGAGCTTTCTGATCTTCATACTGCAACACTGATTCGTAAGTCAAGGTAGTAAGGTGCTTAAGTGACTGCCAAGTAACGTTTTTATCAGAACAGCAGTGATAAAGACAGGAGGATGATGAACAAAAAAAAATCTAGAATGTCTGCACTGACATTCCTCATCAGCCCACCCCTCTGCTTCAACATGATGCAATGACTTTGGTCTTAAATGCTTTGATCTCCATGAAGCAGGAGGGGGGAAAAGCAAACCAACAACCCAAAGCTTTTTTCCCAGATGAATTTTAACCTTTAAACTTTGCCTCTTTGCTAGGAGGCAGCATTAAGGATCTCTGAAATTCTTTTTATTAGTAGCTTTAAGATAGCAGACATCTGCACTACTAGCTCTTGTATCAGGATTCTTAAGAAATGGTTTTTAATTGTAATTATAAATATCAAGCAAGCTTATGCTGTCTTTTACAGCATAAGCTCAGTGCACATTAATAGTTGCATGAATCACTTTGGATTATTTGCTCCATGAAGCGTAAAACTAAATACAGTAAGTCTAAGGTACTGCATGGAAATAGCCCACTGCAATACCATGTGCAACAGAGAATGCAAACCATTGCTCTAGGTTTTGATAGCTCACAACCAGTAATCAAATAGTCAGGTTATTAACAACTTGCTCCCTACAGTTCAATGATTCACTGTTTTATGACTAGGAGTGCAAGACACATGTTTTTCAGCAAACTATCAAGTATTACACAGGCAAGACTTCTTATAAATAGCTTGGTAAATTTAATACTAATTCTCTGGAGATGAACTGCATGAAGACTGTTTCGGCTCACCAGGCCCATTGGTGCAGTAGGTGACTTAGTGACTAGTCTCATGGCATTGTCAGCTGGACATGACATAGGTGGATGTACTACCTTTACTAAGCCCAAACAGAAACACTCCAGAGTATGAGAAACAGCCATTCCCTAAATTACAACAAACCTGACAAACAGGAAAGGGTAAACAATAACCATATTTATTTTTTAAAGTTGCTGTAGCTCCTCCAGTTACATTCCCTTCAGAATACCACAGCTCTTTGTCCAACACACAATCCACTGAAGCTCACAAGGAATACAAAGAGCGGTTTTTCACATCCACCATTTGTCTGTCATTCTCATGAAAAAATGAAACCTATGTCATTTAGATGAATCACTGACAAGCACTCTGCATGAGAAACCCTTCTATTTACCTGAAGTATACTTATAAACTGTATTTACATTTAATGCTATAAAGATACAGAAAAAGCATAAGTAGTGCCCAGACGAAATTAAACAAGGAACGTAACATCCAACAGGCTCCTGCCACTACATTTTTACACCACAGTAGTTTTACAAGCTAAAACATCTATTTTCATCCAGCATTTTTCTGTAAAGGGGAAACAAATCTGTACCAAGTGTGAGAACGCCACAGAAAAAAAAAAAAATCACTGTTATTAAGCTTTAAACTGAGAACTACAGAGCCTACACCTCTAATGGTTTGGTAATAATTATGTAGTTAATTGTTAACTAGCCCCAGTTTGATACACCCCTCTCTTTCTCTTCGCAGAATCATTTTATAAACATCTCTCTTAAAGGTCAAAAGACGAATTGACAAAGTATCGCACTGTTAACAGGACAATATTCATGAAAAGTCCACAGATCAAGTCATCATCTTCAGTGGAACCTCACACAGACCCTGCTCCTATTCCCATGGTGATAAAGGCTCAAATACCCAAAGATGATGTCTTAAGCTAGAGGAAAATTACCTGCCTGGATTCACTTTGCCTAAGAGATTAAACTGCATACAAAGGAAAAATTTGAGAAGGGAGCTGACTTTGGCGATAGATGACCAGATAAAAACTTGGTCCTGTATTTCAGCAAGACATGGTAGAATGGTTGCAGCTGGCTAACCTGGAAGAACAAAAACCCATTCTAACATCTACACTTGAGGTCCTACAACCTGTTATGGATGAACGAATCCGATAGTTGACAGTCAGCACTCCTACTCCAGTGTTTTTAATTACATTACTGCTGGTCTTAGAGTAAGGCCTACTAGTATAGAAATGAGGATGAAGGAAGTGGAACACCTCCCTTATGAGGAAAGGCTGAGGGAGCTGGATCTCTTTAGCTTGGAGGAGACTGAGGGGTGATCTCATGTCTATAAATATGTGAGTGGGCATCAGGAGGATGGAGTTAGTCTCTTCTCAATGTCATCTAGTGATAGGACAAGGGGCAGTTGGTGTAAGCTGGAACAGAGGAGATTCCATATAAATATCAGAAGGAACTTCTCCACAGTGAGGGTCATGGAACACTGGAATAGGCTGCCCAGGGGTTTGTGGAGTCTCCTCTCTGGAGACATTTAAAATCCATCTGGATATGTTCCTGTGTGACTTGGTCTAGGTGATCATACTCTGGGGCAAGGAGTTGGACTAGATGATCTTTCTAGATCCTTTCCAATCCCCAATGTTCTGTGGTAGTACATCACACTCACATAGGGCAGGTCATGTACTGCCTTCAATTTTAACATGTACTTGATGCTGTTATCTGTTGACATACCACTCACACAGTGAGTAATTCAGGGTAAGGAGGTTCCGGATGGCCCACTCCCTGTAAGTGTTCAAGTCTCTAGACAACCTAGTCCAGTGAGACATGTCTCTGCCCATGGCAGGGGGATTGGAAGTAGATGATCTCTACAGTCCCTAGCAACGTAAGCCATTCTACAATTCTATGAATCCTTGTGTAAGTGTATCACACACACGTACTAGTCCAAACTCAATAATTAAGCTGCACGATTATTGTTTTCTGTGATGTCAATATTACCTTTCTGCAACATCTAGAAATTCTGTTTAGTAACATGTAACTTCTATAAAGTACCAGATTCCCTCGGCAAAGCTTTTATTATGAAAGTCTGCAAGATCCAACTGCTACTTTCATGTCTTTAGAATACCACAAAATGTGTACACCTTGATGCAAACCAGTCAAACCAGGACAACAAATTACAGCAGGAAGTATTCATAACACTTGTTTCAGGTGTTTGAAAGCCTTCTTGGGAAACACGCAGATGAGAGAAGGTCATTTCACTAGCTTTGTAGCAAGCATCCGTAGCAATCACAGGCTGGCGTTTCAGTGGCTACTGAATACTGTCAGAATCTCAAAGTTTGGCGAGGTTGCTTCAGGACAAGCAATCCAACCCATGTTCTTCATACTCCAAAGTAGGTAGTTTTGGCCTTGTACGATTCTTTAAGCCTGCCATACGCCAAAACAGGAGTATTAGGTGAAAGGCAACTGTGTAAGATGTAGAAAGCAGCGTAACAGAACAGATACAGCCCCTTTGTGATGGAAAAGTGAAGCCACTAACAGAAAGATTGAATTATAAGTATCACAAACTGCAACAGAAGTCCTAAAACAAAGTTCTCTTTGCAGGTTATTTTTGTATGGTCATTTATTTGGCATATGAGAATATGAATACTGTTTTTAATTAAGCATCTGTCTTCCCTTTAAAGATTAACTTGTTTATTGCATATTGGTTGACTAGTAGAGTAGAATATCTCCATATTAAACACACAGGATTGAAAGTTTTAGACATTAATACCCTATTCCCCAGAAAATATGATCAGGTATCTTATTAAAAAAACCTGTTTGTATCAGCTTTAAGATAATGGGAATAAAGCAGATCAGACATTCACCTCCAATTAAAATGGCAGAAATACTTGTTTCTAAATTACTGTATCTTTGACAGGATTAGCGTCATAGAATTTCAAAAGGTACAACCTATTAAAGAATTTCTGGAGGAGTTATAAACAAGAAAGGAAATTTAGACTGTTCTGGCACCATTTGTAACACCACAATTATCAGCAGATATAAAGTGTTCCAAGACTGCTGCTGGAAACAAAATACAAAAGGTCTTTCAGCAAAATTAATTACCAATAGACAACATATGCGAACAAATAATTAAAGGCTTGTAAATATATTTTTTTATACGAAAGAAAACAAAACATCCTCTAGTAACATTTTTACATCTTATTAACTGAAAAAGTACCAAGCAGCATGTATGGCAGATGGAAAACCAAACTTAAATCTTTTCAAAACAATTAAATCATTTAAGGGGGTTTAAAAACTTAAAGAGGTTTTAACACACAACAATCTCTGGCCTTACAGAAGATCATCAGAGACTCAGACATTCAACAGCATTGCTCTTTTCCTTTACTGATGAATTATTTCATTGTCATGTTTCCATGATAAAAATCAATTTTTCCTGCCAGGGACACATTTGTTTCTAACTGCAGACTGCTGACAACAATAACAAATTATTATTGTCATGTACCTGTTCTACTGAAGTAGCACTTAAGAGTCATGAAGTAGAACCCTAGTATGCTAACCAGTACAACCAGCATGTATCTTATCTATGTCTTGTTTTGGTGTTTGACACTAATCTGCTTTTAATACATGAAATATGAAAAGAGAAGAAAAGCCAATCTGACTTACACTGCAAATTACTATCATTAATGATGTCTTATGATATGGGAATAATAAACTGTACTAAATAAGCATTTCACTATGCTAAACAAGTATCTCCTGCTCACTGACACTCAAGAGATCCATTTAAAACATTATTATCCTGTGAAGAGTTACATATATCCTAAATTTTGCTCCACAACCCAACAGATGCCAAAACATTTCCATATATATTTATGCTGTGGCACAAAAATCTTTTCTCTGGCTCAGAAATCAAGTGAAAAAGCCTATGGTGAGTAACTGCTAGGTTTAGAAACAAAATCTTGTAGCAACATATTAGAACCTTTCACCCACTTAGTAGATATAGCCATACTGGACAGATTTTTATTAGCAGAATGTCACAAGCAAACCACCTCTTACCACGAAGATCCAGACTTAAAACTCCTCAGGTCGGTAACTATCACACTTAGAACAATCCTTCACGTATACTGTGCGGGGAAAGCACAGACTCACTGCACAACAAGGAGACTTTTTGTGATATCTGTCAAGTAATCTTTCACAGGCCAAGCATACAGTTACTACACCCACTTTAACAATGGCAGCTACTATTACAAATGTTTATTTCAGTAAAGATAACAAACGAACATGACAAAAAAAATGACGGGAAAGGGCATTCAAAGCTTCTGCAAGAATATGGCTAAAAATAGTTTTAGTAACTCCCATTTCATATTCTTTAAAATTGACAGTATAATGAGAAAAGAAATGCAGGAATGTTATCTGATGCCATGGGGAATATTTAGTGAGGTAGCTTAAAACAAAAAATACATCATAATACTCAAATAGTTCTGTAATAGTAAAGAGCAAGGAAGCCAATTATGGGACACAACTGTATGTACAACTTCCTCCTTAAAATACACCTGTTTTTAATCACCTTCAGCATATTCCTTAGATTTTATTTGGAAAACTTTGCTGCTTTCACCTCTCACTTCTATCCACGTTCTTAGTTTTGATTTTATGGTAATCTATACTTCTTTAGAAGTGTAATTCTTGGTACTACTTACACATAAAATTGCAGTAAAAAGTTCAAGGGCTCTCAACCCTTTGATACAGGCCTGGATAAGGGATGAGGGACATCTTCAGTATTTGCTTAAAAATTGACACAAAAATTTGCAGACACGTTCACAGAGACGTGTAGAAGCATCACTTTATAAGTGCTCTAGCTTGTCACTAGTGATTGGAGGAAGGACAGCAAATTTTATCAGAAAAGTATCTCATTTAAGCTTTATTCATTCTGGAATTGCAACAATGCACTCAGACTTGGGCTTAACTTTGGGTTAATAATGTTAAATAGTAATCTCTGACAAGCAGAGATGATACAGTATTCAGTACTTCACAAGTAATAGTCCATAAGTAGTATTTTAAACCTCATCACAAATTGAGTATCAGCATTGAAGCTAACAAGTTCTGATTTTCTGTATGTTGTTTATCAGTCAAAATACCAGTTACCATTTAGAGATCCGTGATACTAAATTGTCTTCAATGACTACGCTGTCCATTTTTCAGGTAGCTGACTGAATAAGCTTGGGGCCCACTCAAGCTTTTTGATTAAGACAGTCAAAGCTTAACTGCCAGAAATACTCCAAATCCATCAAACAGTAACAAATAATTTGATTAAGACTTGCCATGTACTTCCATCCATAGTGAAGGACCCTAAAAGGTACAGAAGGGAAGTGGTTAGAACCATTGTGCAGCACTCTCAAGCACTGCTCCAGCTGAGATAAAAGCACTCTGGAGTCCATGGCTGCAAAGAAAAAAAACAAACCCCGAAACATTAACACACAAGTGTACTTCCAGATTTTTAAATGGCTCTCCCACATAGACCAAAGACAAACATTGTGTTTGTTGTGCAATACTATAACACTAGCCTTTTGTGAAGTACTCATGTAAGCTCATCAGTGCAATCCTTGAACATCTATCTTCTGTCTACAATTGTATTCCCTCTCAAAGTCTGAAACGTAGAGGAGCAGTTCTCTAGAACACTGACACTATCAACTTTTATCAAGAAATCTGAAATACTAGTATTTGCAAGGCCCTTTTCATGAGTATTCTCAATACAAGGAAGAACTCCAGGATACTACCATGTTGAGTTCACAATGACTAGCTCTTCACAAACAGCAATAACAAAGTTTTCTTGCTTCATCCCTGCCTCCCCACACAAACTAATTTAAGAAAACTGAAACAATAGAAATTAAGGTATACATAAAATTTACATAGTGTGCCAAAATTACAGTAATTTAAAATGCTTTGATAAATCAAACAATCATACAGTTGTGGATACATGCAAA
The DNA here is from genome assembly GCA_028565055.1 of Phoeniculus purpureus. Lineage (NCBI taxonomy): Eukaryota > Metazoa > Chordata > Aves > Bucerotiformes > Phoeniculidae > Phoeniculus > Phoeniculus purpureus. The sequence continues at coordinate 12,507,615 of JAOXOE010000874.1, read as the reverse complement.
CAAGTTTTACAGTTCTCAGGCTCCTTCGACCACATTTGAGAACATTGTGTAAACAAAAGAAACTTCTACCATCCATCTGGAAGATGACATTTCACTGCGGCATATGACAAGCAAGGCCATGTTGAAATCAAAATTACAAGGAATTAAGTTTTCTTTAGAAGGCCTTCTTACTGAGCCCAAATTTACAGCATGGTTACCAAATCTTTTGAAATGAAAATTCAAGTCTGCTAATCAAAATGATATCTTCTTACAGAAAGGCCCTGCTTTTCTTATTTTTAGGGAATTTATGAAATATATCACTAACCTATAAGCCTGGAGAAACATGTAGACCACTGGTTCAGAGGTGACTCTTCCAGATAAAACACCCAGAGTCAAATTTCAATACCCACGGTTTGCTTTTTCAGGTGTCTTCCAGCACTAACCAGATTGGAGACTGTCAGTGCACCTCACATAACAAAATCCAGGAGAATATGCAAACACAGACTAGGGGTCCATGCTACTGTAAGCATATTTAAAGGTGCTATTTTAGAAACACTCATGAGAAAATGCAGCTACAGCAGTGTGTGGAAAACATTTAGACTTAGACTTCTGTGCTCTCCTCAGGGAAGCTGCACAGTTAAAGAAAGTACATTGCTGGCACAGAGCAAGCTGCTGCATATCAAACTGAAGCGTCAACACCGTTCTTTATGCAGTTCAGTCCATAACAACTGCTTTGTGACAGCAATTTTAAAGTTGAACTTCCTTAAGTTCAACTAATTAAGAAATATTAATGTGAGGTTAAGACAAAAGCTCATACAATTAATCTTTTTCTTTTAAGACCTGTCATGCATAAACAGAATGTGCAACGTTTTCCTTAGCTATATCATAAGAAAACTAAATCCATTAAATAGAAATATGGGACATTACTTGGCTTGGTTTTATTAGTTGAAGGTGAGAGTTTTATTGTTACTATTCCAAATATGAAATATTTATACAACAAAAGGGAAAACGGACAGGTAAAGCCTACTCTGAACACCAAAGCTGAACTATACCATAAACAAGAAACATAAGAAGTACTACGTTTTTTTGCTCACAGCACAATGATATGAAGTTCTAAAAACATTACAATGTACCAGCAGTATTCAACTGAGATAGAAATTATTTTAACATTGTAATGTAGTCTTTGAAAAAAACCTTAACTCCAGGGAATGCCATCAAGCCAAAGGTCACACAGAACATTTGTAAAACTAGGCTTTGAGAAATTTCTGGATATTTCATGGGAAAACAAAGTAAAACTTGCAAGTCTGCTTCTTTACTAAGCAACACAAGAACTAGAGTTGTAAATAGCCTAGAAATGCATTAGATTAAGTTAAATACTAAGGCTGTGAATAAACAGTTACATTGCTACAGAGGAAGCTATTCCAACTTGGGTAACTTGTGAAACAGTTCCATAAACCATCACCCCCTCAGTAACGCCAGTTTGAGGACTTCCTACTCCCCACGTTAATTAATTATCTGTATTCCTCCATCCTGATGTGGATCTGGCTAAATAACAAAACAAAAACAGTACAACATGTTTTCAAGCTTAAAGTTAAACATGAGAAAATGAACTACTATTGAACTGGATTTGCTCTCCAGTCCAGTTTATAAGATGGTCCTCCAACAGCTCCCCAGGAAAACAGAAAGGATAGCCTTTCTGATGAAGGAGCTGCAGTCAGCCCTTAAGACATAATAAAGTCTTCCATTTTCCTAGTGCACATGCACAGTAATACAGATCTATTCCAGCAGAGAAGACGCCCCACACACTCTGGAGACTACAGTTTCATATGAACAGTTTTTTTGTATCCAGTGAAGCTGCAGAAGTAGGAATAAGAGCCCAGAAATTCTGAAGTTTGTTCTCATTCAACCCAAATTTGCTTAAGAAGGTGTAAGTTACCACTTATAGCCATGAGGTTAGATAACAAACCAAAACTTCAGAAGTATTTACTACTCTTTTTCTTCCCCATGGTTAAGAGATTACTCCCTAAAATAACTACCTCCTTTGCTTCCTATTTATGGTAGGAAAAAACTCACCACATTTTCAGGACAGAAACAAGCACGGCAGTATGACCTGAAGACAAATATAAGAATACAGCTTACAGGCAGCCACTGGCCGTAGGCAATGCCAAGGCTCCCAGCTACATAGTCTGTCACACCATACAATCTTGTTGTACAAATGTCTTTGTAAACCCAAATCAGAAGTACACCTGAAATACCCTATGTCAAACCACCAAAACCAAATCTGTGCATGTTGTTGTGAAACTGTAACCACCCCTAGACTCTTGTTCACCTTCATAAGCAACCTGTGGCTTCAGGGAGGAATCAGAGCATGCCGCCACATGAATTTACCTAACTGGTTTTTGATCTAAGATTTCGTCTACTGGTCTGGGTGTAGACTGCATTCTAGAAACTGAAGGCATGTCTTGTGAAATGACAGAAGCTGTTTAAATGTTAAGCTGACATCAGGAAAAAAAAACTGGTGTTTATTCAGCACACTACACTACTACAAAAAAGGCAAGACAACAGCTGAAATTAATTGTAGCTCAGAAAGTTATGTTAGAGACATGTCAGATGTTATTTTCATTTATATGCCACCTTTGTGTACAAATGTAGGTCAGGGAACAAAACCCACTGCTAGAAAAAAATTGAGAGCCTGGGAATGCAGTAGCTAAAAAAAGATTTCCTGTAAAGACACAAAGACCTTGAATTGCCTGAAAATTCTGAGTAAAGTTTGAAAGTTGTAATCATCTAATTCACTCCTGTAGATAAGTCAAAAAGGAGAAAGGATTTTTGACTCCTCCTTTTTCTGCCTGAGGTAATCTGAATATTGATAAAATTGTTTCATGAAGTACAGGCTAAGGTCTCCTTATTTTTTAATAAGTTTATCTTTAAAAGGTCTTTGACTTCTCTAGGTACAGACAGTAATATGCAAGAAAGATACAAGGAAACTGTTTCAACGTTCAGAAAAATCTTACACCAGAAATGCCATTACACACAACCACATTTGAGCTGCAAAAACCTAAATATTTCTCCCAGTGCAGAGAACTGCACACTCCCACGTGTATTACCATGTGTCTCAGAGAGAGCATTTCCAAGAAATACATAATCCATTACCTTAGCTTTTCTTGAAACTAACTTCCCCTTTAGGAAAGGGGATGGATGAGGAGACAGAAACAATACTTAGTGTTGGGATATCTGCTATAAAATGCTTTAACCACTATATCAAGTCAATTCACTCAAATCAAACTGGCAGAGACACAATCCCAAGTGACCTGCTGACTTTTCAGAAAGGTAGAGAGAAACTGTACTGCTATGGTTGACATTAAAAAACTCTAGAAGAACCTGTCCATGCAAGCAGACACTCAACAAGCAGACCTGTCAGTGTCATCCCAGGCATAAAACCCCAAGAGAAGAGGAAGGTCAGCCTTCATGAATGCTTTCCCTGGAGCAAATATCCTAGCAATGAATTCTTAGAAATAAGGTCTGATTGCACCACAGCTGGTTAAAAAATTACTTGAGTCATACCTAATCAGAAGATGAGTATCAATTGCCACAAATTATTACAAAATGTATTCAGTTAAATCGGTTTCCTCACAGTGAAACTTTAAACAGAAGCAGTGTGTTTGTATTTTGAAACGTATTTAGGCATCTCAGCAGCTCTTCCTGCTCTAGGCATTGAAGTTTCTGACAAAGCGTAAGAACTCTGTAATTTCCTGCTTTGCAAAAACTATCAAAACAACTGTCATTTTTTCAACAGTTAACAGGCAGATAGGAACAGATTACTGTACCCAGATGCTGATAACGTTTCATTAGCTCTCTGAAAATGGTAGCTCAACTAGGAAGGAAAGCTGGCAGCAGAATTAAAGATACACAATAGCAAAAAACCAACCTCAAACTCCTGAAGGTGTCAACAGCAAGAATGGTTACCTTCTCAAGGCGTAGACAGAGCAAGAGCAGACATGAGTCTCTCTCATGCTTTCTCTGAAGCAAATACAAGGACAGAAATTTTAACATACAAGTTAGTTATATTTGCCACAACACACATGGCATGAGGACAAAGCCAGTTACTAATGGTTCAAAGGTTTCACAAGGACTTTTTTCCTTGCTCCAGTGGAAATAAAAAAGGACTTTAAAAGAAGTCAGCTGCAAACTTCCCTCTTTCCCCTTCTTACAAAAAAACCCTTCTCTTTCCCATTATAGCAGGTAAAAATATCTGTGAAACTCAAGTAATGGGAGGCAATAATCTAGAAAGCAGAAGTTATTTTCAAGTGCTTTTTAACATCTAACATGTTTTATGAAGCAATTCATTTTCTATAGATTATTGCTTTCAATAAATCAAAATGGCAGCACAATGCAGGAACACAGCCATTTGTTTCAGCAAGCACGAAAAGGCAAATGCGTGTGACAGTCTTATGTGACTTTTGCACTAAACTATTATGAACAGCATAGTATACAGCTGACTCAATTTAATGTATATAATAAGTAAACAAACATAACAGATCAACAGAAAACTGAGTTTTACTATATTACTTGCAATTCAGCTTCTCCTTAGATTACTGAAGTAAAAACCTTGCTGTATCACAGTACAGTGTTTAAGAACACAAGAAGTAGCATTTTGCCCTTCATTTCCTTGCAGGGCAGAATACACTCATTAGTATCTTTCTTTGCAGTATTTGGTTGCTTTGGGTCAAGTCCACAGCAAAACCACCATCTGCTATAAACATGAGGTGAACTAAAAAAAGTGCAATGCACTTCTTATCTGCAATTTATGTCAGAAGGCTTTTACAGCAATATTTGTACAAGTTCATCTAGGAGCAACAAACTTCTACACTTTTTTTGAAAGAGTTGTTCTACAGTTCAGTGAATGCAAATTTTTCACTTATAAAATTAATCTCTTTACAGAAAAAGTAGTCTTGTGCCATTCACATTTATCTAGTTCAAACTGGAACAATACAAAAACATTAGCTAATTTGGGAGATGTTACTGTGTTACGTATCAGCTGGCTGCTGTGTTTGCAAGTTATCCATTACAGTTTCACAGTAGCAAGTAAACTACTTATATATTTTTAGTTTAGTCTACTCCTTCAAGATATCTGTAGTTTTTCTCCTTTATGAAAACAGTAGAACAATAAATTAGTTGTAGACATTTTTGCTTAACACAAAGCACAAGTCCACTACTGTTTGGAGGGGTGGCGGGTGGTGTGGGGGAGGAAAAGTTATCTTTCTCTAGCTTCATACAATCTTCTGTTACTAATGTAAGCAAACAAAATTGTATTCCACTGTATGTCACTGCAGTGTTTCACAAATTGATTTGATCACTAAAAGCAAGACTTCCAGAGCAAAACATACTGAAAAGCATACTGTTAACTTGCCATTGGATCAAAACATGTTACAACTATGCTGGTAGCAGTGTCAGATCCACAAGTGAATCAAGAAAGTCTATCTAAACAAGCAGACAAAACCAAATGCGGAAGGAAAACATGCAAACAAAGATGACTTGATGCAGTATCAGAGAAAGTTAAATCACTCAAACATTTCTGCATCCTCTTCTGCCTCAGAAGAGCCAAACACACCCCCAACAAAACCCCCAGAAGATTGATATGCACTTCCTTGCGCTTTATTCAAAGTTTATTTCATAATTGGCACTTGCACCACAGAGGTATGTGCCTACGGTTGCTCATAAACTTAATAAGTGAAGAGATTGAGAGAGGATACTGAAACTTTTTCCAGGATGCCAAAAATCAGACATGACAGTGATCTTCCCACAGTATTTAAACATTTTTGTGAAGCATTTCTTGATGTAGCCAGTTATGCCATAATTACTACACTATTTCTTATTCACATGAGCTGGAAGTGCGCTATTTGCAGTGTTTCACTTGTGAAACCAACCGGTACAGCAGGCCTGAAAGGCACCCTTACCTCTGCTGGAACCAAAGCCTTCCCAACTGACATAACTGTTTCTATCCAGAAGTAAAAAGAAATCTGGTTCCACTCTACCCCCCACCCTTATTTGGAATAAAACATTCCAAAGCATCTAGAATAGATTTTTTAAAAGACAAATCAAAATAGAATAAATCTGTAAAACAACATTTCCTTCTTTTCAGCAATTGCTCTTTAAAAGTAGCTTTCAGATTTCTCCCATCATTTAAAATCATACATGAGGTTTTGAATGCCAGTGCATCCAAGATCTTTCAAACTCAAGTACGAAATGGTTATCTGACAGAACCTTTCACACCAGTCTGCACCTATAAGATCCACTTAATTTAAATTGGCATCCCAGCCAAAATCAGAAACTCACCTCCCAGAATCTAAAAACATTTTTATCTTAACTTTCACCCTAGTGCAGTAAAGAACAATGAATGGAAACTATTTGAAACACATGAATACAAAGGCAAATCCAGAACAACAGGCCATAAATAATGCTGAACCAGTTCCAAAGTCTCAGCAAAGCCAAGACCTGCTGCTTTTCCTCTCTACATCCCACTATTAGATACCAATCCAGCACAAATCTACTAACACATGTGGTCCATGAGTTTCAAGGCTGGGTTAGAAACCATTTATTTATTTATTTATTTATTTTTACAAAAGGCCCAAAATCCTAATCATTTGCATCTGTTATTTCACTGTTACTAGAGTCACTGACGGAGATACTCCTCCGGCACTGTAATTTAAAGAGGAATTTCTAAAAGTATACATTCCTGCAGCAAGAGTTTACCTCAAATTCATACCAGTTTCTCAAGAAACTTCTCCAGTACTTTTGAACTCAGTACTTCTGCCAGTACTTCTGCCCTAAAATAAAGGCACTAAGTGAAGCTATACTTTCAAGCTTTTCCCATTCATTTTTTTTCAGTGGTCTAAGGGAAGGTTAAACAAATGTTGACTGAGTCTTGTATTTGTTCTAAAAAATCTTATACTTTTTTCATGCAGTAACAAATTACAGTCCATTGAAATTATGGCCTTAAGCATTATTGGTTTTCAAGTTCCTAGGTAAAATCCAGCTAGTCTCTCAAACACATTTAACAAAAATCAACTAAAGGAAGTCACTACTACTTCAACCAAATTAAATTTTTGGCATTATTCTTTGCAGATTCTTAACCACTTTCATATTCAAATTAAAAATGCAAATAACTTTTAGGATTGAGTACAAAGTATTAAATAAGTCAGAGCAAACCACACCACTCTAAATTTACCTTATAAAAACACTCTGTTAATTTGTTCCCACCATCAGCTTCAGAAAAAAAGAAGGCATTACACTTCTGAAGGTGAAAGGCTAGCAGACTGCTGTTCTGGATTGCTCTTCCCTGCTTTCACATTACAAAAGCTTCCCAATTCATATGGAATACAAGCAATCTCATTTTCTAAAGAAATGCCGAAGTTCCTAAAGCTGTTATTTCAATTTGAAACCTAAATTTGGTAACTGATTTTATACTTAAGTTGTATTTAAAATCCATCCTTCATTTTATGTATAAGCTTTTCTAAACAAAGAGGGAACAGTATAAAAAAAGAACAGAAGACACATTTGTCTCCAGACAACACAAATAGAGACAGGAGAAATTCAGTTATTAACTCTGAATGAAAAAAATAAAATACATTTGAGTGACTCAGGTTCTTGGTTTTTCTGAGTAAACTGACAGAGGTAATGAATCTAGAAAGCAGCAACAGATGACAAGAATGTGTTTTTAAAAGACAGTATTAAAGATACTGACTGAACAAGGGATAAGATGCTTAAAAAACAAAAAGCCTAAAGAACAAGAACTATGAGAATTCACCTGGATATGATAAAAGTGAAGAAGCTGCTAGCTATGAGTTTTGGTATGGTTTATGGTCCTATTTGGGCAAGAATAACCCCCGTATAGGTTGGGGACTGACCTGTTGGAGAGCAGTATAAGAGAAAGGGACCTGGCGATACTGGTGGACAGCAGGATGACCATAAGCCACCAGTGCCCTTGTGACTAAGAAGGCTAACAGCATCCTGGGGTGGAACAGAAGAGGGGTGGTTACCAGATCAAGTGAGGTTCTTCTCCCCCTCTACTCTGCATTAGTGAGACCACATCTGGAGTATTGTGTCTAGCTCTGAGCCCCTCAGTTTAAGAAAGACACAGAACTGCTGGAGAGATTTCAGCACAGAGTCACAAAGATGATGAAAGGAGTAAAACACTTCCCTGATAAGGAAAGGCTGAGGGAGCTAGGACTCCAGCTTGGAGCAGAGGAGACTGAGGAGTGACCTCATTACTGTCTATAAATATGTGAGGGGTGGGTGTCAGGATGATGGAGCCAGGCTCTTCTCAATGTCATCTGGCGATAGAACAAGAGGCAGTGGGCGTGAGCTGGAACGTAGGAGGTTCCACATAAATATGAGAAGGAACTTCTTCACAGTGAGGGTGACAGAGCACTGGAACAGGCTGTCCAGGGGAGTTGTGGAGTCTCCTTGGGAGACATTTCCCACTTGGATATGTTCCTGTGTGACTTGGTCTAGGTGATCCTACTCCAGCACAGCAACTGGACTAGATGATCTTTCAAGATCCCTTCCAATTTCTGATGTTCTGTGATTCGATGATCAAGTAGCAGCATACATTTAAGGCACAGATGAAGGCCCACTCTTTAGTACTACACTCTTTTTAAACCTATCTAAAATTTTTTCCTTCATGCTATTGAAGGCAGCCATAACTGTCTAACCCAAAATTAAGTGAAATGAAAACAATTATCTTTAAAAACATCATTTGTTACTTTGAGGCAGATCTGACAGACTGACTTTTCAATCTTTTTTTGTCTTTTTCGCAGGAACAGTCAAAAGTGACATTTCAGAAAGTTGTGCGTTGTTCACACTTCTACTTGAGAATTTACATCAGAATCCATACAAAAATCTGTAGTGACCTGAAACAGTTTATCTATTTTAAGATAACACAAAATGCAAACTAGAAGTGTGACTGGAAGCAATAATACCTAGCATCGAAAAAATAAAACAGTGCAAGGTTTCACTGAACCAACTTGGGAAAGGGGAATTATCTTGTTAAGAGGAAATATTTCACCCAAAAGAAGTCATTAACAACTGACTCTGAAGTAGTTACCTAAGCTGCTACCAAGAAACCATTTACTCATCAGCTATGCTTCAGCCTAGGACAGGCTAAAGCAACAACAAAATAAATGGATGACTGCCAATTTGGTCTGACTATCCTGGCAGCTGTACTAGTTTATAGACCATTTGCGACCACCACGCTGTGTCATGACTCCTCTGAATGGAGTTTCAGCTTCAGTTAAAAATGAGTTAACGTGACATGTTAAGAAATCTATCTCATAGCTTAAAAAAAAAAAAAATACCTTATGTCAGACCAAGGCATGCTCAGACATTGTACATTAACTGCCATCACTGAAACACTTTTGCAGTATTATTCTAAAAGGCCTTTACAAGAAAGGCTCCTCCAAGAAAAGATATAAAAAGCCATTTGTCTTGAAGTTCCTTACTAAATTTTAATAAAGTCAAGATCTGTGATGACTAGTGATGCCATTCATTGTACTTCTTACCCTGAGGACTCACAGTAGCAGCCTCTGAAAAACAGGACAGTATGGAGAACCTAGTCCTGCTTCTTTAAACGGGTTAAATGCTTTTCAAACTACATCACATATACAAGACCACGAAACCCTACTGGAAACATAGTTGGGGAAAAGTCTATGTGGCCTTTTGTCTTACCTATGGAACACTTATGGAAATATTGCTCTAGGACAAGTTAATCTTGTCCTAGGCACTGGAACTAGAAGCTGAAGATTGATGTCACCCATTGAATTAATTGCTGAATTAAACTGATAGGCGATCTGTGACTAGGGTGACAGGAGCATCAAGACCATGCAGATGCCAGAAGGAAGATGCACCTTTGAAACAGAGTTGAAACAAAGTTGACTTCAGCCCAGACTGCACAGGACCAGTGCAGAACACACTGACACATAATCCTGTCCTAGAAAACTTATGACTGAAGCTGATCATGCAAAACCATATTTCCAACAAACACTACATCAAGACTGAGATATAGAACCCAAACTATCTCTGAGCAGTACACATAAGGAAGGTCAATAGTCTGAGACTGCCTTCCCATCTACTTGGTTAAGTATTAGCCAGCCAGCCATGCATCTACACTGCTAGAAGCAAGCTGCTGTACAAGCATGGAATAGCACAGTTCTTAGTATTTATATCCAACTCCCCATTCAGAGTTTCTGAAGGGATAATGCAGTTAACTGAAAGCATTAAACGTTTTAAGTCCCACAGTTACAGATTACTTCAGTATGACTGCAAGTTAAGTACACAGTAACCCAACAAAATCCTTATCAAAAGCTGCCATGGAAAGAACCAGCAATACTAACCACTTCCCTTGTAGAAGCCAGCTTTATCCCCTCCCAGTTATAAAAACATTCCATTTACTTGAACATGGAAAGGGAGTAACAGTGGTAGACCTGTATTGTTTCATTTCTCATTTCCTTTTAGGTATCAAAATGCAGACCTTGTCACAATACAGGCCAGAAATGCCATGAATCAGATACTGAGCCTTCAGGAGAGAAAATGAGATGTCTGTTCTCCAAGACAAGCGCAGGAGGAAAAAAAGAACAAGTTCTGCACAGTGTTTCTTAATTCCTGAACGTGATTATAAAGAAACCCAAGAAAAGACTGCACAGACAGACTGTTACTGGCAAGTGCCAAAACCTTGCCCAGTTATAATTACAAGGAAAACTTTGACTGCTTTAATGCTTACACAGTAATTATTTGTGGTTTGAAAGGAAAAAAAAGAATTAAGGTATCTTTACAGAAGGCTGCTTTGTGCCTGCACCAGATCATACATTTATTTGTCATCATATTTGATACACAAGAAAGTGTTTTGAAATCTGGAGGCAATCTTCCCCAGAGATTAACTGAAAATATTTGATGGAAAAAGGAGCTTTAAGGCAGCGGTTCCCATAACAGTAAGTTGTGTTCTCCCCACAGAGGGGAGGCAGAGCACAGATGGTCCCAACTAGTACAACCAGTAGAGCTCTCTTGTACTGATGACAATGTTTCACAGATCTAAAAAAAAAAAAACCAAACACACTCCAGTTGCAAAAAATCAATCTTGTGTTTTTGGGTTTCTTCCAGTCCAGTTTACCCACTGACTAATTATTCAAATCAGACAGATGTGTATCCATTTTGGATCTATAATCAGGTACACGTTGCACCAAAGTTAACAGAAGCTGGTCTTTCCTTTACAAATATCAATCGCAATACAGATGAATTACTTCCCAATAAGCTGGAAGAAATAGTATTTTTAAAAAAATCTTATTGTTCCTTAAATATAGCTATTTAAATATGACCAGGGCATTTTAAGCTATAAATAAAAAAGGAAAAAATCATTCTTCCTTTTAACAACTTTCACCATTATATCCTTTGAATTGGGTTTTAATTGTGACAGAAGCTGACCATGCTCAGCTATTTCACAAATAAGCGTCTACCAGAACACTATCAGGATGGCCTGGGAAGAATCATAGAATGGTTAAGGTTGGAAGGCACATTAGAGATCATCTACTCCAACCTCCCTGCCATGGGCAGGGACACCTTCAGCTAGACTTGGTTGCTCAAGGCCTTATGCACCTCCAGGGAAAGGGTATCCACAGTCTCTCCAGGCAATCTATTCCAGAGTCTTTCCACTCTTGCACTGAAGAGCTGACTAAGATTTAGTCTAAACCTACTCTCCTTGACTTTAAAGTCATCTTCCCCATGTCCCATCACTAGATACACTTGTGAAAAGAAGCAACCTAAGAATGCTAACCATATGTAAATGGAAACATTTTCATTTTGAGATTGTCAGAACCAGGAAGTTTTGAAGTTTGTAACGCTAATGCCACACTGCTAGTGCTTGTCTCCTTTTCCCTTAAGCTCAATTGGCATCCGCTGTCTGAAGCGCCTGAGACAGTCCACCTTGCTAATCTTACCAGACCTGTGCCCAGTTTCACATAGCTGAGGGTCTAAACGTACACAGCACTCACCTAGTCACAAGTTTTATGCCAGCAGCTCACTGCTGCCAACAGCTTGACAGAACTGACCAGCAGAGAAGCTTAACTCAGACACCTGCACCAGTCACATCTGACACCAAGTATAGCAGTAATTCAGGCCTCAATGTTCCTCTAATTTGGCATTAATGTTCTGAACAAAACTCTGATCTCAAGCTTCTCAGTGGTAAACCTGATAAACCTTGATTTGGTGCCTTTAAGCTGAAAAAACCCTCACAAATGACAGATACAGAAGTGAACATCTGCTCATAAAGAAAATGTAAAGCTTATGAGGCTCCTTCATTGCATATGGGTTTTTTTACCAGAGGCTCACTCACAAGATTAAAACTTTTAGTTTTGTTTAACTCCCAGCTATTTATGATTATTTAGATCTCAACTACTTGTGCACATATGAGTCCTTTAAAGACAGTGGAAATACTTATGCATACAACTACATTGCTGTCTGGCAAGAAATCTTTCTTTTAAATATTTGTCAATTCAGAAAAAGTCCAAGAAATCCATTCTGATGGAGCTCCTATGGAACTTTGTCAACATGGTGCAGAAGCTGGCAGGTTTCTTACTAGGTCGCCTTGCTAGCTCCTCTGCAGTCCACCTGGTGGGCTGAAAAGAAGCCAAAAGTCTAGAAGTTCTGGCTGTGCTTTCCCCTACTGCCTTGATTCCCAGGGTGCACAAGTGGCCTGCCCTGGCACTGGACTTATATTCCCATTTGCAGTTCAATTTTAAAACTCAGGAATGTAATTCACACATAGCTGGTTTAAAAAAGCCAAAGAAATTGACCCTCCCCATTTGGTTCTGCTGGGCATTCTCACTGGCAACAGAACTGTAAAATACTGCCACAAACACGCAACTCCGAGCAGGTCAGAACAAGCGAAGAGTAGAACATGCTAAATTTCTGCTGTCATACTTAGGGGTATTATATACTTCAGCATATTTACCAGGATAAGATGGTACCTGAACATGCTGGAACTTAACCACACATTTACAAGACAGAACTGAAGACACAGTAGTACTGTTCCACTTACCACACATAGGTGAACTTCCTGAACAGCTAGTATTTACAAAATTTCAACGTAAGTAACAATCTCAAGACAAGTACTACTATGCACCAAAGATTAACATGAAGCAATTAGTTTAATTCATTAATTAGGGGAAAATAGGGGACGTTCTGGTTAAAGATTACCTTTCTAAGAAACACCAGTTTTCACAAAGGTTTGTGATGCTAATATACAGCATCCTTACAAAAACAGCCAAGAAAAAGTTCCTAGTATTGTACAGACAGTAAAGATTTGAATGAGACACCACTTTTTTCATTAACTTTCAACTCAAAGCCTACCAACATTCTAATATTTTCCTTCAGAAAGGAAAGTTCATCTTCAGTGAGATAAACCAAATAGATCAGCCATCTAGTCTTTTCTGGGTGCACTTCTAAAATGATAAACCTGAAGTCCGTCTGCATTGTTCTCTGCCACAGATTTGCGTGGCTTAAGGTTTCATTTCATATCTTCTTATACACAAAGCTAGGGGGAGGGGAGCTCCTTCTCCACCCTCTTCCTGTAACACTGGCTTAAAACAAATACAGAAAACAATCTGCATGTCTTTAAGATCTCTTCCTTACTTACCCCAGGCTCTTCCTCCCAATAGCCTCTAGAAGGAATAAAACATGCAGTTGGAAATAGAGAGTAAGCTGTCAGGGGAATAAACTGGAACTCTCAGCTAATTTTAGTAAGATATCTAAAAAAGGTGTGAACAAGACTATGTGGAGCAGAATGTACCAGTGCAGGAGATCCTGACCCTACCCTTGGAAGTTCAAAGAGAAACCTAGTTTTGCTGACCCTACCCTTGGAAGTTCAAAGAGAAACCTAGTTTTGCTAGCTAATAGAAACTCCAGTGCCCAGGTGCTTCCTAGAGGCTAGGGCATCTGATGTGCCTGCAGACATCAGGAAACCTATTGCATTAAGCCGTCTGTTACAAATAAATGCAGAAGTTAATTAAGTATCCAACAAATTAATGTCTGTTCTAAACTTTTTAAAAATTAAGCTTATGCATATTAATATAGTTTTAGCAGAAAATATATCCAACCCTATTCCATTTAAAAACCAGCTTTTCACACTGCCAACTCAAGTCCGAACTGCCCAAGAACCTCACACAACTACACGAGCCATCAGTGGTGTATTTTATACGAATAATAAAATTAATAAGCACTATGGAGACTTCATAGAGGAGATCTCTGCCAAATTTTTGGGAACACATTAGTCCTGTTTTAGTGAGTTTCTATGCTACTTGCAACTGCAATATTCTCTTAGATTAAGTGAACAAGTCTTCAGTCATACGTTAGGCATCTGTCATGGCATTTACTGTACTAAAATTACAAACATTTGAAATGTATTTTATGGAAACAGTTAAGATATTTATTACATATCAATATGTTACAGCTAAGGTGAAGTTAAAACTTACAATCAGATAAAACTCAATAGGAATCAACTCCACAGCTTAACACACACTTAGGAAGTAAAAAAGTAAAATATTGGTAAACTGTGAAAAATAATGTGTAGTCAGCATCAGTTTTCTAAGTACATATTTTGCAACCAGAAATTAAGGTTCTGTTACAGTTCAAAGCAATTAGAATATTGTCTTAACCATGACTATGAACAAATTCCTGCTATAGTGAATTGATAAACTCAGTAAACTTTACATGAACAGCAGACTGGAAGTCACTGGCAGCTTTACCACACACTTCAGGTATTTGCATTTTGTATGCCTCTCTGGATGCAGAACAGTCAGACATCACCTGAAAGTTACAGGGACACCCTATTATCAACTGTGAAGTTATGAAGCTTTCCTTTTAAAAAACAAGAAGAGTTTTGCAGATGTGTATTGGCAGTACAATGGGAAGTAATACAGACTGTTTGTTTAAGAAAATAAATCAGTTGTCAGACAGAAGGTAAACGATTCCCAATTTCAAACGGCGTAAGTATTAAGTAAATGCTGTTTTGCGGGATGTTCTCTAGATAAGGTTCAACAGTTATAATCTTTAGAAAAAGAACCACAAACAAACAACTCAGCAAGCCAAACAAACAAAAATTCCCAATGAAAAATCCAAAACCTAACCAAAACAAAAGAACTCTCAACCCTAAAACCCACAAATCAAGAAACAAAACTTACAAATGTAACTTACAAAAAATTAATCAAGACTACTGAGGATTCTGCAGCTGTGGTGAGATAGGAAATCCGAAGTGTCTTGCAGGCAACACACTCAGCTTCCGGATAAAGATAAAAAGGGAGGGAAGGAAGAACCGTTCCACTTAAAACATATTCTCCTAGTCACCTAGAGGCAAGCAGTGATGCTTTGTTCTCTTTACCTCAAATAAAAGAATGAACTGTAATTGTAGAGTTTTAAGTGAGAGCAAAGCAGATAGGTAGTAAAATAAGACCACCTTTGGGTTTTTGAAGAGAATCCAAGAAGACTAAGATTAGCATTTTTTAGAAACTCAGAACTCAAATCAGGTCTGTTTTCTTATCAGCATCACTGCTGAAAACTAGGCTTTACAAGTTTGTTTAAAGAACAGCTACAATGCAACATATAATTTCTATTTTAAACGACCTCAAGCCAAGTTTCACCAATACTGGAAGCCAGTGAAAGCTAACAGCAGTATTCCCACAGTCACTCCACCCCCAGCCACTTCTTCCCATCTTCTGCCTCATCATCTCCTGCACCAGTTTTTTTTTTTTTTTGCAGCTGCATCATTACCTTTACTCCAATTTCAAACAAGAAATGCAGTAGTACACTAAAAGATTTTGTGAAATTCACGTTCATCATACAGAAAGAATAAACAAATCTTCAAATCTTGTACTTTGCATGTATGACCTTTAGGTAAGGTACAACTGCATGCACCTACTATAGGTATCACTGCACTGAGCCGCAGACTCCATTAGGTGACAGTGGAGACTGAACCTTTAGTATCACTAAATCCAATGAGACAGAAAGCTCCAGATTAGTTAGTTACAATCTATTTACTTTGCATAGGAACAAAGAAACTGCCATACCAGATCAGACCATTTAAGCAGAACCCTACCACTTGCAATAACTAAGAGTGATAAAAATCAGACATGTAGCGGGTGACCTCTTCCAAAAGTACTCTCAAGCCACAGAGCACAGAAGAGGTAGGAAATGAGTTTCCCTCACTGTATTATGCAGCTCAGACTGCAAGCAGAAAATCTGGTGGTTTATTTAAGCACAGTTTAAAATTATTTGGCAATATAGACTTGGTTAAAGATAAAACTGCACCTGAGGTTAGCTAAGAAAAGCCAAAGTCAAAAATCAGGTGTATTTTCTACCTTAGATTTTGACAGCATTAACAGAGAAAATTACCACTGTATCAATTTTTTAAAAGTGCACATCAAACCGCGGCTCATGCTGCCTTCACTGTACATGCTCTCCCTCTGTTCCCATGCTGCCCAGACCACTGCTCTGTTAAAGAATTCACACACCCCCTTTCAAAGTCAAAGGTGCTGCAAACTGATAAGCAGAGCTGAAATTCTTACATCTATAGTCACACCACAGTTCCATTATGTGTTTGGTGTTTCCAGCAGGCATCAAAACAGCAACTGCAGAAAACACAGTACAAATATCTATAATGGTTGACCATCAGGCAGGTTTGCCATATCTAGTACGCGTATTATCAAATTCAGACAATTTTCATTAAGGTCACACAGGATACGGTTATTATTCAAAGATCATGAATTGCAACCCCTCCTGCTTCTCATTTTTTATGAAAACAGTTATCCTGCCACAACCAATCCTGTATTGGGGGATATAAAAGTTACCTACCGAATATCAGGCACAGAAAGAAATCACTTAAAAGGTGTGATGTTTTAAAAGAACATTGCTAAGGTCACAGAAACAGATACGCATTTGGACTTTGTAGATTGTCCTCAAGTTACAAAATATCTTGCCCAAGTCACTGAACTCACTGTTTACATCTTTTTACAGAAACAAAATCCATATACTGTCAGTGTATATACATTCATATGTAGGCTAACAGTTCTGAAATGCTTTATGCTGAAGCTACATTTTACAGTAAAACAACCCTCGCCTTCTCTTACAGCAGTACAAAAAGAAAGCCTACCATATTCACAGAATTTAGTGACAATATAAAAAAGTAATGTTTACATTTAAGACTCTACACAAGAGTCCATTTCCCTTCTCAGATTCATTCCCAGATCTTCAGTATAAACAGAAAATCTATTAAAAAAGAAAGTAACTGTAATACCAAAGAGACTGACAGGGGGACTTCAGAGCAAGTACAGTACCTTTAACAGTAAGTCCTTACAGGAAAGTACAACTACTGCACTTAAAAACCGAAGACTTCCACAGAATACATTATTTTGATTATGTTTTTCAGCTTGCCTCTCAAACACGGGAGCAACAGCTACCCGCAGAAATCTAATGTGTAATAAAATAATCATTATTCACATACAAGTTAACCTCTGCTAGAGCAAGGCAGATTTATATTACAATATAGGCAAAGAGATTACTTTAGATTCCTCATATGGCTTGACAAAGTAGTACTTTGCCCAACAACTGTTTACTGCTAACACAACGCACACAATTACCGAGATGCTCTACACGACCTAAAAGATATTTTGAAGAACAATTACTACCAATGCTGCCATGTATTTCAACTGTACTTGGGATAATTTAAAAACTGGTTATCTCAGTAAAACACTAAACAGAAAAGCATTTGGCGTTTAGTATTTTATACGATTTGTTAACATTCCTAATTGAATGCTAACGAGCATTGAGAGATTGTCCAAATACAGGTACTCAAAACCAAGCAAAACTGTCCATGTGAAAGGAAAAATTCCACAGCTACTGTCACTGCTGCCGAGGGAATGACCAGCGCAGTAAGACTTAGTGTTTCAGCATGGATACAACATACATTGCATCTCTTCAATCACTAAAATCAAGCCTAGCTCCTACTTGCTATCACTATGACACTCTGAATCGCTTTAAACATGTTTCACCTCTGCCTCTTCATTTTCCTTGAAAAGACTAGTCTTTAAACGACACAGTCCACATCATATGAACTGTTACAGAAAGACCATATGAAATTGTCCATGTCACATAAAAATTACACTGTCACTGCTGTAGTGCAGTTTCACACACACAGCCATCAGTCTGACCTCGTAAGGGCAAGCTGAAGTTGAAATGTGCTTTGAAGCACTTATACTGCTTCACCATGAACATGAGATCACTTTCATCCTGAATACTTGTTCACGCATCAAACAGAGGTAGTTCTATAAATCCTCAAGGAAATGGACTTCTTGTATAATACATACAGCAGGTGAATATGGGCTACAAACACCAGGGCGCTTAGTTAAACTAGTGAAACGTATTACCTTCGCTAAACCCCCAAAAAGTTACTTTCTCTCAGAAAAAAACTGAAGGGACACTTGTTTGACAGCCTCCTGCTCTCCCAAGAAGAAATCCGATCTACAACATCACGACGCTGCAAGTTAGAATTAAGACTTCGAAGAACTCAATTTTTTAAAAAAGATTAATAAATTTCATTTTGAAACAACCAAGGTTTTCTGGACCCCGAGGTGAGGGGTGAACACACGACCGCAAATGGGGCCGGAACCCACCCCCGCCGCCACCACGGACTCGCCCCTAATAAACAGAGCTGTTAATATAGCTACATACGTCTGTTTTGAACAGATGATCGTTCTCATTTGTCGTACAACTTTATGAAGAGTTAAAGGCACTTAGTCTGGA
>JAOXOE010000874.1:12462709-12475887 GCA_028565055.1 Phoeniculus purpureus | reverse complement strand
GTGTGACTTGGTCTAGGTGATCTTGCTGTGGCAGGGGGATTGGACTGGATGATCTTTCGAGGTCCCTTCCAATCCCTGTTGTTCTCTGATGTTCTGTGATTCTGTGGTCGAAAACAAAGTGGCAGGCAGTAAGATCAATACCAGTGATGGCCAAATACAACGTTGCTCAACTCAGTGCCCAGGCGAAGGTACTGAATTACCCAGTCTACTCATTTAACAAAAACTTGTAGTCTCTCTTTTGATGCATGGGACAATAGGAGGGTGGGAAGAACACTACCAGGGATGATCTGAACATCTGTGTGGCTATCCAGCACTGCCTAGTCCCTGGCTAGAAAATGGAAGCATATTTGGGAGAAGACAATATCTCAGAGTATGTCCCCAAATAAGAAAATCTTAGGTTTTTGCTGTGTAATTTTGAAATTATGTGCCTACATTGCTCATTATTCAGTTGAAAGAACAGGAAAGAGTGACCCACATCAGAGACCTTGCTTAGCCACCAAAACATTTCAGTTTGGCTAAGCAAAAAAAGACAACTACCTCCCAATTTCTATCACAGTGTGCACAGAGCAGCAAAAAGCATGCCTGCTTTCCGCTTTCCCATGGAGGTACACAAGCTTCTCATCTCAGTTTTCTTGGTTAAGTTTTGGTGTAGCACTCAACCAATACATGTGGAAACTTGGCAGGCCATAAAATACATAGAGACACAGGCAGGTCCTTGCATCCATGGTAGTCGTTGAGGCTATGGGAGGGGGTGGGTGCTGAGAACAGCAGAAAAGAGGCAGAACCAACAAAATTGTGCATCTTAAATTGTATCAAAATATATCAAAATGCTAGTGATACATCAATTCCCTTAGACAGTTCAGTGATTTTCCTAAAACCTGTCTTGAACCTAGCAGACCAGTACTTGCTGATATAAATTTAATATTTTTCACCAGTTCATACTATGTCTACCTGATTTTCTTTTGATCATGCCTTTTTACCTCCTAGATGGTTTGTTTCCTTTTCCCAGAAACAGATGGCTATGTGAAATACCACTCACTGCAGAAAGTCTACCTTTCTGCCCCTTTTCCCAACTTCCAGTAAGCTTCAGTCTCCAGGTCAGGGTCAAAGTCCTTTCTTCCCCAATTCTGCAAGGAAATACTTGTGTGTGAACTTTGCAATTTGTGTCCAGAATTTATCATGACAAAACTCCATAAAATTGTGCAGTAAAATGTATTATAATGTCATACCTTGAAGAAACTGTTTACTACTTGTCTATTTTTTAAGTTATGCAGGGAAGGGGAGCCCAGCATAACTCACGTGGGCCACTTTTCCATTCAGAAGTCCTGGATACCGAATGGGACATTTACATTTGCAGCTGCTGGTACATATGCTAAAATTAGACTAAATAAAAAAATAGCAGCTGCATGTACAGAAGCAAACCAAAGCTGATTCACAGATGAGAGGCTGGATTTGACACAAAGGCTACTCCAGTGTAAGACATCCATGCCTACAAAGACACAATAGCCCATAATGGCAAGCCAAAACTATGTTCTGCTCAAGCCCCTTGCTGGGGAAACCCTTCCACCACCCTGGACTTTTTTCCTTTTCTTTTTTTTTTAACGCAAGTTACAATGACTCGTTATGTAGAAACACACTTTCCTTTAAAATTTCTGTCTTCTTCTATCCCCTCAGCCTCCCCCACAAACTTTCCTTGGACAACCGCACTCATTGTGGCCAATGCCAAGAAAAGCCCACTCTTGGCTTGTGTCTAGTCCCATACTCCCTGCTAAATCCATGCCAAGACATTGACAGAGTGCAGGGTCTTTCTCTGCAGCCATGTCACAGACAATTTTTTTACACAGGATTCCCTTTCAAAATGCTAGTGCAGCAGAATTTCATGACGTCTTGCACCAGCAGCTTCATCTCGTGTTGCTCCATGCATTATACTCAGAAAAAAAGGGTATATTGTAGGGTCTAAGGCACAGTCTGCATTTTGGGAAGGAGCTTGCAGAAGGAGGAGGCAGACTGCATAGTCTATGTTCTCTAATCAGTCAAACTGGTCTTGCACAGGGTAGAAAACACAAAAAATTCCAACCAGTTTTCATAGCAAATATGAACAGGAGCATTTAATTAAAAACATGCACGCTTGAAAGATCACAGCTTGGACCCTCCTGTTCATAGCAATATAATATATTATGCAACATGTAGAAATTCCAAGTGGTGTTTTGTGGAGGTCCCTGGAGCTTAGCACAGAGTCAGTGGAGCTTATTGCCCTACTGTCAACTTCTCTGCATTCCCTACAACCCTGGCTTCCAGGCAAGTGTGTTAGCTTTTACTCCTCATTACTTCAGGTCCTGGGAGAGGTCCTGAGCACTCTTCAGCACTCCTGAAATGCAAAGAGGATATTTTACCCTCAGGTAACAGACAGGAAATGGGACAAATGGTAGCCTAGAATCATGTTTTCAGGGAGCTTTACTTCCACGCTTCTGAAAAGTGGACGAGAGACTTCACCATGTTGTGAGGGTTCACCTACCTTGTTCTCTGTGGCTATTCTCTGCCTTCATTGCCAGGCTATAGGAGGACATTGTTTGTCAGACATGTCGCCTCTGCTAGGTTGCTTCAGTGGTGGTCCCTTATCATTTGGCCTGTTCAGGACTGTGTCAGTACAGACAAACATAGATCCAAGTTCTTCAGCCGCAGCTCCTCCTTGGACCATAAAGATCTAAAAGCAAGGCAAACATTTTGCTCTGGCACGTTAACTTGCACTGAGATTCAAACAGCTTTTCTGTTTGTCCATCTGTACATTTCTACAGCGTCCATCTGCAGCTGGGGAAGGTCAGAGGTCTCTGTGTGCCTCCACAGCACTGCTTGTCACACTACTCCCTGTCCTAGGGGTAATTTGCAGCAGACCCTTGTGGCTGCCTGGCAAGCACTCTGCTTCTGCATTGCTGTCAGGACCTGAAAATAGGTTCAAAGACTTTGAGCACAAATGAAGGGTTTTTCCTTGTAAAGGGCCCACCTCCATAGGTGAGGTTGCAGTACCCTGGACCCAGACTGAAAAGCCTTATTTAAGCCTTATCTTCTAATCACTGCAGACTCTCCCTTTACCCTCTATAAAGCTCTTGGACTTAATTTTATTTTCAGTTCTTGAATCCAGCTTCAGGCAGAAGGCAGGACAATGTCTTGCCCCTCTCCACACTTTAGTGCTTGGGGCATTCCTTGGAAATACAGGAAACAGACAGTAAATGTCCTTCGGGTGCAGATAAAGCTGAACCTATCTCTCTTATTTGAGGAGCTATTTAATTAGAGAAGGAAAAGCTACTGACTGCACACAGAAGGGACTGCTTGATGTGCATCAGATCTTGACAATTGAAGGAGCAGAGTTTGGTATCTTTTGGGAGCATTCAGCCAAACAACAGAGACAGCTGTGATTAATAACTGGGACTTTCTGGATTGTAAAGGAACTTAAGCCTTCCTTTAGGCAAGTCCTCCCACTACTGAGGCTTAAGTGCCCTCCTTACTGGTAGATGACCTTGGATGCCACAGAGGCAGACAGAGGTGGGGTCTGATAGCTCTTGCCCTGGGCCAGTTGTGAACCATGCTGCAAACCTGTTTGGTAGCACTCCTGTGAATGGGGCCTTTGTTAACAACTGATGAGTAGGATGTTCAGAGAACTTGGGAAAGTATGTTTGGCAAGTAAACTCACCTAACTAATAATAAAAATGGTCTTAAAATTTGCCAGGCTTTTTTGCCTGAGGCAAGCACAATTAAAGTCAATGAATTGTTTAATATGAGGAAATAACAAGAGAGGAAAGAAAAATAGCACACTGTTCCCTAATGCTGTTTTGGAATTCCTCTTCTGTAGATCCTCCTCTGGATTGATGATAAAGTCCTCTGGCATGTATCCTGCAGAGAAATCAAGAAGCATAACAGAGATGTGAGCTTATTGAGAATTATATCCTACCTTAGCATGGGGATGGATTCTCTGATCTAAGGCATTTTTTCATGTCTAGCTAGGATGATCCTCTATTTGGCAGGCAGATATTTGGATGTTTTAACAAGCCAGAATGCCTTCATGGAAGTACTCCCTATGACACTGAGAGCTGTTTCAGATATGTTGGCAAACTGCAATCCTCCTCCACGAGAGGCCCAAAGCAGCCATAATTATGGGATGGGTGTAGCACATACCTGCCTCTGGTGGGAAAGAACCTAGCCCTGAGAACTGTAACTCTGCAGATACCACTTTCCTCCTCATAAAATCAAGAAGCAGAAACTTTTAACGCTTGAGAAGATACATAATTGCTGCAGAGAGGGCAGGACCTTGTTTTAGAAAGTATCTTCTGACATAGACAACATTTACACCTTTTTTTTCCATCACTTTTCACTCTCACCTCTTATTTTAAGGAACAGCCCTGAGCATTTTTTGGAGGCTGACATATACCAAGAGCTTGCAGATTAAAGCAAGCACTTACATTTGTTAAATAAATGTGGTGCTAATACTGTGTTTTGGGAAGACTTCTTGAACTCTTTGAGGTCTGTGAACTGATTCCTTACACAACTTCTGTGGACTTTGTGTAATTTCCTAGATAATATATTATTAATGGCTTGAACGAAAAGAACAGTTTCTAGGTGGTAGTCTGTTTCTCTGCCATTCCTAGCAAACTACCAAGGGATTTTTTGTTGTTTTTTTTTTCTAATTGTAAAAAGTAGATGAAGGAGAGAAGATTGCTAGCTATGCCTAACCTGAACTTTTGATCTCCAGAGGTACCTTCCAACTCCTATAATTCTATGATTCTACAAAAATAATCTCAAAAATGAAATGTCCTTGTTCTTTGTTTTGTAAGCTGTTCATTAGGGTACAGGAAGAATGGATTTTTCCCCAAAGTATAAGAGTGTATTATCATGCCAGACCACTGCAACATGGAGAAAGGATGTACTGCTTCTTGCTGGAACAAGACTGAGTGACTGAATTACTGTCTTGTGCTTCCTCTGATGCTGGTTGTTTCTGAAGTCAAAGATCTCATTAATGCTCAGTGGCATCACTGTTCGTCCACTTGCTGGTGATGGCTGTGCACATGTAGAGGGTTGTATGCTTCTGATGAAGGTATGTCAGTGGAGCTGGTAGGATGTATCCTAACTCAAGGCAGGCTCATCCAGGCTGTCAAATTTCTTTAAAACAAAAGGAATCACATTTCTTCCTGCCTTCCTTTCCTGCCCCTTACTTAAATAGCCTTCTCTGTGGCTTAAGAAAGAGACACAGATGGCAAAGAGCCTGCAGCTGTGCTGCCCAGGAAAGACTGCAAGAAAACACTGAGTCTCACACAACAGGAGCAATTCACAGACCTGTTGGAACTTGTGGAGAGCCGATTTCTCAAGGTAAATTCCTCTTCTTTTGCTGTTTATGCCCCTCTTTTTTCTCTCCCATTTGATGTGACCAGTGCAGATCTGGTCTTAGTTCCTGTGCAAGGCTTCCCACATTCATGGACCCCATTAACATACAGAAGATATCATCAAGTGTTTGTTTCACTTCAAACACTATATCTAGACCATATTATATCTGACTATCAGCTTGCATCTAAACATTTAGGTCTCAAAATCTGCTGAAGCTCTATTTCATGTGGATATGTCTCAAATGAGATAAAGTTTATTCCACTTCAGGGGAGCTATTCACATCAGTCAAGGCATGGGACATCCATCCTGATACATTTCCATCTCTTTCCAATTCTAGCACATGTATGCACATAAATACAATGCCCAGTTCATTGTCTAAAACTAATCCCTCTTTCTTTTCTCCGTTATCAGTCTTATGATATATAATCATTGAATCACATAATGGTTTAGTTTTGACTGTAAAGATCATCTAATTTCAACCCTACTGCCATGGGTAGGGACACCTCTTACTAGACTGGGTTGCTCTGAGCCTCAACCAATCTGGCCTTGAACATTTCCAGGAAAGAGGCACACACTGCTCCTCTGGGCAACACATTCCATTACCTCACCACTCTCATAGTGAGGAATTTCTTCCTAAGATTTAATCTAGATCTACCCTTTTTTAGCTTGAATCCATTTCCCCTTGTCCTATCAAAATCTTTCTTTAGAAGCAGAGCAGGAAGGAAGGAAAGGGCTTACAGTGTAAGCTGGTGGTGTGTTGGGGATGCCCTGAGCAGCAGCCATGTAGAGTAGCTGGGCAAATTTGAGTGAAACAGTCATATCTTTCTCCAAACCTCTACCATTGGGCTGATTAAAGGGAAAAGATGAAAGTACAACAACAACATTTAACCATTTTCTCGTGTACGAAGGTCTTCTTGCCCTGGAGAGAATCAGGTGCTGGATGAGACACAATATGAATCTGTAAGCTAGAAGAACAAATTTAACTGAGACCAAGGTCTTAGTCTTTTTTGTTTTGGTGGGGGTTTTGTTTTTGTGTTTAAAATCTTTTTTGTTTGTTTTCATAAGTTGAGGTGGGTTATAAATTCCAATAGGTTTGATGGCATTTCAGGGGAGCAGGTTCTATGCCTGAGTACAAGACAGATGGAAGTGCCTCCCACTGAGCTGCAGCTCTCCTCTCTTTGCCTCTGATTGTCATGGCCCAGAAGTTCCATAATGAAGTGAATTAAGGAAGTGTGCAACAGGCAAGTTGGGGCAATGCTTAAAGGGGACAGAGGTAAACACTTAGTATGTGTCCCGGTTTTCAGAAGTTTTAAATCTTGCTGAACTCAGTACTCTGAAGTGTACAGTCTTGGCAGTGGACCAATGCTTATCTTTGCCAGTAACTTTCTTAGAGATCAAAAGAAGCAATTTTCTTCTTAATATGCATTTAGACTGCTGTTGTTACTCCCAGGTTGCGCAGGTGGCATGCTTTTGTACACAGTTGTAGGTAAAGGACCTGGTGAAATTCTGCTTAGATGTTCTAGTTTCACTTTCTGCTTTACAGGAACAAAACTAATTATACTTACTGAGAACAGTTGCTGGCAGAGCTGAAGAACCTGTAAATAGACTTTTTTAACCAAAACCCCTTGACAGCAGCTGCATCCTTGCTGGTCACAGTGTCTCTCATAGACTGGTTAAGACACAGGTCTTTCTCTATCATCAGTCCTGCCCCCATCATACCTTGCTAGATCCTAATTTTCATTTATGTCCTCTGACAGCCATTAATTCTCTAGAAGATACAGTACGTACAAAACTGATTGCCTGCTTTGCTTCTAATTGTATAAATAACAGTTGGACAGAAACTCTCCTTTGTATTCCTTGACCAAACTGATCACTGAGCTACTCTCCTCTTGCATCTGTCTGTGTTCCCCTCACCACAGGCCAGCATGTTTTCCTTCCCACACCAATGCAGCCGTGCCCTGGTTCCTCATCACTTGGAGGTGTTGCGTATCTTACCCACAGTTTAGATTTGTTTTACCTTAACTAATCACTGCCAGATTGTTTGAGAGTTACTTCTGAATTTTTGTCACCCCTCATTGAAGATACTGCCTCTCATTAAGAAGATCAGAAAGAGGAGGTTCCACCACAACCACGGTCATGATTCTTTCTCCCTGTCCCAACACAGACATTTCCACTGTCAGGAAAGTGGTGTGGGTTCAGAGGGGGACATTCAGGCCTCCTTGCTGTGTCAGAGTCCTCACCAGTGGTCTACAGCTGTTGGCAGTTTGGTAATTCCATGAACTATAAAACTGTCTGGTCCTGTTTACTGAAAACTTTGATCAAGGATTTCCTCTTGGGGCCTATGAAAACATAACAAACTCTAGATTTAAATGGGAGTTTGGCAGCCAAAAACAAGGATAGTCCAAGAAGCATCAAATTAACAAATGCGATGACGCAGGTCTGTTTTGTAAACACAGTGGATGCAGCTAAGCTCCCATGAAAAGCTACAAGGCTGTGAAAGCTCAAATGTTTATTCTTCCATTACTTTAAAGAACACTGAAAATATATCAAATAGATGTCGAGACAGGAGGATTCCCAAATATCAAGTAAGGGAGCAAGTCTGCAATTGGGAAAGAGAAAGAAATAGGGGCCGGTGTTTGGATCTGTTCTAATTTACAATAGCAATTTCCCCTCCTGCTGCTTGTCAGGACATCAAAACTTCAAGGAAGATTTTTATGTGGAAAGACCTCAAGTGGCATGTCTAAAGAAAAACCCATTGTCTGTGGCAGCGTACATTTTCCTTAGTCATGCTGGCTGCAGAAGAGATTTTTCCCATTGCAGGCTGCCCTAATGAGCCTTTGCAATATGTTTACTAGATGAATCACACACAGAAGCACTAGTGGGACTGAGGAGCTTCCATTGCAGATGTGCAGCTGCCTAAATATTTAGTTGAGGTTCCTCAACTAAATATGCCCATGTATCAGGCTATACACAGACGTGTTCAGTCATTCCTTCAGGCCATACATTACACAGCAGTGTTCGTTCCCTTCGTATCGTGTCTTCCATTTTGTGAAGGAAGAGCAAGGCCAAATGCAGATAAAAGGTTATGAGCAGCGTGAACAGTGGCACTGATGGCTTCGTGAGGTTCCATGCTTCCCGGCTGCTTGCATGCTCTCATACTCTCAAACTTTCAAGCATCTTTCAGGTCCTGTGCAAACTTTCTCCCATGAAATCTTTTCTTCCCTACTTTTTTTCCCCTCAAATCCTTTGTACTCCCTTTCCCTACTCTTATTTTACCTTCTTTGTTTTTAAAGTCTAGCACTTAAGGCTTTCTATAGTGCTGGGCAATCTGCCCCTGCAGGTGCCACTTCTGAAATCTCCCTTCTCATGGCAAATCCTTCTGCCTTCTCATCCTCCATAATCTCTACTCTTCTCATTACCAAACTAATAGCCCTGGATTTTGTCTTGTCTGTTTTTGATTTTTTTCTGCCTCTCACAGCAAACAGTTTAGAGCAGGGAATGAGGTTTGTCCTGTCCCTGGAAGTTTGCTACTGTCTGCATCGTTTTTAAACAGCAATAAATCTTGAATCTGCCTCGCTATGCCTCTGAGACCGCTTCAAACTTCTTTCAGTCTGGGTCTGATGGAAAAACCCTCTGGCAGAGGTCTGATTTGGGTTGCAGAATGGGTCTCCCAGAAGCCCTGAGTCTCATGGTGGACCTTCCCCGTGAGCAGAGCTTTTCCAGTCTGCACTGAGGCCTAGGAGCGTGGAGGATGAACAGGGTGCCCTGCTCAAAACTGTAACGAAAGAAAGGACAAAAATTGGGGAAAATATTACTATAAATGGACAGAATCTCATTCCCTGCTGGCAGGGGCATTTTCTGAGTCATGGCTATTTTCCTTTGAATACAGAGCTTCTCTGAGCTGATTAAGTGGAATTAACAACAGGGTTAGGAAAACTCACAGTACCCTGTTGCTGTGATCCCTGTGGCTCTTGTTTTACCTCTCTTGCCTTCGGGAACTCTTGAGGAATTTGTTAATGAGGCCCAATTACAGAAAGCTGTGGGTTTATAAACAACATTCTGGCTAATGCTGGAATGGCTCTTTTAACTCATCCGGAAGTTAAACAACAGAACCCACCTTCCTAGGCGTTTTTGCTCCTGAAAACACACAGAATTGAAAACTGTCCTCAGAGATGGGCAGTTTTCCCCAGCGGGGCACTGGAGCTCCATCACCAGTTTGGTGGAGGCTCTTGAGCAGCAGTGTGTTGCAGGCTCCAGGTGCTTCCCAACAAGATCTAGGTGTTGGGAAGGATGTGAGCAGGAAAGGGTTCAATTAACTGTCCAGTTACCATCCAGCATTGCATTTATTTGATTAAATGATTTGCACTGTGTGAGAGGCAGGGACTACTAGGAGTACTTGATGATAACTCTGAGTGTGGAGTTGAGCTGAAATGCACTCAGCAGATCCTGAAACATCTTCTTGGATTCAGAGGGACTCTCTCAGTGTTGACTCAGTCTCAGCATTTAAGATAATATTTCTGGTTCTTTCAACAGGCATGAAAATATGCAACTGATGCTAACAATGCTGTGAGTCCAAGATTGTAAAATCTTGGGGTAACACGAAGGTCCTCTGAAAAAAATAAAACAAACTAATGGCTCCCGTGCCAAATTATTTCTGAAGTCAAGGCTGGGCATTGTACTGGAGAAAGCTATTTGGGCCATGTAAAGCAAAGCTAAGCAGTGAACAAACAACTTACAAGCTGTGCGAATGCACAGGTACCCAGAGGCTAAGCTCTCTTCATGGGCCCTTTAGAGTGGTATGGATGGTGCGTGCATGTGTCTCTCATGCAGCTTTCCAGGTAGCTCATAGAAGCTCCCAGCTGAGGGACTAGTAACCCTTCCATCCTTTATTTAAACATAGAATCATAGAATCATAGAATCATAGAGGTTGGAAGGGACCTCGAAAGATCATCTAGTCCAACCCCCCTGCCAGAGCAGGGTCACCTAGAGTACATCACACGGGAAGGCATCCAGGCGGGTTTTGAATGTCTCCACATCTAACTTCACAGAACTTAGCGAGCTTGTTTTGCCAAGATTCAAAGGTTGCTGAGATCAGACTAAGAGGCAGCTCTAGAGAGGTATGTATACAGGAGTAATACGAACACATACGCCTTTTGCTGGGAAATTGACTAAAATCAGATCACACTAAATCAACATTCTGGTTTTTACAGGAGTAATTTCTGAGTCCTTCTGTCCCAGAAGACAACTATGTGAGTGTTATCTATAGCTAAGGAGAGTGCAAAGCTCAACACTAGGTTTTTTTTTCATTCCAACATATTGGCTGAGATTTCACACTGGCTTATAGTCTTCTATCACTCCAGAATTGGGGTAGTTATCCTGTATTTCAAAAGGGAACAAAAGGGAACATATTCCCTTTTCTAGAAGTCATTGCTCTTCTTACGTCATGCACCACAAATTTTTCCTCCTGCAAGCATGCAGCCCAGTTCCAGTTAGGTCCATCAAGAGATTGCTCTAGTTTGGTGCTCTACAGTACATACACATAATTCTGCTTTCTTCAGTCAGAAATACAGCTCCAGCCAAGTCAGAATTGGCTGGTATAGTCCCAGAATGTCACTCCTTGTCATCCAGCATCATCTGCAACTACAATGACAAACATACGTTCTCCTCAAATATGGCAAGGAGCTGGAAAATTTCCACACTGAGCAGACCAGATTTCTTAAGGAGATGGATCATCAAACTGGCTTTATAATCAAATTTCAGTTGCTGATACAACCCCAAGGGAATTTGTGGATTTGGAGCATAGACACTAGGGACACGATGTCTCTTCTGTAGTCATAAAAGGGATGCTCCAGGGTCTGTCCTAGTGCTAGTAGAAGTGGGAGGGCTGAGCTGGTGATGCAGATCTGATATCTGTGGCCCAGTGCAGTCTGCCCTGCTCATGAGGTTGCAGATGCTTGCAGCTAGATGTGGTCCTTTGGGATTTATGGGATTGTTAACATTATTATTAACATGATGCCACTTCACAGTGGAGATCATACACTTCAAACTACAAAATCACAGAACACTAGGGATTGGAAGGGACTTCAAAAGATCATCTAGCCCAATACTCCTGCCAGAGCAGGATTACCTAAACCAAGTTTCACAGGAACATATCCAGGCAGGTTTTAAACTTCTCCAGAGAAGGAGACTTCACAACCTCCCAGGGCAGCCCGTTCCAGTGCTCTGTCACCCTCACTGGGAAGAAGTTCCTTCTCACATTCATATGGAACCTCCTATGTTCCAGCTTACACTCATTGTCCTTTGTCCTATCATTAGATGACACTGAGAAGAGACCCAGGTCCCTCAGCCTTTCCTCATCAGGGAGGTGTTCTACTTCCTTCATCATCTTCATTGCTCTATGCTGGACTCTGTCTAGAAGCTCTGTCTCCTTCTTGAGCTGAGGGGCCCAGAACTGGACACAACACTCCAGATGTGATCGCACCAGGGCAGAGTAGCGGGGGAGAAGGACCTCTCTTGATCTGCTAACTAATCCCCTTCTGATCCACCCCAGGATGCTGTTGGCCCTCTTGGCCACAAGGATACATTGCTGGCTCATGGTCATCCTGCTGTCCACCAGGACCCCCAGGTCCCTTTCTCCTACATTGCTCTCCAGCAAGTCAGTCCCCAACCTATACTGGTCCCAGGAGTTGTTCTTGCCCACATGCAAGATTCTACCCTTGCCCTTGTTAGAGTTCATTCAATTTCTCCCTGCCTAGCTCTCCAGCCTGTCCCAGTCCTGCTGAAGTGTTGTCCACTCCTCTCAGCTTTGTGTCATCAGCCAACTTGCTGACAGTGCACTCTAATCCCTCATCCATGTCAATAATGAATAGATTGTCTAGGATTTCTCCCAGTACTGACCCTTGGGGGACTCCACTAGATACAGGCCTCCAACTTGACTCTGTCCCATTGACTTGACTGCCACTCTCTGGCTTCTATCCTGCAGCCAGTTCATGATCCACCTTACTACCCAATTGTCCAGACCACACTGCCTCAGTTTGGCTGCGAGGATGCTGTAGGAGACCATGTCAAATGCTTTACTGAAGTCACAATTGACCACATCCACTGCTTTGCCATCGTCTATCCACCTGGTTATGCCCTCATAAAATGCTATCAGGTTGGTCAAGCATGACTGAAGCATGGGTGTCATGATGATGGAGCCAGGCTCTTCTTAAAGTCATCTAGTGATAGGACAATGGATGTAAGCTTGATCATAGGAGGTTCCACATAAATATTGAAACGGACTTATTCACAGTGAGGGTGACAGACCACTGGAACAGATCTCTGTTTAGCCACACAGGTCTTCTGGCTCCTTTCCTTGACTTCCTACCTGTTGGAATGCTCTGAACATGGGCTTCAAGAAGTGGTCTTTTAATGTTAACTGGCTATCTTGGGCCCCTTTATATGTCAGTATCCTGTCCCATGGGATTTTCCCTAGCAATTGCTTGAAAAGATACAAGGTGGCCCTCCTGAAGTCCAGGGTTGTGATTCTGCTAGGTGTGCTATTCCTGCCACATGAGATCCTGAACTCCACCATCTCATGGTCACTGCAACCAAGGCTGTCCTCAACCTTTGTGTGATTCACCATGTTCAATAACATATGTTTCCTGTATTTAGGAATATATGAGGGTAGGGAGGCTCTGCAGCGGGATCTGGATAGGCTGGAGCGATGGGCTGAGCTCAATTGTATGCAGTTTAACAAGGCCAAGTGCCGGGTCATGCACTTTGGTCACAACAACCCCCAGCAACGCTACAGGCTTGGAGAAGAG
>JAOXOE010000874.1:12449149-12462609 GCA_028565055.1 Phoeniculus purpureus | reverse complement strand
AGATAATAGGATAAAGGTTGGACTCAATGACCCTGGAGGTCCTTTCCAGCCATGATGATTCTGTGATTCTGTGATTTAGTAGGTTACCCACTACATCACACCTACATTCAGAATTATGTTTCATATAAATATCACTGGTTGGTTTTTGCTATTGTAAAAGCCCCCAAACATAAATGTGGGTGTCCTGTACCTCAAATGACTATGTTTGCCATTTTATTTTCTGTGTAATAAGTTACAGAACTCGTAGTATTAAGCCAAATTAGCCATATGTTTGCTCACACTGTCTAAATTACACAAAGTGTGTATGTGTTTTAATGGAAGACATATTTATTTGACAGAGGAAGACTCCAGGGATTTGCTATATTAAACAAAAAGAGCACTTGAAGAGTTTGTATAATTCCACTGGAACAGTAACACTGTTCAGGTACTTACAGCTAAGTATATGCATATTTGTTGGCATGGTTGAAAAACTATTGTCCTTGCAAGGAAAGAATTGCGATCCATCATCTTCAAATGTAATGCAGTGCTAGGGCTACTTACATTAGACAGAATGGCAAAACTCCCATTGTTTTGAATGGAAGCAGGAGCCAGCTCTGACACCAAAGTAGTAAGTTAATGTAAACAAAAGATGCAAGGAAAGCCCCACTGCAAGTATTTATGACAGTTGTGGATCCTGGGAGTTTATAGGGTGTGGAAACTCTGGGGTAAAGTGTTGTGGTGTGCTGGGATTTCTTAACTAGTTTAGTGCATGTCATGGGAGTTAGAATGGTAGGTAGCTAGAGAGCTTCTCCATGGTCCCCTTACGTCACAGAAATTGTACCGAGAATGCATGTCTTAAACTATAATGTTAGCTGCTGCTGCTGAGCCCTGTGTAATTTTCTAGATATTCTTGATTTGTGATGAAAAATTGCTTTCTTATCTTTGAAGTCTCGCACAGCCCAGATGCATGAACATTTATACCCATGTTGCTTTAACATAATGTGAAGTTCCACTGGTTTGGATTTTACTTTGGTCAGGGGCAGGAGGACAGGGATATCTTGGTTCTGCAGAGCACTGGTCTTCTGGCCTTGGGTCAGCCCATAACTCACCAATGGGCTCGGTATGATGCCAAAAAGCAGATAATCTCGTACCTAGCCTCTCCTCCCCACCTCTTTCCTTAATAGGTCAAAGACAGGATGAAAACAGTTCTACCCTGAATTAAGTTATGAAAGTCCAGTTTCTTGAATTAAATTTTGCCACAGTAGAAGACAATGGTTTTACTCTTATTAGTTCACTTTTCTTCAGTGTAATTAATCAGAATCACTGACACTGAGTGAGATGTATCAACACCATCCTCTCATTTTGAGTATGTGGATAATGACAGCTAAAATTAACTCAAGGGAGCTGTTTCTGAGAAAGCATAAATTGCATCAAAACACATTTCTACTTCTAAATATTTGATCCTTGACTTTCTGCTACAGTGGAATTAGTTTTGCTTTGTTTTGCTGCCTTGGCATTTCCAGAACAGCGGTTATTGTCTTCCTCAGGGTGGGGATCCTCAAGTTTTTTCTGATGCAGGCTTGAACCCCATTACAGATGTCAGTTAGCGATCACTGCCAAAGGGCTAAGTGCCTTTCCCTTTCATATCCCTTCTTGCACACACTTTCAAGCAGTCAGCAGGCTCCTTACTACTGACAGGCTTCCCGTTGAAAATTACTTGAATTCTGGAGTTTTGTCTCATGAGTAAGTTCTAGTTTACAAAGCAAAATTTACATCCAAACTAATCTCTCTACGTTTATTGAAAAGTAAATAACTAACTGTTCTGACTCTACATCAACAAGCAGCACAAGCAAATAAGGGATTAAATAAACAGCTGTCTGTCAATATGTGAATTTCAGAGAGGTTTCAGCTCAGAACACAAATGCCAAAGAGTATAATGGTTGCTACACATCTGCAGAGATGAAATTTACAAAGCTATTAATATGCATCATAAATATTTTGCATTTATACATTTCTACAACCTCATTCACTATTAAATCATAAATTTTTAAATTTATGTAGAAACTACTCCTAAATTAGGAACACAGCAATTACTGCCTTTGATCCAGGTCTAGTAGAAACTGATAGCAGAGAAAACAGAAGGTACATGAAATAGTAACTGAAACAATGTAGTGGCTATATTTTCATTCCAAATGTTTCCTCATTCCTTTTTGATTCAAAGTATAAATGCTTATGCTGATAATGTATTTCCTTATGCTGATAATGTATTTACGTTTTATGACAGATAATGTAATTGATGGTATTCTCACTATCTAGAGGAGTGCCTTTAATGCTTTCAAATCCTTTAAGCTTTTGACTTCTGGGATACTGTGTGAGGAAAACTTCTGTTGTGTACATAAATTCCTTGCTTTACATTTAGATCCCTTAACTAAAAAAAAGATCTTCATTACTTACAGTGATGCTTTTCTCTTCAGCAACTTCTCTGACAGACTTAGTGTCATTTTAAAGTCTAATTACTAGTACCTTACATAAAATGTATTCAAATCCTGACTACTGCATTCTGAATACACTAGTCTCACTTGTCACTCAAATGACACATAGCAAACATTTCACAAAAAGCTTTAGAACTTTTCAATTAGCTCATAACAGAGGTCTCTGGTTTTAAAATCTTTACATCTATGAATTATAACTAAAATTACTTTTCTTTTTTAGATAACCAGCAAAATCACTCTATTCTTACAATACTTCAGTATTCTTGGATTATCAATAACTAGTCATGACGACCTGTTTTTCATTGCAATGCCTGTTTTTTATAGTAACTCTCAATCTTTGAAACTGAAATGTAGGTGTGGAGAAGTAAGACCTCTACCAGTCAAGACTGAAAGACTCCCCAAGTCTTGGTGTCAAGATTTATTCTTTTTTTTTTTTACAAATTTCCTTATAATTCTGAAGTATAACTTATCGATGCTGGATTTGACCTGATTGCTCCTAGATGTTGTGAAACTATTTAATTGAAGACAAGATACAGGTTAAATCAGTTTGTGTGATTTATTAACTTTCTACAAACCTATTTTGGTTTGGCTCAATTATCCTGAAAATAAAGGACCTCTCCTTTAAGGAAGAGAAAAAGAAGAATATGAAAAGATCAGACTTCTCTGCTTTTTCTTGGCCCAGGTTCCTTCCACTTCAAAAAGGCCAAATTACCTTTTCTCTGTGTGTGTCTGCCCGGGATGTTTTACTTGAAAAACATGATCAGACATAACCAGAAGAGAAGCCGTTAAATCTAAAAATCTTTTGTGTGGATTGCCTCAAACATCATAATCTGTTTGTTCATCTGATAATGGGAGAGGCTTCACCATTAAGAGAAAAGAGATTTTTTACATACAAGCCTTGACTTGAGCCCTGCCAGCTTTCTGCAAATGTACTGCAAAATAAAATTTGCCCCCTGCTTTCATGAGCATAAGATGTTTTGGATTTGCAGAACATTTAGGACGTCAGGTGTGCCATTCTCCTCCTTTCCTTTGAAGCTCTTTTGCCTGCAGTGAGGACAGGGTTCTGATGAATGCTGTTGGATGACTTTCAACAAGTCACTGAGAAGGGATGCCATTTAATCAATGAGCTTTGATTTAGGATGCGGATCCTCCTGTCTCCACCTCAAAAAAGGAAGATAAAGTGGTCCTTCCCTTCAATTTAGAATTGTGTTCCAGAACAAGGATTGATTCTAAAGCATGAATGTCAATAGTGATATTATAGTGTATTTTTATAATTTTTGATAGAGTATATGGCCCAACCAAGTGCCATGATACTACTGATGAACATGATGCAACAGTACTTAAACTTCTGGGACCATGAGTATGACTGTTGAATCACATAAATAAACCTTGCTGTTTTCTGTAGTTTCATACACTTATTTTAAATTGAGAGGATCCTACTGTAAGTTGGATTATGCTGTCTTGCTCTTCCTTGAATAGAAATGTTTCATTTTATAAAACAATGAGAAATAGATTATACTCAATAAATACACTTGATTTATTTGTCTGTCTACTTTGAATGACTCTTACTGAGGTGGTACTTAGTTTGTTATGACAGGGTTTGGTGACAGCAATCACGCCTCAGGTGAAAATACTCAGACATGACTCACCAACGGGAGAGATCTTCCCATTCCTGTAGTTAATTTTGTAAGTTACATATTAATTGGTGTTGCACAAAGATACCCCCATGCTCACTGGTTTCCACTGTGAAGCAGAGGTCCTAAACCATGCAAGTTCCTCTGCATTTTGCCATTTGCTTGCATAGCCTACCAGACTTTACATGTGAAAAGCATTTCTTCATGTTATTCTATCTTCTTACCAAGCAAGAATACTCAAGGAATTTCAGTTATGAAATTATAACTACAATGTAGAGAGGAATATCATCCCCGTTTTGCAAACTAGGTAAAATATTGACCAGCAGAATATCAAAATGCTGAACTTTGAAGAAAGCAGGAAACACAGTTTTAGCTTCTGTGACTGCTTTTCATGACGTGCAGCTAAGTCTGAACTCTTCAGAGCCCAGGAGGCATCTTATATTTATCTTCAAAGATAAATCTCCTTCCTAGGGTGTTTGATTAAGTAGTCCTGTGAACCAAGTGTGTAGCATTCTTTTGATATAGGTTGCATGTGAGCAGTCTGAGTAATTTTTCT
Source organism: Phoeniculus purpureus (assembly GCA_028565055.1). Lineage (NCBI taxonomy): Eukaryota > Metazoa > Chordata > Aves > Bucerotiformes > Phoeniculidae > Phoeniculus > Phoeniculus purpureus. The sequence goes on along the minus strand of JAOXOE010000874.1, from coordinate 12,457,948 downwards.
TTTCCAGCTGATCGTTTTTTGTGGATGATGATAGGACACTACAGCTGGCTCAGGACTCTGGACACAAAGTAATTTCAAGGCTTCAATTTAGTTCTGATGGTATCAACATCTCAGAGAAGTCTTTGTGATGGCAGTTCAGTTCCAACAAGTGAGAAGGTGTTGTGGTTGTTAATGCTGTCCTGAGACTGCTGCACTCTTGGTCACACTAAACTTAATCCAGGAAGGAAGAGCCACTCCTGCTTCCACTCAACACATCACTGGGAAGGAAGGCAATGTTGAAAGTGCAAAAGGAAGGGTGTGGTGATTGACAGAGGCTTCTGGTTCAGACCTATCTCAAATAATCATTGGCTATTACTAGAATGGCCCAGTAACAGCTGTACAGTTTTTCTTGGCACCTAGATGTCTACATTTGCATTTTGACACCTTTATGTGGACCATGATTTCCAGATATACAGAGAAATCAGGGCTTTTCCTGGCTTTTCAGAGACTTGAGGTTCACCCTTGAGCAACCTCAACCATTTTTGTTTGTTGTTTGTTCTTTTAAAGTCGTTGTTGCTGAAAAAGTTCTTCTTCGAGTACTCAAAAGCACAACAGTACTCAGATAAATTGGCCATGGAATATATTTCATCACAATGAAAGCATTTACATCTCTGCAGAGGATTGTTTCCCTGCTTCTGCAGCACTTTCCACATGTGCTGGCCTTCCTAGGTTATTTCAATTTATGCAGGCATTCTGCTGATGGAACAGGTGGTGGTTTTTTAGAGCAAACATCTGTGGGGGTTTCCAGATGTAGGAAGAGTGTGTAAGTGGGTGTTATCTCTCAACGGAAAGGAAGGAATGTGTCTAGCAGCAGCAAATAACTTCGATAGAACACAGCATATGAGTAAAATCTATCTATACTGTGCCCGTCACAACAAAATAAATATAGGAAGGCAAGATAAAAACCACAAAATATTTAGGATTTTACATAAATTATAATACCTGCAATCCGTCTACTTTTCTGTTCTGCATCCAGCATTGTCTGAATCAGATGCATCTCTGTCCATGGTTATGTCCTACAGAAGTCAATTAAATGAAGACTGTGACAGAAATCAAATACATGTTGAAAATCTTTATTCAGTAAATCCCACATAAGAGGTGATCCTAAGGGGGAGAGTATGAAAATAATTTAAATCTGCGTGAAAGGGGAAATTGATGATGTTTTTATTTCTGCATGCCCATTGTCCACAACCTAGAACTGTTCAAATCACAAGCACAAGGAAGGACTTGCCCCAGGAACATCCCACATCAACATAGCTAGGAACATCAGAAGCAGATGAAGATTCACATATTTAATGGAGACAGTGTCGGAATTTGTTCTCATTAACAAAGGGAATTAATTTTCCCATCTAGGACTAACTTAAAGAAATTCTGTCTCCCTTCTTACTGAGGTCACATACTTGCTGCTGCCGTCTTAGGCCACATGGAACATCAGCTGACAATTTCAGCTACAGATGAGGAGCCTCCCTCCTACTCAGTACACAGTGAGCATCAAAGGAAAAGTAATTAAGCTAAATATGTACTTTCTCTCAGGTTTCACTTGATGTGAAAATGCTTGAGAGATGTGTTTATATAGTCACAGCATACATGAAAAGAGAACCAAAACACAGCAGAAATAGACAGCTGGGATAAAGCATGTGTGAGGAACTTCTCAAAGCTGGGGTGAAGATCAGACCACCTTATAAAAAGTGCAGGGAATGCTCATTACAGGCTGAGTCAGCTCAGCAGCTGCAAGGCTACTCCTTCCCCACTTGAGTGGTTTTATTGTCCAGAGCTTCTGGACAATTCCTCCAGGGCCTGCATCTGCCTTTCTCATGGAAACAATCAAACTTGGATTTTGGTGTTCTGCTGTCCTTGTGAGGAGTTGCTTGATCTCTCTTGACCCTTCTGTTTGGGTGAAAATGTTGAGGGAATCCACAAGCACTATGTCGGGCTGGCTGATGGCACCATCCTGGGACGCTCATGGCTGAGTTAAAATGAAATAAACAACAAATGCTACTGGGGTACTAGACGGATGCTGACTTGAACTGTGATCTTCAGGTGCTTAGATTACTCCTCCACTTAGTTGGAAGTGTAGACTTCCCCCAATACTAATTCAGATCTGTACATTTTTTACTTCTCAGGCCCACTTTGGGTTGGGCATTCCCACAACTCACCATCAGCTGCAGGTCACTAGCATGAAATCTGCTCATTTTGAATAGCACTTCTCTCCTTGTGGCTTCTTTTAAAGGCCTTTTTGAGGAAAGAACACCTAGAACATCAGGAAAAAGGCACTGTCACTGTGGAGAGAAGACTGGTTGTCAGTAATGAGAAACATATCCTGAACTGCAAGGACAGCCCTAGTTTCTCTGAAGCAATCATTTTTCCTGCCTGTTCTGGTCTGAGCTCTAACACTACCAAAAAATTAATCGTTGCTGTGCTCCGTGATAACCAAAAAAAAAAACAAAAAGGAAAAAAGAAATTCTAGTCATCAGGAAGCCTTAAAATTCAAATGATGATCAAAGAAGAGTTCTGCTCTGATCTTCTCTCAGTCCTGCGAATGAAACTGACTTTGGCTGGCAAGAACATAGAGGGTTCACCTGTCTGGTATCAGAGCCAACCAGAAGAATGCAGCCACAGCTAGGTTACATGCTTTGTCTATGAAAATCCAAGCCTTGGGTGTGTACATTCATCATTCCATAATCTGTTTAAGCGCAGACTCTGGCCTTTGGAGTGTTGCCTTGTCACAAGCATGCAGAGATCACTTCTTAAGGTGTTGTTTGCCTGTCAGTCCCTGCAGGTATTTTCCCAGTATTTTGATTCTCCAAGGTGCTGGAAGCTGAGACCCTCACAGTGCCTACGGAATAACTGCATTATAAGAGTCCTGAAACTTTTCCTATGAGTGACAGGAAAGGGCCAGCTGAGCCAGAGAAACAGCTTAGAAAATGTGAGCTTGCTGCTTTGATCTTAGAAACCCAGACATCAGCACTATCAGTGCAAAGAGTCATAACATGCTGCCCTAGCTTAATATGTCCTTCCTCTAACAAGCTTCACAGTGTAGACGGTTCAACAGAAACACAGATTTGTTACCCAGCATAAGCCTGTTAACAAGGTGCCTCTTTCCCAAGCATCTGCTTGGCTTACTGGTGGGCTAAACGATGTCATAATCTCTCTCTGATACTCCAGTGCCTTGCCCTGTCATATACATGCACAAAATTGTAAAGGAAAACAAGTAACTAAACACATTTCTGTTTTGTTAAGAATAAAATCCTCAGTCATCCTTTTTGAGTTTAAATCTATTATTGTAAGTCAGAGTGTGTTTATAGTCATACTTAAGGGTGAGGCACCACTGCTCTCACTGCAGACTGTATTTGTGTTAAAGTTTGTGAACACTGCCTGATTGCGCTGCAGAGACGAGGCAGTGAATGTGCTAGCAACAATCTGCTGCAGATTCTCCCCAAAACGAAATTACATCCGTCATACAGTTTGCTCAACTTTTGTAGCCGGGCAGGAAAAAGCAGAAACGTCAGGAAATGACAAGACAAACCCACCAAGGGTTCAGAAGTGAATTAAAACAACCAGTAGAAATTAAATACCTGAATGGCAACGTTAACACGGCTTGTGCCACAGACCCTTTGCTTAACAATTTTGTGTGACTGTGGGCTGTGATTGCAGCAAATCTCATGTGTATACTGAAGTGTTACAGTCCTAGGAAAGCCCCAGTTCACCTTTCCAAACAGCCCAGCAGAACACAATAGCACCATTTTAATCTGCCCAAGATTAAATCTGAGCACTCCGAATCAGACTTTTCCTTTCATTGAATGTAAACAATCAAATCTCACTGTGAAACCCTTTCCTGCTTTACTCAGCAACGGGCTCTTGTATTTCATGAACACACTCTAAAAGATGCTTTAAATAAATATGTGTTTCATATTCAACAGGATGTATCTGAAAATCTATTTTATCCTGGCCATATAGAGCTGGAGGAAATCTGACCTGAGCAACTCTCAAAAAAACTTCATAAGCACCGAGGTTAGATTGTTATCTTCTTTGCTCCTGTCTAAATTCAAAACATACCTACTGATTTTTGCAGAGCTGGTCCAGAGTTACATAACAGAACAATAAGATAACAATGGATCATTTTCTTTTGAAAGACTTTCTCATCACAGCTCTAACACCTTGCAGCACTCTGCTACCTGCAACTGCCCTTCCTCAAAAACCTCCTTGTCCACTTGGAAAATTAGGCACTTGAAGGGCAGCACAAGCCTTCAAGGTGCCAGGCGGGCTTCCTCGGCCTCTGCATTCACCAGGTACTGCTTGGAAGACCCTTCAGCCCGCTCCTGCAGAAAGCAGTCTTTGCTCAGAGTCCGTCCACCCGCCCTTCCGTGCAACGGGAGGCAACCACATTCTGAGCACTAAAAGGCAGCTTTAACCCTCTGCAGTCAGATCAGGAGGTCAGTGAGAGGCAGTTTGTAACATGATATGCCATGTTCAGTACTCTGTTGTTTGGCAAGTGTCTTCCTTTCTGCAAAGAACTTTAGATAGTGTCGTCTGAAAAAATGCAGCTTGCTTTCTAATCAAATCGCAGAGAGGGAGGAGAGAGCAAGAAAATGAGAAGAAACTGGCAGGGAAGTCAAACACTTTGATCTGTGAATAATTAAACGTTTAGCAGTGCTCGAACTTAGAGGCTGAGAAAGCTTCATTTGCCCTTCCCCTCCTTGGAAGCCAATTTAGAACAGAACACAGCCTTTTGCAAAGCTGTTCCTACTACTATTGTTCTGCAAATCCTGTATGATTCAATGTTCAAATATTTATGTAAACTGAAATATGACTGAAAAGACGTAAAAACAAAACAAATATGCCACACAATCTCACTCCCACATATCCCTCCCTCCTCATTTACATTCATGTTAAACTCTGCAATTGATTGTCAACAGTTGGGTGTCAGTCACTGAGTGCTAATTGCAGAGTCCATTTCTTTGACTGCACCGATGGCCTTACTTCTTGCCAAACAATTTGATTGGGGGGTGTGTGTGTCTTTGAACATTAGTGTAGTACTTTGGAGAGTCTTGCTATTTTTTTTTTATCATTGACAGTGTTTAGAAAGAGATAGTTTTTCGCAAAAATTCAAGTAGAAATCTTTCTACTCTTGGGTCCAGGTTGTGCTTACTATACCATATCATTCTTACTTGACAGATGCCAGTAAACACAGGTTAGACATGTTTAAAATGCAGCTACTTGTAAAACTGGTGCTATTTGCACCAACTGCAGCTCTCTCTGTTTGCAGAGATATGGTTGACATATGCTGCTAGCTCGCTTCTTGGGGGACTGGAAGGTGACACTGAGCAGTGTGAAGGTTGTGTGTGAAATGTGCCACATACTCAACTGACTTCTATATGTGACTGTCCACCTGGAGATGATGAAAGCCTGTATTTGATTTACTTCAATGGTGGAGAATGCTGGAGTATGCCCCTCAGAGATCGATGGATGGCTCAGGGTGCTTATGGACAGATCCACACACGGGAACAAGGTAAGATGACATGCTATTATCAGTAGTGTGCAATGTTAAAGAAGCTGAGGACGCCTGCTCAGGTGCTATTCAGAATTATGTGTCTGAACAGAATTATGTGCACCTCTGCCTTATGTAGGACAATTAAAAGTGTGTTATTATCCATATGCATCTATTTAAAACCCTTCATTTGTAAAGAAGATTGCATCTAGCTCTGCTGTGGAACGTCTGAATGACCCTGGTATTCCAAGCAGCCCGCAGGACGTAATAAACCGAAGAAGCACAAAATCCCAAAGCCAAAGAGGTGGACACATCCTCCTGCTCTGCGGTAGCAGGAAGAAAACTAAGCAGAAAACAGAGCCACCCTCATGATGGTGTAATTATGATGGAGTGCTAGTGGTGGCTTCAGAAGTGTGAGGGAAAAATACCTTCCCAAGTGGATTATTTTAAAAAGTCAGATATGCTGATGTTGCAGGAACAAAATACCTAGCAGAATCATAACCCTAGACTTCAGGAGGGCAAACTTCGGCCTTTTGAAGCAATTGCTAGGGGAAATCCCATGGGACAGGGTACTGACAGGTAAAGGGGCCCAAGACAGCTGGTTAACATCCAAAGACCACTTCTTTAAACCCCAAGACAAGAGCATTCTTGTCAGGTAGGAAGTAGGTAGGAAGTCAAGGAAGGGAGCCAGAAGACCTGCGTGGTTAAGCAGGGAGCTGCTAGGCAAACTGAAGAGGAATAAGAAAGTCTATAGATCATAGAAGGAGGGGATGGCCACTTGGGGTGACTATAAGGCTCTAGTCAGAGGCTGTAGGGTTGCAACTAGGAAAGCCAAGGCTAGGCACTGGAGGATAGCAAATGTCACTCCAGTCTTCAAAAAGGGTAAGAAGGAGGACACAGGTAGCTATAGACCAGTCAGCCTCCCCTTCATTCCAGGAAGGGTGATAGAACAATTTATCCTAGACGCTGTCTCCAGGCACCTCAAGTCAGCAGGCTTCACCAAAGAGACAGTCAGCATGGCTTCACCAAAGGGACATCATGTTTGACCAACCTGATAGCCTTTTATGAGGGCATAACCAGGTGGATAGATGATGGCAAACAGTGGATGTGGCCTATCGTGACTTCAGTAAAGCATTTGATACAGTCTCCCACAGCATCCTCGCAGCCAAACTGAGGCAGTGTGGTCTGGATGATCGGGTAGTGATCATCATTATCTTATTGTATGTTTTTGTCTTTGTAACAGTTTGAATATGCAGCATAGATTCTGGTGGAACTGTCACGGCCACAACCCTATTTTTTGTTTTTCTTTTCTTTTTCTGGCTTGAAAAGCAGACTTCTCTCTATATTCAGTTTTACTGAGTTCTCCATCCTGGCAGTTTGTGTCAGTTCCCCACACAGCTCTCTGAGAGATGGGACATTCCTATAGTCAGGATCTCTGTTTTAGTTTCTAAGTGACTGTCAACACAACCATCTCACCAGTCCTTTCCTGCTACCTAGTGGCCTGCTGAGTGGGAATCTCACCTGAGATATTATCCTCACTCTCCAAAACCAGACCTCCAGGAAAAATACTGCCTCCATTCTGGATCCAATAATGGCAAGTCTGTCCTGCCAAACCAGAGAAAGTTTGGTTGTGTACTGAATTTTGTTGTTTTTTTCAAATGTCTGTGAGTGAGTGTGATTCACTTTATTTCTTCTCCTGCTTTGAACAGGATATGTTGCAAATGTTTTTCACTTCTGAAACCCTTTTAGCCATGTCTTGTTGATCTGTTAAATGGAACTTGAAGAAGGATTCTAGTTATTTTTCTCCAGAGGTTTGCATTTTGAGATAACACCTGTAATGTCTCATGAAAAACAATAGTTTCTGTAATAGTTTCTTTTAATTTACTAGACCACCTTGATAACGTTCTCTACACAAGCAACTAAACTCTGAACTTTCACAGCATGGAAGATGAACAAAAGTGAGGTGAAGGTATATGTGTGCATTATTCCTTCTATGTTAGATTGTTAAATCATGTCCTATTTAGACATGTGATATTTTAATCCAACTTTTTTGGCACTAATACTACATTACTGAAGTGGGAGTAGAGAGAATTTAAAATAACAACTTGTAACTTTAACTCTGTCTTAAATGTTGAGTTTTATTGCCAGGTAAGCCTTATCAGTTTTTTTTGGCCCCTGAAATCATGCTGACATTTATCAACTAACTTCATAAATCATTTGGTGTAGACTAGACAGCTGGGGAACCATTTAATGACAAGCAAAATTTTCTTGTATTAATATTACCTGGTACAACTTCATTATTAATATTCTTGTATTTTCTTGTATTAATGTTACCCTGGTACAACTTCATTACCTGAAAAAAGTCTTCTTTTTCCAAAAAAAGCACTTTTAAAAACTACCGAGACATCACAGGTTGATCATAGGAATGAATCTAGGCTTCATTCTGTCTTTGAAATTACAGCATTTAAAGCATACTTAAGGTCTAATTCTTCTAAATCCATAATTGCTTTATGCCTGAAAACAAAGAGTAACATAGAAATCCTAACAATAACAAGGGTAAGTGTAGAGTCTTGCATCCGGGCAAGAACAACCCCAGAGACCAGTATAGGTTGGAGACTGACTTGCTGTAGAGCAATATAAGAGAAAGGGACCTGGGGGTCCTGGTGGACAGCAGGATGACTATGAGCCAGCAATGTATCCTTGTGGCCAAGAGGGCCAACAGCATCCTGGGGTGGATCAGAAGGAGGTTAGTTAGCAGATCAAGAGAGGTCCTTCTCCCCCTCTACTCTGCCCTGGGGAGACCACATCTGGAATATTGTGTCCAGTTCTGGGCTCCTCAGCTCAAGAAGGACATGGAACTGCTGGAGGGAGTCCAGCATAGAGCAACGAGGATGATGAAGAAAGTGGAGCACCTCCCTGATGAGGAAAGGCTGAGGGAGCTGGGTCTCTTGAGCTTGTAGAAGAGGAGACTGAAGGATGACCTCATTAACGTCTATAAATACTTGAAGGGTGAGTGTCAGGCTCTTCTCATTGTCATCTAGTGATAGGATGAGGGGCAATAGGTGTGAGCTGGAACACAAGAGGTTCCATATAAATATGAGAAGGAACTTCTTGACAGTGAGGGTGACAGAGCACTGGAACAGGCTGCCCGTGGAGGTTGTGGAGTCTCCTTCACTGGAGAGCATTAAAACCCGCCTGGATGTGTTCCTGTGTGACTTGGTCTAGGTGATCCTGTTGTGGCAGGGGGATTGGACTGGATGATCTTTCAAGGT
>JAOXOE010000874.1:12411104-12445680 GCA_028565055.1 Phoeniculus purpureus | reverse complement strand
GATCCTGTTGTGGCAGGGGGATTGGACTGGATGATCTTTTGAGGTCCCTTCCAATCCCTAATGATTCTATGATTCTAACCATATGTGCTGCACTGTTGCAAAGCACCAAACTGACACTCATTTCAAAATGAAGGTAACTCCTACTTAGCTGTCTCATGTGTGACCTGCGCTAGTTATAGATTCAAAGTACTTCTGTATCTAAGTCACCATAGAACCTGAAATATTCTTTTAAAAAGCCATTCTATTTTAGGTGAAAGAAAAGATACTGTTCTTTGGAAAAGTCTAGGGCTCTAAATTTGAAAGATAATAGACAACAGAAAGAGTACGTAAACAATATTTGCTCTCAGCTACTAACATTGAATATTGACAATTCTGTTAATGTTCTTGATGAACCTTACACACAGCCTCTGGGATCCACATGATTTGTATCCAACTCAAGGAAGGCTCTTTAAATCTTTTCATTTTAACAGTGAAAAATGCCAAGGTGCCAAGCAATTTTAGTTACAAGCAGAATCTATCTACAATCAAGGATTCTTACAATCAAGGATTCTTTGTGTAGCTTTTTGTTCTCTGGAAATCATGTAGTCCAACTTACCTGCTCAAACAAAAGTACAGGACTGCATCTAGTCAGGTTTTAGTACAACTGAAGATAAAGATACAACAGTCTATTTGGGCAAGCTCTTCCAATGCTTGATCACCCTTAGAGTAAAGAATTTTTCTTATGTATAACTGGAATGTTTTATATTTCAGTTTGTGCCTATTGCCTCTCTGTCTTTGGCAGGAGGCCCAAGAACTTAGGTCTGTATTCTGTACTCCTTCCTTTCTACTGTTTGTACACACTGGTCTAAGTTTCCCTGAGGTTTCTTTTCCCCTGGTCACAGGTCTCTCAACCTCTTCTTGTACGTCAGATGTCCAGTCATCTTAGTGGCCTCTCTGGACACACTCCAATATATCCACACATATCTTGGTTCAGACTACACACCAGATATGCCTTACCAGCGCTTGGTAGAAGGGAAAGTGCTCTCTCCCTCCAACTGCTGGGAATGCTCTTTCTAATGCAGTCAAGGATACTGTTGGTTGTCTTTGCCACAAGGGCTCATTGCTGGTTCAAGTTCAGCTTGCTATTCACCAGTATTCTCAAATCCTTTTCTGTCAACTATTTTCCACATGGTTGGCCCCCAGTTTGTATTCATGGTGCACAGGGGCCTTTATCTCTAGGTGCAGAACTTGGAATTTCTCTTGTTGGATGAGGTTGCCTTCTATTAATTCCTCCAGTCTGTTGTGTCCTGGTGAACGGCAGCATAACTATGTGGTGTATTCAATCACTCCTCTGGTTTTGTACCATCTGCAAACATGTTGAAGGTCCACTCTGCCAAAGGTCATTAATGAAGATCTTAAATAATATTAACTGAAGCACTGTCTGCTGTTACATTTTGTACTGACAAGGAGAACACTTTGAACCTGGCAGTTCAGACAATTTTCGGTCCACTCTAGGGTCCACTTACTCAGTCCATACTTGCTCAGCTTCTCTATGAAGATAAAGTGTCAAACTTCTTACCAAAATCAAGGTAAAAAATCTGTAAGTAAGAACTCATAAAAGGATCTTGGGCTGTAACGTACATAGCCAAGGGAGTACCACAAAGCATTCTCAGACTTGGGAAGACTACAATATAGAGAAGTCATATCTGCTGTTGCTTTTCCTAAATGTTGACATCAGAATAAAGTGAAACAAACAAGAAGTTCTACATGTAAGGCCATAATTTACAAGGAAATGATGGTCCATACTAAATATGTGGAAGGTTTTTGAAAGGGATATGTGGATAGAAGTAGAGAAGTGAAGTTTTCTTTCAAGGAAGTGGGAAACAGAAAGTAAACTAATTTTATGGTAAGTTTTTCGTGAAGAAGACAGACTATCTGATATTTGTTGAGAAGTCGTATTCTGCAAAATTATAGTAAAATATTGTTTTAATATAATATGGCTAAAGCCATCTCCATGAGTGCTTGATGTTTGTGATGGTTTTTTAAAAAAACTTATTTCATCAGCCTTTTCCTACCAGTTGATCAAGTAACTTTTACATCTTGTTTGTAGTCAGACAGAAACACTTTGGAGGGGTGATGAGTACACCTAACTCCCACACTGGGGAACCTCTATTCACTACTGTAATACAAACATGTAATGCCCACAACATCCTTTGTGGTCACAGCAGAAGTTGTTGGAGACAAAGATACTCATGTGAAAAAATACAATTTAGACTGGGTGAAATGAAACAGTCTCCTCTGGCCCAGTCTCCCTTGGCCTTTTGGAGGGCTGTGTATGTGACACATCATTAAAAAATAGTTACCATAATGCCAAACACAATAGGTTTGTTCTTGGCATAATATGAAACGATAGGCCGAGGTGCCCTATTCTAAAATACTTTAGCTGATATTCATTTCCCTTTTCCCATCTTCAATTATTTATCTTCTCAAACAATCTATAATAAAGGAGACCTCAAGGGGAGGATAGAAAAAATTGAGTCATGCAAAATTAAAAAATCTTTAAAAAAAAGAAAGACAAGCTGGAGATAGTTGCTATGTAAGCAGGAAACCTGAGTTGGAATACTGAAGGATCCTTGTTTAAATGCTGTCAATTTTTAAAAATTTCATCTGCTTTTCAACCTGTAAATAGTGTCTCCATGAAATGTAGAAAGAAGATTTCCCCAACGATTAAGAGATTGTACGTGAGCAGAGAAAAATATTGTGCAGCTAACACAACATCCTGCTTGCCAAGATCATCTTGCTCTAATTCTCTTGTCAGCAAAGCAACTTTATAGAAGAACTATTAACTCAAATTTTGATTACTTTTTTCTTCCTAAAACTGTGATCATTTTTATATCCTTTGGGCTCTTTTCCAGGCCCAAAGGACTACACTAAGATATTGATTGGAGAACACAATAAATTAAAGCAAATCAATGCATATGAGTGGCCATGAATGTCACATTGCTTATCTTGCCCTGTGAAACACTAAGCAGCTGCTAGCCTTTAATGAGGAGAAAGAACAAAGCTCTGTTATTATTCCTGTGCACACGTTGTTATTCCACTTAGCTGCTGATTTTGGAAAAAGAAAGAAACAGAACTCAACTGATGTCTTTCCTCTCAAGATCAACCCACATCCTTCCTAGGGCAGGAAGAGCAGGTGAATAGGACACAGGACATTTGCCACTTCTGTGGCTTCAATTATCTAGTTTATTCGTGGTTTCTCCAAGAATAACAGTAACAGACTGCACCAATGTAACTAGTTCAGCAGAGAAGTGACAATGGGAGAATCTGCTGAGGGATTTTGGCATAGGCACACTTCAGCATTGAAAAAAGCCTTCTACAAAGGACCATCTCCTTGGCTGTGTGCACTGATCTACAGACAGATACTGTCTTCTCAGATGTCCTGTTTCTCCTCACATGGGGGAAAACAAGATGCATCTGACTTAATAAAAGAAATGCAAGTCAGAGGGGAGGGGAAGACTGAGTGAGACACTGTCAAAGCAGGGGAAGCAGGCTGAAAAGGCAAGCATGCAGAGGACAGATGATTCTGAGAGCCAGAATCTTGTACTCCAAAAGGGCACACGAGGGAAACAGTTTTATCCCAGGTTGACAACAGACTCCCTCCACTTGTAGGACTAGCTGATGAAACCACTCAAGGCAAGCAACTAAGTACAGATGCTTCTTCGTGATCTACATTGGCCACAGAAAAGTGTTTCTTATTCCCTAGACAATTCTTTGTAGATATCTTTTCTTTAAACCCCTTTAACTCAGCAAAGGACAGAAGAGCTGCAGTAGTGCAATACTAAGAAACTAAGCTTCCCTTTGTTTCACTACTCTCATCTCTCACAAGAAGCTGCTTCCTGGAAGGGTTCCCAGGATCAGAAAGCTTGTGTTTACCTTCATATCAACTAAATAGTTATTAATATGGCACAGTGGCTGCACTTACATTTATAGTAGATTAAAAGTTTCTATGGATTGGCCTTGTTAAAATGCTCTGTACATAGAAGTTAGCTGAGTCAGCTTTCATCACTTCAAAACCTTACAAATGCAGGAATGGAGTGTTAAAGCAATGCAAATATAGTACTAACAACAAGGCATAGAAGGTGTATGTCAGAAGGCTCGTGTCAGGATGCAGCTGAGAATTTGTACATATTTCACCTTCGTTTGAGAGCAAAACATGTGTATTCTTTGCAGCTGTAAGAAAACTAGTTGGGTTCAGAAACTAGCCAGAGCTCAGAAAATTGTGTTGTAATTAAACAGAAATTATCCAGTATCTGATAAGAGTAATATGCTAGGCAACATGAGGTTTAGAGGGCAGTTAACTATTAAATTCTTTTGCTTTCAAGTGCTTGTGGTTTGCAAGCAACTGAGGAATAACAGCACTGATGACATGTAGAATCTTACCTTTTTCTGAAGCTGTTTGGATTAGAAAGAGTTAGAAATAAATACTCATATACTAAAGAGACTTCAATAGCATGGATTTGAAATGGTCTTGAATAAAGTGGGACATCAATTACAGCATGGTTTTAAAGGCTAGCTGTTTTTCCCATTCCCCTTCAGAGGGTTTTAGAACAAAATATTGCTCAGATGTAATGAAATAGGGAGGTAGTAAAATCTGAACAAAAGCAGCACAGCTTTGCTTGCAGCTAGTCTGTGTTCATATGCTTCTGCCTCAGCTATGTAAGATGAAGAAAGACACAGATCGTGTCAATCAAGAGTTGTTTTGCCTGATCCACTGGAAAAATTGTTCAATACTGGTTAATCTCAGCAAATCTGCTACCCTTTGAACGCTAGAAAGATCAAATGGGGTTATTTGCTGCATAAGTATTGACTGCATAAATTCCTGGGAGGGAGCTTAGCTCTTGCAATGTTCCTTCTGAAACAATGACATTTGGATCTTTGTTTATGAATCTGACTGCTATGAGTCAACCCTTTCCTCCTTTCCCCTTTCAGATGGCCTGTTAAACAACTTTTCAGATGGGCTGACAACCTGCTGTTGATGGAAAGCCCTGGGTGAACATCATTTTGTGTTACTCCAGTAAGTGGAGTGTTTTACACATTTCTCTGCTTGCATAGCAGTGCATAGGAAATTGAAGTAGTATCTGGACCAAGAGGATAGCACTGTAATCTGAACAGAAGTCAGTCAATAATTCTCTCTGTTGCTATAGTCAAATACTGCAGGGCTACAGGTGAAGAAGATAGATAGATAGATAGATAGATAGATAGATAGATAGATAGATAGAAAATAATAAATACTATTAGTAGGAAATAAAAATCCACTAGCCTATCATTGAGATAAGGCTGAAATAAGCATATATCTGACAATGTCTTCTGCTGTAAATTGGTGCAGTCATAATAAAAGTGCACAAGTTTCATCATTATTTGTGATCTATACTATGGCATCTGAGCTGTCATCTTTTAATTGCTTGGGAGTATTTTAAAGTACAGTAAGACCTCTTAATTAGACAGCTCCTGATCTTTGAACTAGAGCTCCTCAGTTCTGCATCACTGAAATAACAAGAGTGAACAGCAATCTGGTAAATTATGCTTTGAAGAGAAGCGAATTTGGCTTAAATCGCTATTACTTGTCAGCTGAATCCAAACCCATGTTTCTCACCAGACTTTTGTTCCATTGCAAACTTGCTGGAGCTCCAACAATAAAAGCAAGGGGAGCCTGTGAGAAACTTACTTAACTGGGTTTCACAGCAAGCAGAACCTTTATTACACTGACATATGCACAGCTCTTACTTCACTACACAGGGAGCTCAGAATAGACCTTCTGGAGAACCTCAGCTGATGCCAGAAATCTAGATGTGCCTGAGTCACATTAGGAAACAGCACGGAATTATTACATACTGCAAGCAGGATTGTATTTTTCCAAAACATCTGTATTGACCTGCAAAATTCTACCACCTCCTGAAATGAACTAGCTGTGGCTAAAAGCAAATTTCTGATCTTGCTGGGATTGCTCTCAACTACCTCTTCTTCTGTCTGCATGAGGCACTACTTCCTCTTGGAGCAGCTGCTTTTCTCCACGTAAGCAGAATAGTGACAGGTCATGCATTGAAGTTATTGCAAATTTTTCATCTATTTTTGCCACTTTCCAGCCTGAGTTGTTTCAACACCTTTGATCAGGTCTTCAAAGAATAGCTGTGATGGGAACATCAGGATAAAGGTGCTGCGGTGCTTCTCTTTCAGTAAAATACTGATATTTGCATCAGGTAGCAGTTTAAATAAACAGTGTGATTTCCTTAATTTTTTCTGTTACTTCTGTATAGCCCACATTACTTGCAAGAGTTTGTTTTGGATTTGCAACCAAGTAGTCACAACCCAAGATTTAAAGAGCTGATTCCATTGTAATGCATTCTTATTTACGGACTCAGTGCAAACACCTTGCTTGCCCTGAAGTACAGAACACCTACACCATCATATTAAAGCATCTGTCATTTAGTCTCTGTAAGCCATCCACAACCTCCGTAATCCCATCTCCAAACTGCTCACAGATTCAAAAGTTAAAAAGGAAAATAGTAGTATTCTTGAGGGAGAGGAGTTAGAAGATGATTTGGTAGTATGCTGTGCCTCTAAGCAGCAAAACATGGATTTACACTCTTTTGTGTAGTTTTGTGAAAGGGCGTTAAACACAAAGAAGCTGTGAAGTCAAAAAGTCCTTAATCAAGAGGTGATATGATTAGCCATGGCTGAAAAGTTTCCGAGAGTGGATTTCCATCTGTGAATGCTATTGAAGCAACACTGAAATTAGATGCTCCACAAGAATGTGTGACTGCTGACAGTCCTCAGAGACTACAGAAATGCTTTGGTTTGAAGAAGCCAAAACAACTCATGCCAATGCCAGCATTAACTTCCATTTTTCCACAATATATGGTGTAATAAATGTAAACAGTAAAGTCAAATGTAGCCATTAAGGTACCACTTTTAGAAACACGTGTTTTCTTTCATGAGGAAAGTACCATAGAATGTAATTTTTTTGTCCCAGTGTGGGGAAATAAAGTGTCCAGACCTCAGCACCTCTCACTTGACAGCATTTTCCATTTGTTCTCAGCCCTATGAAATGATCACATTGACTTTCTGGTCCAATTTCCTAAAGGTATATTGTATTTCACAAATAGGAATCTGGAGGAAATTAAAGGCACTACATTCAGGTCACCACACCATGATATTTCCTGCTTAAAGGACAGGTCTGAGAAGACTTTCAAGGCAAGAGCTGTACAGTACTACGTAACAGTGTTTCAGCAAGAGCCACTCTAGGGGCAAATCTAACACCACTTCAGGAAATGCCAAGAATATAACCATGAGTGCCATGGGAATGGAAAATAACAGTGCAGAAACTGTGGAAGCCTCCTAAGGCTGTGCTTGGTACCAGCACTATTTGTTAAATGCACACTTGAAAAGATGAGTTTACTGCAGCCAGCCAGGGCCCCTGTGGGCTCTTGTGGCTGCACTGACACCAGTGCAGCAACACCAGAGGCAAAAGCACCTCAGGCAACCTGCCTGCCCACTATACCTCATGCTGGAGCTGCTCCTTATTAAAATCTAGCTACAACTTACTCTACATATGCTACAGATTAAACAACAGAAGAAATTGAGGGGGCAGAGTTACCTCTCTCCTTCATATAGTAACAGAGCTAGTTTAGATGCTGCACTTTAACATTCCAAAATGTGCTCAGACACACTTCCAAGGGATATTACTGCTATCTGAGACACCCAGCACAGATCCAACCCCTTTGCCTGTCACAATGTGGTATGGTGTGGTGCAATGCAGAAAGGTCCTGAAGGTTATGGAAAGCATTGGGCCACTGTGGCCTCCTGTGTCCAGGAGGGTGAACAGGCTCTCTCTGGGGTAGGTTGTGCATCTCTCTGGAAGCACATGTAAGCTGTAGCTAAAATAATTGTTCCACTTGTACATTCTTTGCCTCTGTCCATACTGCTGGAGGCTGTTCTGATGAGCCCCAGACTGCTGAGGCCCTTGAGGAAATCAAAATCAAGGCAGAATTTGCCCTGGTTGACAAGGATTAGGTTAGAGACAAGTTAAGCAATCTGGATGTACCTAAATCCATGGGTCCTGATGGGATGCACCAGCGAGTGCTAAGGAAAATGGCAGAAGTCATTGGTAGGCCACTCTGCATCATCTTTCCTAAGTTATGAGGATCAGGAGAGGTGCCTGGGGACTGGACTATAGCAAATGTCTCTCCAGTCTTCAAAAGGGGTAAGAAGGAGGACACAGGTAAAGGTGATAGAACAACTTGTCACTGGCGTGGTCTCCAGGCACATCAAGGGCAAGAGGGTCATTATGGATAGTCAGCATGGCTTCATCAAAGGGACGTCATGTTTGACCAACCTGATAGCCTTTTATGAGGGTATAACCGGGTGGATGGATGATGGCAAAGCAGTGGATGTGGTCTGTCTTGACTTCAGTAAAGCATTTGACAATCTCCCACAGCATTCTTGCAGCCAAACTGAGGCAGCATGATCTGGACAATTGGGTAGTGAGGCAGATTGTGAACTGGCTGCAGGATAGAAGCCAGAGAGTAGAGGTCAAATGGGCAGAGTCCATTTGGAGGCCTATATCTAATGGAGTGCCCCAAGGGTTTGTACTGGGACCAGTCGTATTCAATCTATTATTCATTGATGACTTGGATGTGGGATTAGAGACCACTGTCAGCAAGGTTGCTGATGACACAAAGCTGGGAGGAGTGGCCAACACCCAGCAGGTTGTGCTACCATCCAGCGGGATGCGGACAGGGATAAGTTTGATGAAATACAACAAGGGAAAGTGTACAATCTTGTATCTGGGAAAGAAAAACCCCAGGTACCAATATAGGTTGGGGACTATACTGTTGGAGAGCAGTGCAGGAGAAAAGGACTTGTGGGTCCTGGTTGTCAGGGGGAAGACCATGAGCCAGCAATGTTTCTGTTCATTGGCCAAGAAGGCAAATGTCATCCAGGGGTGGATCAGAACGGGGGTGGTTAGTAGATCAAGAGAAGTTATCCTTCTCCTCTACTCTGCCCTGGTGAGACCATGTCTGGAATATTGTGTCCAGTTCTGGGCCCCTTAGTTCAAGAAGAACACAGAACTGCTGGGAGAGTCCAGCACAGAGCCACAAAGACGATGAAGGGAGCAGAAAATCTCCCTGAAGAGGAAAGGCTGAGGGAGCTGGGTCTCTTTAGCTTGGAGAAGAGAAGACCTCATTAATGTTTATAAATATGTGAAGGGTGAGCGTTAGGAGGATGGAGTCAGGCTCTTCTCAGTGTCATCTAACAATAGGACACGGGGCAATGGGTGTGAACTGGAGCAGGTTCCACATCACTATGAGAAGGAACTTCTTCCCAGTGAGGGTGATGGAGCACTGGAATGGGCTGCCCAGGGTGGTTGTGGAGTCTCCTTCACTGGAGATATTTAAAACCTGCCTGAACATGTTCCTGTACGAGTTGATCTAGGTGATCGTGCTGTGTCAGGGGGATTGGACTAGATAATCTTTCGAGGTCCCTTCCAATCTGTAGCAGTCTCTGATTCTGTGATAGTAGTAATAAACAAATCAGGCATCTACATTATCATGTTTTATAGGATGGGAAGCAAACAAAAAATTATGTGTTTGACATTCAGGCTTAAGAATGGCAAGGACTAAGTTTCTGTGAGCTTTGTGAAGGCTATGTGTCCTCCAGCTTTCCTGCTAGGGCCCTTTAAACTGGCAGTTTCTGGCCACATATTTTTGTTTGAGCACAGAAATATAGGTACAGTAACAGGACCTCTACAGTTGTTACACGTGAAGACAATGCCTGGTTTCTGCATAGGTGAAGTTGGATGTTCTTCTTATTTAACTACCAGATGCCATCTTTAAATAGATTCTATTCAGCTACACCAACAACCAGAAATTCCTGTTTCTGAACAATGAGAATTTTCCCCATGGTCTTTCTTCTGTTAGCAAGGCTCTACCCAGATTTGCTGTAGAATCACTTGCTTCAGAGAATCACAGAATCACAGAATGATTTTGGTTGGAAAAGACTCCTGGGATCATTGAGTCCAACCATCTACCCTACCTCACAAGTTCATCCTAAACCAGATCCCTCAACATCTCATCTAAATGATCTTTAAACACTTGCAGAGATCGCGACTCAACCACCTCGCTGGGAAGCCCATTCCAGTGCTTGACCACCCTTTCTGTGAAACCAAATTTCCTAATACCAAGTCTAAATCTACCTTGTTGTAACTGAAACCCATTCCCTCTTGTTCTATCTCTAATTGCCTGTGAGAAGACACCAGCACCAACCTTTCCACAATGTTCTTTCAGGTAGTTGTAGAGAGTAATGAGGTCTCTTCTCAGCCTCCTCTTCTTCAAACTAAAGAGCCCCAGCTCTCTCATTTTTTCCTTTTTGCTTGTATAATATTTTCAGATATGGATTCAGGGGTTTCATGATTTTCAATATTAGTTTATTCTCTTGTGTTGAAGCACTTGTAAGTGTACAAATGAGGAGCTTCACTTATTTAATTTTTGTAATTTATCTCATTAATATTTATTTTCTGCTATTGCTTGTATTCAAATGAAAGCAGAAGGAATGTTTCTTACCTTTCCCTGGATGAACTACATGGGTTTACTAGTGGCAGCTGCTATCACAACCAAACCTCTTGGCTACACTGAAAATTCTTGTCTGATATAAAAAAATCTTTTGATGTAGATTAACTGCTTTTGTTGAAACAGATTTGTTATGCACAACTAGAATCATTCCCTTTGATGATTAAAAACACTCCATTTGCAAGCATCCTTCTTACAACTGCTCTTTTGATGAAACAAGGCCATTAATCCCTCATCTGAAGAAAGTACAAATGTCAGGAAAGCAACAAATCTAGAAGAAATTTCCCCCAAGGGAATGGGAAAAGCAAGGACAGATCTACTACTAATGCATTTGTAGTTGTGTTAAGATTGGTATTTGCCTGGGTAGTTGAAGATACTGCTCAGTGTTAGGGCTACAGACAATTTCTGTTTTTTTGCCTTTTTGGTTTTTTTATTGTTGTTGCTGTTGTTGTTTTCCTTGTTTATTTTTCCAAATGCTAAACACAGTGTCATTTTATCATTTTGTAAAGTCTGTTACTCTCTTTATGAGTAACTGTGATCTCTTTCCTCCTTTTCTGTAGAAATTAGAGGCCACATTCATCTGTCATGTTGAAGTGGTTATGGGAAGTTAAGTACCTGCCTTCTCTCGAAAGACCTTGGACTCTTCCACATTTGCTGAACAGCACTAAGAACAGTTTGAACAGAAAAATAAACACCCAGCACATTAATATCACCCCAAGCAAGCCCTAGTAAAGTCCTAATTGAGGGAAAAGAAGGTGTTATTTCTTGATAGCGATATTTCAGTAATAACCTTCCAGAAAACAATAAGAACAATGAAAATCAAAACAGAACAGTGATGTCATGCCTTTAGGAAATTATTTCTGTTTTACAGCTATATCTAAATTAGACCTGGAAGTACAGTAAGAGGTTGTAATGAACGTTTGAAAGACTTCTTAATGGAATTTTTCTCAGTTACATCCATACCTCTCCTTAGCTTTTTATAGACATCACTTTGATTGAGCCTTGGTTCACAGCAGGAAACCAAACTGCATGTTCGTTAGCAAGAAAAACTTTGTCACAAAATAAAATGATTATGAAATTGAATAAAATTGCCTTTGGGGAAAAAGAATTAAATAGCTTAATAAACCTTTCACATTTAAATTAACTAAAGGTACAACAAACTATTTTATCATCCCTTTCTGTCTTTCTCCAGGAAAAGATTACATTTTTTGAAGGTTCAGGAAGCTAAAATTCCATCTTTGCCTACTGTCACAGAAATGGTTATGGTGCTTGTCCCTTGGCCAAAATGTCCCTCATAACATCGCTTCTCTAGACTCTCCTAGAATTATTTCTTGTAAAGACAATATTTGGAAATTATTTTTAAAGTTAGTGTTGGTGTGATGCCATATCGATGAAGCCATTGTCACCTCTCCAAATACAGGTCTTTTGGGACTCTCTGTCAAAACACTGTAAAATTAAGCCAGTAGTGCAGGTGTTCATACAAACATCCGTGACTCTTTGTTCCACATCCCCTGCACTCACCCAGTGAAGGTTAGCACATATTTGGGCATGGTCATGGCTTTCTGATATGCTGGTTATTGCTGATGCCAGGACTTACATAGAAGACCACATCTGAATGTTCATGTTTCTGATGGCATGTATACATATTGTTCCAAGCTTTACTATTGTCTCATATATCCATAGTTTTCAAAAAAGAAAGAGATACCTGGAAATGGCTAATTACACTTGGAGAGTTAAACACATTTTTGTATTAACCCTTTATCTTTGTTTCTGTTCAAAGTCATATGGATGCAAGTATTTATATCAAAATAAATATGATCAGTGTTAGATCAGATCTTAGTGCCAACTTTCAGAAACTCTTTTGCTGAATTTCTAGATCTATGCCTCCCTTATCTACACTCACTATGCTTGGATGTAACATCCTTCAAACAGCAGTCACTTTAAAAATAATAGGTGGGAGATTACCATATCCAATGGTCAATGTCTACATTTATTTTGGTCTCCTCTGTTGTTGGGAAGACAAAATTACAATTTGGAATCCAGTTTGAATCTCTTAAATGTAAATAACTGGCTTTAATGAGGAAGTCAGCAAATAGTCTTACACAATTAATGATAACGGCAAAATCTGGCATAATATTGTAAATTGTGTTACAGTGACATCAGACATTAGTGGTGCTTGATGCCGTGTGACAAAAATATGTTAGGAAAACCAAGAAGGCAAGTTTACTCTGTCTCTGGACATTAACATTTTTTCCTTAGAAACACTAATAAGGCCACACAGATGTTTATGAAGGCAGATTAAGAGTCACTTTGCAACTGAACAGTAAAGCCTTGTTCATGTCAGAAGTTCTTCATTCTTGACCACATCCAGCCAAGAGATGGAAAAGATACATTCTGGTGATGGTCATGCTGCAACAATCCCATCAGGTCTTGACTTAGCTGTGACTGATTCCATATACCTGGGAATTGAGAGCTCCTGTGTTCTACAGAAAGAGTCCTTAAAGATCTGTCATTCTGATCCCTTGTCCCAGAGGGTCATTTCCCAGTGGGTACTATTAGACTAACTCCTTAAAGTGCTGGAAATTTGCTTTCCTAAAATTCAGGGTCCTGACTATACTCTTTGCCTGACCTGAACTCCAACAGTGCGTGATCATTGCAGCCAGGCTACCTCCAATCGTGACATCACCAATGATCTCACTTGCTTTGGCAATCGTTGTCCAGTATCAAACTTTTTTATTCAAGGTATCAAATCAAATTATTTGATACTTTGTCTGGTATCAAATGCCCTCTGGTAAGGCTGTCTGTTACCTGGCTTAAAAGTTACCCTTAATTCATTCCAGGAGTCTCCTGGATTGCCTACAGCTCACCAAGATATTTTTCAAGCAGGTATAGGGGTGCTTGAAGTCCCCCAGCAGAACAAGATCCTGCAAGCACCATGGCTTCTGTAGCTGGAATGATAAGGCTTCCTCAGTAAGCGTCCCTTGATTAGGTGTCCTGTTGTAGACATCAGCCACAAGGTTCTCTTTGTTGCCACAGTCCCTAATTCTTGCCCATAAGCTTTCAACATGCTCATGGTTATTCTTCAGGGACAACTTTTCACTTTTTTAACACGGTGGGCAACACGTCTGCCCCTCCGTTCTTCTCTGTCCATTCTGAACAGCCTACAGCCACCAATGGCCACACTTCAGTCACATGATTTATCTCTCAAAGTTTCAGTAATGGGAACTAGGTTGTAGCATTCCATCAGCACAGTGGCTTAATTGCCTTGAGATATTTCATCAGTGTTTCCCTTTGGGCTCCTATTAACTCAGGAGCCCCTGTCTATTATTCTATGTTAAGGTGTTCCTCCCAGTACAAAATTAACCAATGAAGTTAATGAATGAGCTAATGGGCTGAAACAAAACAAAGATAGTTCCAAAACCACTTATAAATTACAGGCAAAATCAAACCAGCAAGACATTTAGTTCACCCCACAAAAAAAAAACCAAACAAACAAAGAACTCACCTCATATAAAAACTGCACGCAAAGATATACAGATTTCAAGCTGTAACACCGTAAGTGTGCTGCAGTTTCCTCAGCAGGTCTCAGAGCAACACACTGAGGGCTTTTGTTAGCATTACATCCCTCTAACCTTGACAAGTGATCACACATCTTGTCACAGGCAAACCTGATATTATGTCCCTTTCCTGTCAAGTCTAGTTTAAAGCTCTGTCAATAAACCCAAATAGCTCATGAGCAAAGACCATCCCTTCTTCTCCCTTTGTGAAGGATTAATCCCTTCTAATGCCAGCAGGCCTGGCGCTTTATACACTACCCAAAATGTAGAGATGATTCCAGCCATTAATATTGTGTTTAGTTTTGGGCTCCTCCCTACAAGAAGGACATTGATGTGCTGAAGCAGGTCCAAAGAAGGGTAACCAAGCTGGTGAAGGTTCTAGAGAACTAGTCTTACGAGAAGCAGCTGAGGAAACTGGAGCTGTTCAATCTGAAGAATGTAGACATCTTATAAATCTCTACAGTGACCTGAAACGAGGTTGTAGTGAGGTGGGGGTTGGTGTAGTCTCCCAAGTAACACTAAAATCCCAGAATAATTCTTGTTGAAAAAGACCTTTAAAATCATCACATCCAACCTTTAAGTAAAGGTTGTGTCAGGAGATGTTTAGATTGGACAGGAGGAAAATGTGTCTTCACTGAAAGGATTGCTAAGCACTGCAACAAGCTGCTCAGGAAATTGGTTTAGTGACCACCACTGGAGGTATTTAAAACCAGCGTTGATCTGATGCTAAGTGACATCATTTAGAGGTGGACTTGGCAGTGTTAGGCTTACAGTTGTACCTAATGATCTTAAGGGTCTTTTCCAACATAACTAATTCTGTTCTATGACTCTAATGGTATGTTGGCAAAGTGAGTTTCTTTCAAGGTTAGTTAGAAAGTGACAAATCAACAATGAAATGTACTGAAAAAAAAAATATACACACACACACACGCTGTATGACTTTCATTACATGGGAAGCATCACAGAGCACTTAGGGGCAGTATCAAAGTTATCCACAAAGGTTTTTTGTCCTTTACACTTCCACTACTTTTTCTGTTGAAAGAGGAGAAATTAAGCTATCACCAACCTAATGAGCAGCTGAGAATCTGGACAAGCCAACCATATGTAAAAGGCCTTCTCCCTTGGAAGAAGCAGCTGCAGGTTGTGGGGAACAGAAACAGAGAGCATCTACTCTGAAATCTTTTCCCAGTGCTTGAGGTTTTTCTTTCCCTGTTTCTTCCATACATGCAACAGCTGCACCACTTGAGCACTGAGACAGTCCCCACGACAGGTTCCTCCGCTGATCCTTCATCTCCCAGCTTCACTGTTCCCTTGCAACACAGGCCTTACTTGTCTCTTCTTATGCTCTTCTGACGAAGCTGGAGGAAAAACCTATGGTTAGTACAGCTTGTACAATGAAAATAAAGTAGCTCGGCCTTAGGTGCGATCTCCGTTTCACACTCTGCAAATGTTTCCTGCCTGCATGTGATAGGAGAAGGGTGCTTAGTAGGAAGGGCAGCAGATATGAACTTCTCACTGGAGTTGAAACTTTTTATAGCATTGCTTCTGCTGTCTGCCTGTGTCCAAATGTAGAATGGAGCAGCAAAAATCCTCTTTCCCACAGCCACCTGGCTTAGTCAGGGAACAAGGCCAAGGGAAAGCCACAGGAGGAGAGAAGCAGAGGGTTGCAAAAAGGGCTGCAGCAGCCTTTTGACAGACTATTAAAAAAGTAAGCTCCCAGGAGGTTGATTTTTCTGCTTATGTTTCTCCACACAAATTCAGAATGAAATTTTCCATGCGACAGGGCAAAAAGGCAGGACTGCTCTCTAAATAGCAGCCATACCATGAATGATGACTTGCTATCTTCATATGTTGACCAAATGATTTGAATTGATTTAAATATCTCTCAGATGGTTGGGTTAACACATACATCTAGTACATGCCAAAAATTTGTCACCACCTTATTGATTTCTTGGTCTATGTGTTTTCACATCTCAGACCTATTGGGCGTGTTAGGTGAGTAACCACTTGAATTTTCATTGCACTGCTGTTCCTCAAGCTACCTTTTACTGATACTAAGAAGAAAATTAAATAATGAATCCTATGCATCCATAATAATAATTAAAAATATAATACTGTAATGGCTGCAGGGAACAAAAATAACACTCCATCTTGGTGTTTCTGTTAGTGTTTAGTGCCACTTTTTTCTTGAAATCATGTAAGTTTTGATGTAGATTTGAACCATGTACTCTGTGTGAAATGAAACCTACAAGGTCAGATTTTTCATTTATGCAGAAGAAGTAACTTGAAAATATTGGTATTCAGCTAGAAACATGATGCTAATACGCAGTTCAGGAAGCTACTAAAAGAGGTGGAATTTCATATATCCTGATTTTTCAGTACTTGATGAATTTTATACTAGAGTTGCAAGTTCCAATGTAAATCATTGGTGCAATTTGCAAGTCTATTGAGAACACACTTGTTAAAAATGAA
Organism: Phoeniculus purpureus; assembly: GCA_028565055.1. Classification (NCBI taxonomy): domain Eukaryota; kingdom Metazoa; phylum Chordata; class Aves; order Bucerotiformes; family Phoeniculidae; genus Phoeniculus; species Phoeniculus purpureus. Next base: position 12,429,044 of record JAOXOE010000874.1, on the reverse strand, counting down.
CTCTTAGATAATCTGATTATTCAGCACATCTATTGTGCTTGTGCTGTGAAGGTGGTAGTGGAACAAAATCCTTTCATCTATCAGGCTACCTATATATTCTACAATTCATTTAATTATGTAGCACGGATTCATTCATCCAAGTAATTGTTCAATTTCAGAATTGTTTAGATAAATTTTTTCAATTTATTTCTGTATTCTTTGACTTCTAACCTATACACAGCCTCAGTTCAGTATCGACTTTTACAGCCTGTGCCCAAGACCTCCAGTTACAGCAACATGCAGGACCTTGAAATAAGCTGCACATGAGTGATCCAATACATCATGTTATTCAGGAATGAGATTAGAGAACTGCTAGGAAAAGGATTCAAGTTATGGGCATACAAACAAGATGCTGGAAGATAAAGAAATATGTGTGTAGCACACCATATTCTTCATGAACAGTAAAATCCTGCAATAAACGTGAAGCAGCGTTTCCTGATCTGAGTGTGTCAAATATTTATCTCAGCTCCTGACTGGCTTTACATTTAATGTCACTGATTGATCAGTTGATCAGATCTGAGATTATATTAACCTATTAATTTGGTTAATGTATTAATTGGCTAACACAAAAACAAAACAAGGAGGGTTGAAAAACCACTTACGAAAGTTGCAGGCAAAAACAATGACTAACTCACTTTGAGGGAAAAACCCAGCAAGACACATTTAATTAGACAACATAAACCCCCAACACAAAGACATACAGACATCAATCACATGTTCTTGCATAACTTGGCCAAGTGTCTATCTCCAACCCCTCAAAGGTCAAAACCTGAAGTCCATTCAGTTCATGCATGTGTCTCTCAGTGCCAGCAGGTATTTTAAGGGCTAATTCCCCATTCTTCCAAGTTCCTGTTCCCTGTACTTCGAAGCCAGTTTTCAATTTCCATCATGCCAATTACTACAGACCACAGACAAGATAAATATTCTCTTTCCATTTCAGGAAACAATCATTCCTTTGCTTATCTCTGAGGTTCCACTCTCTCTCTCCACTCACCACAGTTCCAGGGTAAGATGGCTGGCATGCCCAGCGCAGTGCTGCATGTCTCTGTCCAAACAAAGACAAAAGTAAGTGAAGAAGAAGCAGGAAACAGGAAGCTCCACATCAGAGGTACCAGTTAGCAGAGTCACAAAGATTCAGTCTGTTTGCCATAGCAACTTCCCAATGCCTCAGGCAAGAAACCAGCTTAAACTCAAACCACAACAGATTGAGTAAGATTTTGTGAGCAGCTGCTTCTTCTCTTATTAGAGTACCAGATGATAAAAGGCTTTCTGGGTAGCTTTCCCGGATGATTTTGGTTTGCTGTGTTTGAGATCACAAAACATTAGGGATCGGAATGGACCTCAAGAGATCATCCGGTCCAATCCCCCTGCCAGTGCAGGATCCCCTAGATCCAGCCACATGATTAATCTGTTGATAAAGCATTGGATAACGTCAATGTGCCTTGGGCTGGGTGGCTTTGGTTGAAAAGTTTTATTCTTGTTACCAGCATGCAGTATTTCATATTGGATAACAGTAACTGCTTTTGAGTGTTGACAAACACTTTCAGCTTGATGAGCTTCCCATAATACAAAGGCACAAGACAGGGAGGGAGAGAGGAAGAAGAGTGCCAGAATTAACAGGGTATACAAGTGGGTATCATCACTTCTGTTTGTTGAAAGCTGTCTGCCAAGAGAGAAAAGCATGGGTGTTTTTCTTTCCTGACAGAGAGGAAAGGCTGAGGGAGCTGGGTCTCTTGAGCTTGGAGAAGAGAAGACTGAGGGGTGACCACATTAACGTCTATAAAAGAGTGGGTGTCAGGAGGATGGGACCAGGCTCTTCTCAATGTCATCTAATGATAGGACATGGGGTAATGGGTGCAAGCTGAAACATAGGAAGTTCCATATAAATATGAAAAGGAACTTCTTCACAGTGAGGGTGATGGAGCACCGGAACAGGCTGCCCAGTGGTGTTGTGGAGTCTCCTTCTCTGGAGACATTTAAAATCTGCCTGAGTATGTTCCTGTGTGACTTGATCTGGGTGATCCTGCTGTGTCAGGGGGATTGGACTGGATGATCTTTTGAGGTCACTTCCAATCCCTAATGTTCTGTGATTCTGTGAGAAAGGAGTACTCTATGCTCATGGTGGTTTGACCACACACATGTGTATACTGCTGTGGTTTAGTTTCTAACTGTGCCTTACCTTGCAGTAACTTTTTTGGGTGTCCCACTGCAGAGACAGGATTTCTACTAGTATTTTGAGAAGATCCACTGAAGCAGGTGTCTCATCTAGGTGTGATTGGTCTGGCCTTGACTTACCTGTGCTAAAGACAGAAGTATTTTGTAAATGCTGATAGACAAATACAGGACATTACCAATGGCTGGGTTTCACAGTTTTCATCTTGGAAGTGATAAAGGGCTTTTTTGTATTTTCTGTTAGCATAGTATAACTGAGAACCTAAATGCAGTCATGTGTAAGATAGTATGTGCTTTTGCCTTGTTGAGTTTAAACACTACAGATTTTGTAATAAGCTACACATACTGCAGTCCAAATCACTCATCTTTGGTTCCTACCACAGCCATGGTGGTATTATTGTACCCATAGTCTGTTCAGCATTTGTGTTTATCTCAGAACTAGACATGCTTGGCTTGTATTTCCAGTTTAATTACAAAATTAAATCACTTAATCTTTCATAGCAAGACAATCACTAAGGGCTCATTTTCTTCTCGCTAACTTGTCATAATTCAACAATTTCAGTGGAATTTAGACAAATGAATCATAAGGGAAAATAAACCCTGAGAGCTGGTATTCATGAGGTACAAGGTTTTCACAAAGAGAAGATGGGACAAAACCCTGTTAATCTTGTGCATTAAGCTGTTCATCAAGGGCAGGATGAAGTCTTAAAATACTCTATCACTGTGGGATACACACCTCATGTTGGCATGCCAGCCAGTCATATGGTGTCACCCCCATTTCTAAAAAACAAACCTATGTTTAAATCAGCTTTCTCAGTTATTTGGAAAATGCAGTCACAATACCTCCAACTGACTACAGGAAATTTAAAGCTGGGGATACTGTTTACCACTGTCCAGGGAATGGCAGGGTCCTGCATCTTAGCCCCTTGCACTAACATAGGTCTACAGACTGATTTCACTGATGTGACAATCACCCTCATGCACACCAACACTGATCCTTAGACCCAGGATCCTATTGCACTTATTTAAAAGAGAGCTGCCCTGCCTAGTAATGATGAACTGTAACCACAGCATCCTAGTAAGAATGGCTGGGTGGCACCTGAATGCATGAATGGGCTGATGAGACTTTCTCCTGACGACAAGCAGAGGAGGGAGAGCATCTGATTATGAGAGGAATTTGTCTTGTGTTTGTCAGTTATGTAACAGGGTTACACAAATAAAATTGTCATGGTATCTGGCGTGTTTAGGTCCATGTAGATGCAGAAAACAAAAGCAGAATATCTAAGATGCATCTCACCTACCCTATCTTTACACCAAAATAATGGTAATGGAATTCTTGCTTATTTACACCAGCTTTACAGAGATCAGCCCCCAGAATGGGAATGTCACCCCATGTCCCAGTGTCACAAATGTCAGATTCTCTAACAAAATGTGTATCCACATAGGAAAAGTTGAGAGGCAGTCTAAAAGAATGCTCAAACACAGTCACCAAATCAGACATTTGCGGGAACGCTACACCACATGAAATTAATATTAGAGTCCTGTGTTAAGCACACATTACGCGTCATATTTTCTACTCAAATTCTGTACAGTTTGGAGCAGCTTGTATGCAAAGAAAATTGTGCTCTAATCACCCAGCCTTGCATAGATGTCATTCCCTCTAACATATGCAAACATCTTATCAAGTTATCGCAGCATATCCTTTCAAGGACTCTGAAGGCAGCTGCCACGCATGACAGCTCTCGCTGCCTGTAGCATTCCAGGCACTCACACCTCACGTAATACAGTAACGAAGCCAGCTTGGCTGCCACACAGCCTACAGTGTGCTATTACAGCTGTGAAACAGCTAACTTTGGCAGCCATATATCACTAAGGCTTTGTTTCAGAAACTCTCAGAATAGCTTTTTACCATGAAGCCACCAGTGTTGTGCCTGTAAACTGGCACAAGCAAGCAGAGTGTCTGGCATATGGCTGAAGGCAATGGACTGGGTGTTGAGGCTGATCGAAGCAAGACGGCAACTAAACCATTGCCATGCAGATACACTGATAGCAGTAATTTAACAGTAGCCCTTTCCTGAAGGTCAAAGTATTGCAGGTCTTGAATCAATAATGTGTTTGAGCTCTTCTAAGATCTAAACAAGTGACAAGACCCATGCTATCTGCTGCAAGTCACTAGACTGAAGGCAAGTAGTTCTGAAATGGGACAGAAGTAATGCATGTTGAAAACTAGGACTGTTACAACAAAGCTGTATTCTGTTAGTTAGTATCTTCAAGATATTTTTAAAAAAAGCTCAGAATATGGGCACATCCTTGCAGGCCTGAGTAGTATCTTCTATGACTGCTAGTTCAGTAGCAAAAAGTACTTGATAAAGGCATTCTCTCCCCAGGGATGCACCTCTCAGGGATGAGCCTTCAAGAGACCTTTCCCTCTCCAAAGGAAAGGAGTCACAGCCATATGGTCTTGAGCATCCCATGCATCTGGATAGCCGTCAGGCTGCAAATAAGGTAAAGGAGTGAATAAGCTGTGGCTGCTAGGAAGAATTCAGCTGACTAACTTCAAAATCATCATAGCCATCTAGAGCTCTACTGTGGCACTAAGACATGGCAGTTTTAGTGCCTGCACCTTCAAAACTGCACATTGTGGGTCCCTGTTACCTTAATTTTTATTGCAATAAATGAAGGAATCAAAGCTGTTTTGTTAGCAACGTGTATCTTTCATTGGTGAGGAAAAGAAACACTGTCCAAAAGACACATTCCTGAGATAGAAAACAACATGGTAAACTCTCCTGCCTGCCAAAGGACACTGGGTCAGAGTCGTGGTGAGTCTGAGTTTGGGATGCTCTCTTGAAGGTGATGAAATTTAGCAGCTTTACATGTCAAGGATTTCACCTATGGGAGCACTGGGGTTGCTTTGGATAATTGGGAGTTGTAAGCAACAGACAAGTCTCCATAGATATGAATATTTTCATTAGGTTCGTGTTGATTTAGAAAGTCACCTGTGCAGTTCCCCTCTGGGGACAAAACTACTGCAAAACAGTAAATTTACCTTTAGGAGGGAAGAGCTCTCTGGAGGACACAGTAAGGGTTAATAACCTTCCTCTGAGATGCTCTTCTCTGGAGATCCCTGCACAAACAGCTTGCTCCTGCAGCGCACAATAAAGACAGAAGTAGGATAGCTGGATTACATAGCTGTACCCTAAACCGTTTGCCTTTTTTACCATTTAGCAGCCCTTGAGAACAGGGCAACCATGGGCAACCTGGTCTAGGGAGAGGTGTTCCTGACCATGGCAGGGGGTTTGGATCTAGTCGATCTCTGAAGTTACTTTCAACTAAACCATTCTACGATTCATGAAAATAAGAGTATTGAGCATTCCTGTGTGCAGCAATAGATACAGGGGGGATGTCTGAATTTGCCAAGTGGCCAGCTGTTAGATTATATCTTGATTCAGAAACTCTATAGTTATGCCTGTCCAAAGTATTTTTTTAATGTGCTGAAGGAAATAATGGGCTGGATCCTGACTCTCAGGTAGTTTCAGTAGTCGACAGAAGAGCAATATTTATGCTGTACTCAAAGCCTTCTGTTTGCACAGGTCACATACCTGCAGAAAAAGCACATCCAGCAGTGAAGGAGGATCTCTTAAGTAGGAGGATTTCCTGAAGAATATACTGTGTGTTCTCTTCCCGGCATGAGTAGATGCACAGTGAAGAAGAGTGGATCCTAGTGCCAAACTAGAACTTGAACTGAGGTTTATGACATTTTATTAAGTAACAACATTTTAATGTTGCCCATACATGTGCTCCTTACGGGGGCACAGGAGGAAGGCTTTCCTGTCAGAGCTCATCTGCCTTCTGCAAAACACAACCCCTTTTTCATCTACAGTTCTGCAGCCAAAGCAGAAGGCAAGTTGGCTAGGCAAAGACTGTTTGCAGGTTTCTTATTATATATCACATCCTGACACTGATTTTTCTTTTCCTATTCTCCAGTCTGTTTTCCTCCCCTGAATGAAGATGTAGGATAGATGAGGAGACAGCAGTAGATGTGGTCTACCTTGACTTTAGCAGGCCTTTGACAAAATCTCCCATAATCTCACAAGGTGAGAAGTGGGGTGTTCATCATTTTATGGGCATTCCTCATTCTCCCACATTTGTCGAGCATTCCCATGCTGAAAGCCATACTTGTTAAGCAAAAACTTAATAAGGGTGGAGTGGATGATTGGATAGTAAGGTGGATTGGGAACTAGTGAGAAGACATAAGTCAGTGAATTGTGGTCAGAGGGGCAAAGTCAAGTTGGAAATTTGTGTCAAGTGGTGTTCCTGAAGGATCAGTCCTGGGTCCAGTCCTATTTAATACATTCAGCAGCAGCCTGAATGAAGGAACAGAGTGTGTGTTCAGCAAGTCTGAAGATGATACAAAGCTGGGAGGTGAGGCTAACACACCAAAGGGCTGTGCTGCCATCAGGTGTGACCTGAATAGGTTGGACAGTTGCTCAGAGACAAACTTAATGAGGTTCAAAAAGGGCAAGTGTGAACAGCAGCATCTTGGCCAGAACAACCCTGTGCATTTGTACAGGTTGGGGACTGACTTGCTCGAGAACAGCCATGAGGAAAAGAACATAGGCATTCTGGTGGATCACAGACCATGAGCAGTGTGCTTTTGTGGCCAAGAAGGCCAATGGCCTCTTGGGGTGTATCAAGAAGACTGTGGCCAGTAGATCAAGGGAGGTTCCTTTCCTCCTGTCTGTCCCCTCTGTACTGGTTAGGTCACATCTGGAGAACTGTGTCCGGTCCTGGGCTCCCCAATAGCAGAAGATCAAGGAGCTACTGGAGAGAGTCCAGCACAGAGATGCTAAGATAATCAGTGTGCTGGAGTGTCTTCCTTATGAGGAGAGACTGAGAGAGCTGAGGCTGTTTAGCCTGGAGAGAAGCAGACTGAACGGAAATCTCATAACTGCTTGTAAGTATCTAAAGGGTGAGTGTCAGCATGATGAGACCAGGCTCTTCTCAGTGGTGTCCAGCAATAGGACAAGAGGCAATGGGCATAAATTTGAACATAGAAGGTTCTATCTGAACATAAGGAAAAGCTTTTTTGCAGTGAGGGTTACAGAGCACTGGCTCAGGCTAAACAGTCTCAATCGCTGGAGATATCCAAAATCTGGCTGGACCTGTTCCTCTGCAGTCTGCTCTAGGTGAACCTGATCAACAGAAGGATTGGACTAGATGGTATCCAAAGGTCTTTCTAACCCCTACCATTCTTTGATTCTATGAATGTTAAAGCTATTAAATCAGTAACAGACTTTGTGAAGTGAAAGGAATGTAAACCTATCTGAGTAGTTAACAATTAACAGTTCCAGACTGAGAGCAGGATTTTGTTTGTTTCAGGAACCACCTGGGGCATTTTGCTTTGCACTAATATATACAGAGATCTGGAATGTACCACCTAATTATCATGGGGCTGATCAGCACATGCACAAACATTCACATTCAGAGTAAATCCAGTTATGTCTGGATGCCTTTCTCCTCTGCTTTATGCAATTAAGCTGTTTAGCCATGAATCACAGACATTCTAATTAAGGCACAAGGTCAGGCAAAGAGGAATGGAAGGTGACCAGACTTCTAGCTAAATGCCTTTAAAGCCATTGGTTGTTTATGGGAATTGCCATGCACTTTTCTGAAAGAACTAGACTGACAGATCTAGCATTAACAGAACAAATTCCTCTAATTTCTCCCACATTCTTGCAGGCAATTTCCTGTAACTGAGGAATTAAAGGTCATGCACTGACTATCTCCTCCACTGCCCCAGCCATGATTTGCCAGCCATTAGCCCTGGGCTCCTTTGTGGGGGAAGCAACAAGCTGTAGCATAGCCAATGGTTCTTACAGCCAGTAGCTCTCCTTCACCTTCAGATATCCTATCTGCATTGCCCTTCAGTATCTTCTTCCTATGTTGCATGACCACTGTGTCCCACTTGCTGGGGTGAGAGAACCTTAATTATCCAATATACATTTCATGTACAGGAGCACTTTGTTCCTAGCCTGCCATCTAGCACTCCATCCTTTAATGGATCTCATAAGAAGCTAAAATAATATCTGTGAACAAAGATGAAATACTGTCTGTTCTGAGGTTTGGCTCAGAGCTGTGTCCTGCTGGACACACAGAGCTAGCTTGCTAGGGGCATTCACTGCTGCACCTTTCTAGGCAGCCAAGGGCTATAAACGTGAGTCAAGAAGCAGAGAGACCTGAGCTGAAGTTATCAACTACTTGTCTACAAGAGGTTTTGCCACAAGTAGTTTTGTGGGCTGACCAAAGGACTGCGCACACCTCTCATCTTTCTTCCCACCCAGTCCTTTTGAACACCACCAGTATGGGTAGGGAAGAAATAATCCCAATGATTTTAACCAGTTGTGAAATGTAGAGGAGAAAAGGGACATAGAGAAACCTCAACTTTGGTTGTGGCGAGAAGATGCATGTAAAAAGGAAAGCACAATAGAAGAGTAGATCTAGAAATGTGTTGTTTTTTTAATTCTCTAATGCACTTATATAATAACAAGAAAGGAGTGGAATTGGTCTCAGCTGTGTCCCAAGTCTAGCCATATACTTTACCATGTCTAAATAAACTGGCAGCTGACATATTAGCTGCTCTTAGCCATGGGGTTTCCAGAAAGCAAAACATTTATTTTTTCCATTTTGTGTGTCCCTGTGCTAACATTCTCTTCAGAAAAACTGCAAACGAACCACAGAAACAAACTAAACCGAGCAAAACAAACTTTACTTTGGAATAACAGACCTATGGCTGAGGGCAACATCTTTTCAAAGGGGAAGATATGAGCTAGAGTTTGACAATTTATTTGCTAAGACAACCGCCTCCTCAGTGTCACTGTTATATCTGGATTTCATGATGGGTGTATTGCTTTTCATTATATCATCCTTCTCTTTGTAGGCTGGCTTGTGGTTTAGCTCAGATGAATTATTCTTCATCATGGAGATGCAGCCTTTTCAGATTACCCTAACACAAGCAGAGGCTTGTGTGCAGAATCAAAGGGCTGGAACTCTCTTTGCCTTTCATTCATGTTTCTCTCCGGATCCAGATCTTGCTGTATGATGGGAGCAGCACCATTAGCACAACTGTTGCCCAGCAAGTTGAGAAGTAGACTTCAGTCGGCACATCAGTTGAATGCATTTTCCACAGATGTTTTTCACCTCCAGGGATGCCGTAGAAAAGCTCACTCACCAATGCAGCATCAACTGCTGCAGGTTGCATGAGTCTCAGCCAAACAGTAACTACCCAGACCCACTTGCACTAGAGTTTCCAAGATGTCACAGCCTTTCTAGTAATTGCACTGAGCTCTGGAGTCAAGTCTTCACCAGATCAAGGTGATGCCCAGTGTCCTTCTACATTTGAGCCAACTAAGAGCTGGTAGTTATATGTCTCAAAACAGCAATACTGGCCCAACTTGCTCTTTGCAGAGATTGGAAGACACTCAAGCATGAGATAATCTTTCACAAATTTTCTCAGGAATCCTAGGATTGTATTTCATTGGATAAAAAAAATTTATCATGCTGTGGGATTTCTTTTGCTAAGTGGATCTACACATTAGACTTTATGTCTTTGCTAGTGACAAAATATTCTTGTGCATGAAAAAAAAAAGTAAAAACATAGACTATTTAAAATGTGATTAATGGACTAATTATTTGATGTAATGCCAAAATCTAGGCTGCTCAGAGCAAAGTTTGTTGATAAAAATAAATCTGGAACTACTTGCTCTGTCCCTCCATTGCCTTTGACTGCACTATCTTGAAAGCAATTTCTACCTAACTCCATTCCAAATTTCTCCATCCTTCACGCCATCATACCTGTTTGTTACTAATTGGTGGAGTCTTAGAAAAAAATCAGTCTTACCCTGTTATAGCTGTGGGATATGCTCTGCATGGTCAAAGAAAGAAGCTTATTCTTAAATTTGGTTGCTATTGTTTGATTTCCTTTATACATGTTGGTATTTGAATTAACTTTGCTTGAAGGAATGTTTTTTTCTTCCTTTTTTTTTTCCATGGCTGAATTATATTAAAAGTGACCTGATGAAAAGCAGTAGAATGGAACAAGGGAAAAAGGTCTGGCAGGCACAGAGTACGGAAAATAAACCTGACCTCTTGCTTAGTGTAGCCAAAGTTCATGGTTATAGACAGTCTTTGTTTGTGAAACATGTTCTCCTCCTCTGAAGAAAGCAAGCAATTGTTCTGCTAAATAAAACTTAATGTGGAATCAACCGCCTTTTTTACATGAGGAGAGTTCCCTGTTGAGGAGAGTCCCCCCAGTCAGTTCATGCAGAAATCCTGACTCCTATGAGCCTTATGTCCTTCCACTGGAGCACAAAATAAAGCTGTCCAGGACACCTCCTGTGAGAAGAGGTGATCACGATACCTAGTGTAAAGTGGGGATTTCTTTTTTTTTTTTTTAAGATGGTGAGGAATACATTCCACAGAAAAGGGGTCAGTGCACACAGCACCCTAATTCCCTACTGCTTTGTCCATGTTGTATGCCAAAACTCTGGTCACAGAGTGAAAATTCCTGGGCACAATGACAGGATCTGTCACTTCATTCTTCATCTGTGTTGGGACAATGTTGTAAAATGCTAACACAAGCCACTGAGCAATCCAGCTGATAAGGAAGACCTTTGATCTTCCTTTGGTGTTTTCTGAGAATGCTCACTTCTAAACCACACTCAAAGCACAGCAGCTCTCCTTTAAGCATATTAGCATACTGACCTCAGCCTTTTTGTCCCAGAGTCAGGAGTATGATATGGCTAATGAGAGGGATTGGCAATAAAAATTCTGGCTATGGGCTGGAAAAAGGAGCAATGCCATGTTGCCAGTTTCATATTTCATGATACTGGCTCTGCCAGTGCTCTGGGGAGGACCAGCTCTCAAGGCAAGGAACAACAATTCTAGGGTTTGGATTTGTGCTTTCTACACATCATTTCCTAAGGAATTTCTGCTTGTAGATACACAGCTTCTGGCAGGGCCTAAAAGATTTCATATGATAAGAGACTTACCACACATCTTAGCAAACTGATCTGAGAATTTGTTAGTCCTGTTATTAAAAAATGTATTTTATTTCCAGTGTAAAACTCTCTAGCCTCAACACCTAGATATTAAATCTTATCAAGACTGCATGATTAAATATCTCCATGGGTACCTGATGCCCTCTCTCTGTACAATGTCTTGCTGAAGTTCTCTTTCATAAACCGAAATAATTCTATTAGCTGTCCTTATCTAGATCAGAGAAGTATTCTCAGTTCTCTTGCTGCTTTTTCTGATTACGTATGTCATCATTAAGAAGCAGACACGGGAATTGGATACAGTTCTGTAACTGGATGCCCCTTTCCAGCACAAGGACAACAACTATGCTTAGTCATACTCTACTCAGGTACAAGACCTCTGCACATGCTGGTACTAGAGCTGCCTCATGCTGGCAGGTGGACCCTCTTGGCCCCATCTAGGGTGCGAGAATAGTGTGTTTCTTTGAAAGAGAACAAATAAGGGGCTGGGACTGAGGAGATCTGTGCAGAGAAAGCCTAGCCAAGTTTGGAGAGAAAACTGTGGCTAGGAGTTGTTTTATTATTGTTGTGGTTTGAATTGCAAATAAAGGCCAGGAAGGAGACAAGTTTGGACTATGTACAGCATGTCAGTACTCTCTTTAGAGCTGGTGGGAATTTTGCCGGCTCACCCCCCGCCCCCTCCAAATTCATGCATTCAAATCTCAGACCCTCTGATCCTTTCAAGGGATGAGTTTGAAGCACTTGCAGGAGAAAAGAGAAATCTCCATCAGCAGAAAAGGAAATGCTGGTGATTCGTTTATAGTTTCTAAATACAAAGGCACTATATGAGGATAAATATGGGTTATTCTTAAAGCAGAATCGCATGAGATGCCTGAAGCTTTCATACTGAAATATAAAAATGATATATAAAGAGATCTATTTTTACAAAACCTGAATACCTAGGGGATAACTAATACCTAAAACGGTGATGGTCAGACAATGCAGTTCCCACATTGTGAGGACTGATTAGTGATACATGGAGTAGTCAACCGTTGACCTAAGTTTTCATAATCTTGTTATGATAGAAGAGCTTCATTGAGTAAGAAATGTAGATGGTCTTAAATACGCAACAACCATAGGATTGACGAGGAAAAAGCACATATATTACCTTTATACAGAATGAATGCTTCCCACACACATGCACATGTACACACACAGAGATCTCTACGTTTGCTAGTGGAACCCTTCAGGACATTGACTGCTCGGTATATGAATATTCTGACTCCACAGTAAGCCCTACAGAAGAAGGTATGTGATGCAATACCAAGACAAATTTTTCAGACCTGCTTCAGTAAAAGTAAGGATAAGTCAACCTTCTGAGGGAAAAAGAGTCAGAATAGTGGTTGTTTAATTTCCCAGGGCTTTGATGAGTACATTTTCTACTCACCATACCACAGGCCAGCAACTCATGTCCATTCTGAAGTTAACGCCACAGTTTTCTGGTATTTGAACCCTAACACCTGTCAGTGCCACATTCGAAGAGGACTGGAGTTTCTTTTTAACAAAGGAGATATTTACAGATAACACTCCCCGAACAACATCCATCCTGTTGGACTACTAGAGAAGTCATTTAAATGCAACTGAAAATTATTAGGGAAATGCTGCAACTCTGGATGTCAGGCAGTTTTCCTGTCACAGCAGAGGTGTCTGAAATAACTCAGCTTATACTGGATTTATGGGACACAAATGAGAGAAGAATTGGCCCCAATAATTTGAATGCAATCCAGTTCTTACTAAAGTTTATAAAATTCATCCTTCAAAACCAATCTTCTATGACACTTTATATTTTCTATAATTATTCTCTATTTGTACAGAAGAAGGATAAAACAAGAGCCTTTTATAAACAAGGAAGTGGTCTAACTCACTCCCTTGTGCAGGAAAATACCAAAAAGGACAAGTCCAAAGTCAGTTTTTCCCTGAACTGTGCCAAATATCCACTCCCTTTGCAAAGCAAAGTCAAACATTTGGCTCCCCTCTCCTGCAGATCTGCACGTATTGTGCGAGATCCCTCACGAGATCCCCTGGGTCCCTCTCAGCTTCCCTCAGCACTTTTCAGTAGGGCTCTGCTGGACTTTCATCAGACCCAAGTTTCTCTCCTTCACAGCCCCTGCTCCAGATGAGCATCACAAAGGAGAAACTTTTCCAGTGTTTGGCTATGACAGTTGTGGATAAATCTGCAGGAGATGTGGAGCAGAACCTGGTCTCAGGTTTTGACTCCATGTAGGAAAAGTATCTCATCCAATTGTGTCGATGAGACTGTCTTTCCAAAGGTCTTCAGTCACATGCAGACATATAGGTTAAGGGACAGTCACAGGTCCTAGGGAATAGCTGTCTTTGATGCCACCAGATGTGTTTGTGGTCATGGATAATTAAAAACTAAGGCTTTCTGTGATAAAATATAGCCATTTCTGGCCAGATGTGAGTAAGATTCAGGTTGCCTGACACTTACTTACGGGATTAGGCACTCTCATTTGTTACCTTGGCTGAAATAAAGTCACATCTGAGAGAAAAGACATCCTGAAGCTGAGTGTGGAATTTGGTTGGGTTGCGAGAGAATCACGTGGAACTCCCACTGCCCAATGGAACACTACGTCTGCTAGACATTTTCTAATGTTTTCTTATCTGCAGCTAAAATAGAAACTTGACCGATAAAGAGCAGTAGCTGGTTTTAGTGCTGAGGTGCTAAAGCAGACATGCAGTCAGGAGAGTGCAGGACTAAGATGCAATAGCTAAGCAATAACCACAGCTCTGTTTCACTGATGATGCTGTGCCCCAGCCTCCTCTGCTGGCTTTTGTGTAGTTGTTCCCATTTGCTTCCATACCTCAAGGTCAGTTTGCAGTTAGAGAGCAACTAGCCTGGATGGAAAAGACAACCATGCAGTTCAATTGTGAAGATTAGCATAGACCAAATGATTTGTGGGAAATTATTAATCTTGAAAGTGTTACCTTTCTGCATAGATAATGATTTTCACTAATTCTGTTGGTATGTAAATTATGGGCTAAGGAGTTTGTGGCAAATGGTTGTTAATAGGTATTTCTGTAACTAGTCTTTGGGAACACTGAAAAGTAGGATGGTTAGACTGCAGGACCCTGCTCTATTTCCTGACTGGATAAACAGTAGTCCGATGATTGAGTTACCATAATACACTCTTGCAGGTCATAGTCTGAAACCTCATTTCTGCAAATCATCTGCAGTATCTTCATAAGGCAGCCTATAAATCAGAAATGCCATTCACTAAAATACTTAGAGGATGCCTGTATATGAGTAACAGGCTCTTGTCTAGCAGAGCCAGAAGCAAATTCCTCATTCAATGTAAAAAGCAACAAGCTTCAGCACAGAAGATCTTTCTGCTTCACCAGCTTTGTGTAACCACTTTGATGACTGGAGAAAGAATTCACTTTCAAAGTCTGTTCAGTCTTTGGCTTCTTGACAAGGCTTCCAGTAACATGGCTAATTGACACAAATCAATGGTAGGTTTTATGGTATGGCTGTCACTGCCCATGGATTGGTATGAGTTTGATGGTATTCTCTTTAGCATGTAATATTAACTACGCTATCAACATCCAGATTTGACCTGCTGGGCATGCTTTTGCATTCATATAGTCTCATTTCATATTCATTTTTCATAAGCAGTGCCTCAGGATGTGTGGCAAAGTGGAATTAGGTGATATTTCTGCATTATTTTCTACAACCATTAAGTGATTAAGCCAGATGCCTCACTAAGCATATAGTATGTGCCACAATAAATTATTCAGCAATCCTGATATGGGAACATGAAAAATTGTGGGATGGATTGTATGTTTTGACATTGTAGTCTATGATATTTCAAAAATAGGTTTTGTGTGTTAATAATTGAAATTATAGATTAGCAAAAGGATTGAAAAACAGGAAATTAAGTAAAATATATTTCTGGGGAATAGGTAGATATAAAAATGACATTTTATGAATTTTCTTCTGTGACAAAATTCTGGTGAATTTATGCTTTGATGTTACATGATTCTAATGTTTTTATAGGCTTGCAACTAAATGGGTGACTCTAGTAAATTCCCTCTTATGGGCACTCACTAAAGAATATGTAGGATAGAAATATAGGCCTTATAGTCTCCAAGTATTCTGGATTTGCAAGAGGAGGCTGCAAAAAATAGCATTCTTTGTGGGATTAATTAGAAATGCTTACAGTTTCTTCTCTGTAGACTCACAGTCTAGCTTGATGCTGAGCAATGTTGCAGCTCTCATGATTGACAGAGAAACCAGTAGAAGAAAACAGCCTGATCTAAAGAGACTCTGATATGAAAATCTGGTGGACAGCTGATGAGCCCTGTTTTGCAGGGAGCAGGACAGGATAGGGGTGAGATAATTTTGGGATTCTTGTTTTGTTTACCAACGTGGAGTATAATTTGAAACATTCAAGTCTGATGCATATGTGACTGATTTAAAGATTAACACTCAACTGTGTGAAATTGAAGACCAAATCACTCTTTATAATGAGAAAAAGACATGTGTGCAATACATAATGAAGCACAAGTTGCTGCAGAAGAACAATTTAAACTCAGAAAGCCAGAAGAGCTAGCAAAAGGTTGGTTGAGGCTCTTTACAAGCCTGTGTCTAACAATTAGGTGTCCTCACTTGAGGTAGCACGATTAAAGACAGGTTGGAAAAGACCTTTAAGTTCATCAGGTCCAGTCAACTGTATGAAGCCCGCTGCTAAACCAAGTCCCCAAGCTCCATAGCTACACAATTTTTAAACACATTAAGGGAAGGTGAATCAATCACTACCCTGGGCAGAGTGTTTCGAGGCCTGATGGTTCTTTCAATAAACAAGGTTTTCCTAATGTCTCGCCTATACTTCCCCTGGCACAACTTGAGGCCATTTCCTTTGTCCTGTCACTAGTAACCTGGGAGAGGAGACCAACCCCCAGCTGTCTACAGCCTGTGTTCTGGTAGGCCAGGACAGCTAGAAGGTCTTCCCTTAATCTCCTTTTCTTCAAACTAAACAGCTGTCTTAGCTGTTCCTCTTAAAGTTTGCTCTCCAGATGTTTCACTGACATTGCTGCTCATCTCTGGGCACACTCCAGCACTTCTCTGCCCTTCTTGTAGTGAGGGGCCCAAAATCGCATACAGTACTTAGGATGAGCCCTCACCAGTGCCGAATACAGGGTGTTGATAAGTTCCCTAATCCTCCTGGCTATTTTTAAAACAAACCAGGATGCCACTGGCCTTCTTGGCCTTCTTGGCCTCCTGAGCACACTGCTGGCTCATGTTTGTGCTGGCTGTTGACCATGTTGAGCAGCTTTCCAGCCACTATTACCCAAGCCTGTAGCACTGCATGGGGTTGTTACGGCCCAGGTGCAGGACCCAGCACTTGGCCTTGTGTCAAGTTCACACAGTTGTTCCAGTCTGTCCAGACTGCTCCATAAAGCCTTTCTGTGCTCAAGCTGATAAACACACCCCCCAACTTGCTGTCATCTGCGGACTTGCTGAGGGTGTGCAATCTGCCTCCTCATGAGATCATTGATGAAGGGAGTTAATCAGGATACCGAGCCCCAGAGAGCACTGCTCGTGACTCACTGCCAACTGGATTTAGTTCCAACCACCACCAGTCTGGGTCTGCCAGCCAGCCAGTGTCTAACCCAGCACTGTGTACTCACATCGAACAGCTGCAGCCAGTTTTTCCTGAAAATGCTGTGGGAAATGGTGTCAAAGGCTTTACTGAAGTAAAGATAGACAAGATCCACTTCCTTTCTTCCATCTGCTAGGTGGGTGAGCTTGTCTCAGAAGGAGATAGGTTCATCAAGCAGGACCTGCCTTTCATGAACGCGTGCTGACCGGGCCTGATCACCTGGCTATCCTGTAAATGGTGCATAATGGCACCCAAGATTATTTGCTCCATATCCTTCCCTGGCACAGTTCCTGCGATTCTTTTTCTGGTCCTTCTTGTAGATGTGTGTCAGAAATATCCAAATACAAGGTAAAGAGCTAAAGCAAGAGTTGTAGTGAGTGAAGAGAGTAGTTACCTTCTCTAGGACCAGACAAAGTAACAGAAGAAAAAAATATGGTTTACTTTCTATGCACACCGAATGTTGCAAACACGCAGTTTTTTTATTACCAACAATATAAGCAAAAATACTATGAAATTTGCCCCAAAGCAGAGGGAAGAAATTGAAGACCCCAGAGCAGCCAAAGGATGCAGTACTGGAGTACATCTTTCAATTTGGTTTTTAACTATGGGCAACCCAGTTTGAGTGCTCTGTGTGTTGTCAACCT
Organism: Phoeniculus purpureus; assembly: GCA_028565055.1. Taxonomy (NCBI): domain Eukaryota; kingdom Metazoa; phylum Chordata; class Aves; order Bucerotiformes; family Phoeniculidae; genus Phoeniculus; species Phoeniculus purpureus. The sequence continues at coordinate 12,411,476 of JAOXOE010000874.1, read as the reverse complement.
AAACAAAGCAAGTTGGGGCAGACGGGATTTGTTTTTGACCCAGAGGTTAACTTTTGCCTGTTTGCTGAAAAGTGGTTTCTCTTAGGTACAGACACTAATCAAGCACAAACTAATGGCATTCCCAAAGAGAGGGCCTAAAGGTTAACTGAACTCATTCTAAGAAGTTGAAGATTTCTTTGCAATTTTTCCAAATAAGTTAGCTAATTTTCTCTCCCATGAAAACAATATAACGTCAGACGGATGGCATTTTTTAGCTGTTATAGACTAGCTAAGGTCACATTCCACTGCAAGGCAATTGTCTTCCAATGCATACCATTCCTTGGGATAGATAAATAATGAGTTAATGTTTACAGGGAATACTGTCAACAGAAA
>JAOXOE010000874.1:12386772-12411061 GCA_028565055.1 Phoeniculus purpureus | reverse complement strand
CACCTATGGGGAAATTAAAAACATCCTTCATGTAACTGAAAAAAAATGGGAAAAGAGTAAATTTCTTATAGAATTTCATCTATAGGAACATATAATTCAGGAATTAATATAGTTATAATAACATCACAAGCATTTTTTTCAATGTGAAGGTGATTTTCCTTTAAGGGGAAAATCACTAAAGCTTTGTTTGGCATTTGTTTGGCAAAGTAACAGAATCTACTTCTTAAAATGCACAGGAATGCATGATCATCCAAAATCAGTGCAAAACTTTTACTCTGTTATGACCAATGTCACAAGCTAAGGCTTTCATTAGTAACAGACATTGCTTTCATCTTCAAACTACATAGCATTAGTGAAAAAAAAGGATTGGCAAAGGTTGCAGACTTCCCATAGGAATACATGCACGCTCCACGCAACCTTTCCCTTCTGTGGGTCTGATCATTAGACCTCACCACAGTGTTGATCCTCTACACGCTGATTGGGTAAAATCTACAGGTCAGTCACCACAGATGAACGGCTGTCCATGGTCTGCTTCAAAGACCATCAGTTCTGTACATAATGCCATACCTGTATTTTGCAAAGTTGAAAGACAAACCCTGGCAGTTCTCAAACATCTGCAACAGTTATCCTTATAGTGCCATACTAACTACTTTTTGTGTTCCTGTCTTTTTTATATTAAAAAGAAAGCTCCCTTCTTCAGAAGAAAAGGCTATAGTTTTTCAGGCTAGTAGGTTAGATTATTCAAACAGCAGTCACAGCATGATTCAGGCCTTGCACTTACCCAGCAACTACTCTTCAGACGGTGTTGGGAATGTACACTGCAACCCTTGCATTAAGCATTGCTCTTGGTATGTGCCTGGCAGTTAGTCTCCATGGAACCACTCCAGGAGGAAATACTTTCTGTATCAGCCATATTCCCTTTGCTGGGAGCAAACCAAGCTCAAAAGCCCAAACTTTGAGTCATTTACTGTTTTGATTTGATCCAAGACTGATGTCTATGTCAGTTAATGGACAAGACAGGCAACTTCACCTACAATTTTTACCCTATCTTCCCCAAGCCTCAAAGTTAAAAGAAGCATCCCAGTGTGTTCAACTTCTCTGTGGAATGCAAATTTTTAATACAAATTGAAGAAATCTAAAGTGAAATCCATAGATTAAATACTTGTCCTTTGAATTCCTTTCTTTTTCACATGTAGTCCCATTTTATTTATTTTTTTCCATTTCCCAGTGGCTTCTTTTCTTTGCAGACTTTATTTGTTCCCATTAATCTGATTTTTCTTTATGTGTGTCCTTGTTCTTCCCCCTCTGCCTTCCCTTTTGCTGATCAGTGACACCCTGTGTTAGCGTAAGTCCAGGTGCATGGTATGAAACCTGTCTGTCCCTGCCCCCGAGTGCTGATTTTCTGTTGAGTTGTGCCTAAAGGCCCTTCATGCATGATGACTAAACCACTGTTTTGTCCTGTCTTTCAAGCATTTCCTTCTTGCCCTTGGGTTTCATTTTCTCCTTTTTTTGCCAGCAGTCTCTCTCTCTCTTTTTTTTTTTTTTTAACAAAGCCAGTGTTATACAACTCCGTCTCCACACACTAAGGAAGATCCTGCAGTACTTAGTGCATTTTCATTTAAGATCGTTTGCATATCTGATGCAATGTAGTCTGGGCTATGTTAAAAGAACGATGCCAAGGTAGGGAGGGGGTTTCCAGGAGGGCTCGAAGAGGCTGGCCATGTCTGTGCTTGGGACGTCATCCTCAGTCTGAGGAAGGTGCGTTAAAAGCACAAGCAAACAAACCAGAGGAAACATCCAGTACCTTTTCATCTCAGATTGCTTCGGGCACAAGAGGAAAAATGGGTTAATGACCGAAAGGATTTCAGACTAATCCAAGTCAAAAACGATCGCCCTTTCAAATGCAATTGAATCACTAGGAAAGTGATTTGGAAGCCAGTGGGACAGAGCAGTGTGGAGTAAGCTGTCTCTCTGATGCATATCACAAAGACCTTCACACTGACTGATTCTAATGAATACAGAGTTGACATTAGCAGAGACAGAAAGTTATATTAGCACCACATTGCCTTCAACCATTCCCTTCGTCCTTGAAAATTTTCTCAGGAACAAAAGGCATTATATTTTGTCCTGTCCAGAGAGCAGCACAAGTTAAGGTTTCTCTGGAAGTCAGAAGAATTTCACCCTCCAGAAAGAACATAAAATATTTCAGAGTCATGTAAGACTGTTTTTACAGCTCTGTGGAAATGCAAAGGGAACTTACATGTTGCTGGTGCAGAATACTGGGCCAGGTTCAGCCCTGGTCAAAACAGAGCTGGCGATGCCAAGACAAGCAGAAAGCCTGCACCAGGAAGTCACCTCGCAGTGCAAAGGTGATTAGAGATTTACACTTATTAAGCACTGCCACTTGTTTATTTATTTATGTGCAGGGTTGCACCTTCCTCAACGACACGACTTCCAGCGCAGGAGACTGCTTTCTCCAGGTATTTTAGCTGACACAGAAATACCCTACAACGTGCAGAACTTGGGAGCTACGCCGCACACTGCTTTGCTCCGGACACCGAGCTCGTCCCACCCCTCATACCTCCACTCACTGGCGGGGCAGGGGGTGTAGGCTCCACCTTTCTGCCAGGAAATGGCGCACCGTGGGCCGGTGCCTATCAGATATCAGCCAGTCACAATATTCAGATGTAACACATTGTGCTAGAGAAGTAGAGCTCTTTATAAACACTTTTGAATGCTTGTGCTTGCCGCGCAATACGGCACCAGCCGCAGCAGAACACAACATTAATTGTGCGCTCTTCTCCAGCTGCTAAAGCAGTTTGTTACAGAAACATATAAATAGAAAGCAGTCCTTTCAAGTCCAACAAATATGAGTAACCACTTGTAAATGGCCGTCAGTCGTTGGTTTTTAGCTTTGTATTAGTCAGTGCTCACAGTCTTTGCTCCACATTTATCCTGCCTTTGTTCCCAGCACATATGAACTGGAAGTCAATGGCAATTCTATTAGAATAAAAGAAAGTTTAAAAACAGAGTACTTTGGCTCACAAGGCCCTAGTGTTTTTGTTATATCAAGTCTGTGAAGCTGGGGAATAACATCCAAGCAATTGAGACAGCTCAGTGTATTAGTAAGATCAAAGTAACATACAGGAAGTGTTACTTTGGTAAAGACCGAGGTTTCACAAATGATTAATTACCCCAAAGTAAGAGAAGCAAGGAGATTCCTTGACTTACAAGCATGGATGCTGATGTGTGCTTTTGGAACAAATGGTACTTAAGTGTTTTGCTTGTTTTCTGTCAAGCTCCTCTGGTTCTCTGCTGAATAGCCCTGTCTTTCTGTTCAAAATGTGACAGCCTGTATAGATGACTAGAGTAGAATGCACTCTCAAGGAAAACTGTAGGTGAGCTTGCAATTATCTTTTTAAGTTTGCACCCATCTTTTCCCTTTGCCTAAAATAAAAAAAAAAGAAAAGGAAATCAGAAAGGAAACATTATTAACATCTGAAAAATATCACCAAAATATGCTGGGAAGCACTTACCTGACTGCACAGTACTAGAAAGTGAAGGACAGCAGCATTGCATGTACTGGCCGTTATATGCTTAAATACATCATCCCACTCACATCTGTGACTTAAAACAACAACATTCTTCCCTTCACCTTGAGGCACAAATTCTTAAAGCCCCTACACAAGAGTACATGACGACACACGTGAGTGGAATTTCCCTTAGAAACAAAAGCAAACAGGACTTTTTTTTTGTCTCTGGGGACCAGCCCCACCCTGGATGTGCCCATGAACAGTGCGTACTGCAGTTTTGTGATCTGTTTGCTTGGGGTAATTTGCTTACTAGTGGGAATTAATTTTGCAAGTGTTTTTAAATGATGCTTGCAGAGTAAGTTATTTAGTACTTTTCTAGTTCTAATTAAAGACACCTAGAGCTTGCTGAAGTTTTTGGGTTAGTCCTAGTGATATTTCAAGTGGCACGCTGGAGAGAAACCATGAATCACGCTTTTCTTCTCTTGGGTTTGTGCTTTTTTTTTTCTAACAAGCCAAGTTGTTTGCTACAGTTGCCACTTTATATGAGCCTAACAGCTTTGCCCTTTTGACTTCAGTTTCAATGTTTCAATTGAAAACCTCATCAGGTGCAGAAAAACAAATCATGTAAAGCAGGAACTAGAGATAGTAGAAACCTTTGAGAAACGTGAGGACCATGAGATTAGACAGGGGATGAATCTTTGATAGAGTAACATCCAGCATCAGCCTGCTGCCATCTGTAACATGAAACATCACAGTAAAATTTAAACTAAGCTTTCTGAGTGGGCAGACACTTATTCTGTGTTTGAGTGATATCTAGGACAGTATTACCATTCTTATACTTTTTGTTGTCTGCAGATGATATTCCTTGCATGTGGTCTTTTATTGCAAGCCTCTCTCTGTTCTCTAAAGTCTCTTGTGGAGATCCCAGCCTATATATGATGTCAGCCTTGCTGTTCAGGGAAAAGTGAAAAAAAATTATAGATGAGCTAGTGCCATTAAGGGCTTGACAGCTGAAAATCATTGGCTTCTTGTCTGTCCTATCCTATACACTTGGGAGGATGTAATATATTAATTCCTCAAAAAGCAGTTAAGCAATGTGTGTTCAGCAATTCCATGGGATTTAGTAATCATCTTCTGAGAAGTTTTATCTTGAACAAAGAAATTGCTAGGTATACAGTACCTTGAAATTTCTTGGTGTGCTTGTTTAAAGGTAGAAACAGTATAAAGAGCATTGAGGCTTAATTGCCACCGGACATGGCACACCGTGTCCTTTGGACTGAATTCCATTGATTCCAGGCTCATTCAAATGAGTGTGAATGGAAAAAGGCTTCAGGCTCAATTTTTTCCTCATGCCTCCTCTTTCCTTTTATAGTAATTTCCAAGAACAGGCTGTGAATTATTACCAGTATTTCTGCTTTGTGACTCACACCTGACTAGCCTTGGGTATAGGTATTTATTGTTTCTGCCTGCGATACACTGTGCATGTGGCTATCAGGACCCTGATTTGTTATTGATTTCACGTGACAGTCCTTGTCTTTTGGATGTAGGAGTTGCAACTGACGTACTACAGAGAAATTGAGACAATCTCAGACTCAGATAGAAGCAGCAAAACCTCAGGGAAATGTGGGTCTAGGACAAGCATGCTACTATTAGTACTGCTGAGTGAACAGGTAACCCTCATCCCCCAAAAATAAAAGCATTTACACTCATCGAATGTTATTGTTTAATTAAAAATGAAGTCCTGCATGAACCAGGTTTATATCATGAAAGCTCTCATCAAACAGTTTAAAATTGAAGAGCTAATACATGTCCTGTCTCGCCTTGACAGTTACTGCATGGCATAATACAGTGCTGCGTATCAGATCCAAAAAAAGGAAACAGCAGTTGTCTGACTGTGAATCACTTCTCACCTCAATTAATATAAATATTGAGTTTGCACAAGTATACCTGACAGTTTGAGGCATGCCCAAATTTTCTGTGTAACTAGCACTTAATGACCCAATACTTGGACCTGGCCCTGAGGATGGAGTCAGCACTTAAGCACTTTGCTTTGTGGAAGTGACTGGAGGCCCAGCAGAAGGATTCAGTGTTCTTTATATAAGTTTTGGAAATAATACTAGCTCTTGTTTGTTTTAATGTCTCACAGATGCATTCCTTGAATTTCTTGAGTGAATTTCCTTCAACTTTATCTCATTCATGTTTGCCTCCCGCAAATCAAAACATCAACTTTAGGAAATATTTTCCAGAGCAAAGGATGTAGAGTAAAGGATGCTTTAATTTACATCTACAGAGTATGTAAGCAAAGCCAAATCTGAGTACACTTGTGTGTGTGTGTATGTGGCAGAAGGATCTGATTCTAAAAGTTGTATTTATCCAGCAAATAGAAGAAAGGTGCTGCATTAATAGTACATCAAACAAAGTGTCTCATTTCATTTAACATGCTTGCAAATAACCTGCAGTTGAAGAACTAGTCTTGAGTCCCCAGCTGTGAGAGTGGGGACCAAGTTAAAAACAACCCGCACTGACAAAACCTGTTCCAGACGAAGTATTTACCCATCTCTGACTCTAGATAATTAGTTCAGATCTGACAAAGGTTCACTCTAGGTACGGAGAGGTACAACTGTCTGATAGCATCTTACCAGACTTTCTACAGTGCTGTGATGGTCACATTTAATTTTATAGACAGCGGACAAGTGTTAGCAGGAAAATTACTCATAGCCCTGGTTAGTAACCTAATGTACAAGGGACTCTAATGATAGATCCAGGGGGAATGGTTTCAAGCTAAAAGAAGGTAGATTGAGGCTGGAACTTAGGAAGAAATTCCTCTCCATGAAGGTGCTGAGGCACTGGAACTGGTTGCCCAGGGAGGTTGTGGATGCCCCTCCCTGGAATTTTTTTAGGCCATGTTGGATGTGGCTCTGTGCAATATGATCTGGTGAGAGGTGTCCCTGCCTAGGGCCTGTGGGTTTGGAACTAGATCATCTCTGAGACCACTTCCACTCTAACCTATTCCATGATTCTGTAATTAACCTAATATTCTGCTGAGGGTCTTAATCAGAAAAGACACTAAAGTGCCTCATGATCCTTATTAAAGGGGCTCTCCTGGGACAGAACTTGTTGACAATGACATGAAAGAAAGCTTTTAGTTTGGATAGCTGTCTTTGAATCTGCAAAAGAAACGCATCTTCTGATTAAAACAGACTTATTAACGCATTTTCCTGAAAAGAAATACAGACACAGCTTCAGTCTCTTTATTTCAAAGTTCTCTCAAATCCATGCTGAGAAACTGAAACAACCACAGGTATCCACCATTCGTGCTGTCTTTGCAGGAGCAAATAGTTACCAAGTCTGGAAAATCAGACCACTCAATTACAGGTATGAACAAGGGTTCAGGTTTGTGTTCAGTTCGGTTGCAATTCAATGCTGGGGGTGGGGGGGATATTAATTCACCCTAGTGTCTATAACAAATTGAATAGGTTTGTATGAGATCATGGCACATAAAATCATAAGTTTGTGTACAACAACACGTTACACTACTTTGCCTGTTGCATTTTTGTGATTGTGGCTTTAGGCACATACGTTTGTTTAACATTGATGGTCAGGTATGAATTCCAGGGTTCTTTAGAGAAATGGAAAAGCAGTCTTACCATGACAGAGGATTTGCATGAGTTTTGTTCACTTTATTGATCAGCAAGCCACGTGGTAACTTCTCTAAGTTTCTAAATACAAATAGCATCTGCTGGCAGAAGTGACCTTAATGAGGTTGAGTAGAAGCCAGATAAAGCTGTACATATAGGACTAACATGAAGTTGGTTGGGCTTTAGAGCAGCGTAGGAACCTGTGTGTCAGAGTCTTTTTTGATAGAGAAAGAAATAAAGTTTATTTTAGAGATAGGCTGAATATCTTTTAAGTGTTTAATCAGTCAGAAATTATGGGGCTCAATGAGACACCCAAAGAGGGATATCCCATAGCCTCTGTATAACTAAGGTCCAAGTAAATGGCTGCAACTTGACATCCAGAGCATTGTGGACTGGGGAGATTTTACCATGATTTTCACTATTGAAGCTTTTATATGCAAAGCCAAGGCCAGAGTTAAACAGCTGTGTTGCAGTCTCAACATATTTATTTTCTTCTTAAATGAATGATTATTGTCTACAGTCTTAGAATCATAAAATTCTAGAAAAGGGGAACTGGAAGAAATATCTGCAGATTACTCCACACAGTTTTACATGTTTGTCTGATCAGTCCTTAAAACTTGCTGTAAAGGACATCTCCATTTTTCTACTTTTGCTAATATTTATCTAAATTTAAGTGGGGAAATAGCCAATTATTTTGCGTCCTATACTCTGTGGAAAAGCAAAAACCAAATTTCTGCCTTCTTTAAAATATTTTTCATGTATTTGCAAAGTGTTATAATCTTCCTTCTGTCTCTACTTCCTAGACTAAACAACCCCAGTTCTTGTAACCTTTCTCAGAGGTTCATGTTTTCTAAATTTCTTATAATCTTGTTGCCATTATCTTAAAATGCAGCACCCAAAACTGGACACGTGACTTCATCAGAGGCTGCACCAGTGCCAAGTAGAGCAGAATAATCTTGTCTTATACCCAGCATTCCCTCTAACATGTATCAGAGTAACATTTGTCTTTTCTACATGAGCATCACTTCGCAGTGAAGAGCGACTTGGAAATGTGACCCAACTGCTGTCCGAAGTTTCAGAATCCAAAAGGCATATGAAAAGAAGTAGGGTGGGGAAGGCTGTGTTTCAATCACTCATACCAAATGGGAGCCTGGCTCAATATATTTAAATATGTTGACAGTTCTAACTTTAAATCAACCAACCTCTATAGCCAAACCTCATTTAATTTGCACCAATGAGTGGGAAACCCCTCCAAAACCACATTTCTTGTGAGGCACAAATGAGCAAACACTGGAAAAGGCGTTGAATCACAGAACATATTTTGATCAGTTATTTGCAAAATGGTAATAATTCTGTAAAGCACTTGAAGTATGTAAAGCCTTACAAAAGAAGCCCTGTGCAGTGCTGAAAAACTAGGGGAACCTTTCAGGACTGGGAGAGAGATGGAGGCATGATATGTAATTTACACAATTTAGACAGCGTGCTGACTAGGACTGTGCAAACTCAGGAGGTTTTGATGGAACTGTCTTTATAGGATTGCTAGCTGTTTTTTAATCTGGTGTACTTTATTTAGGTTAGGCATGCTTTTAATCAAACTGTGTCTTTTTTTTAATTTCCCAGGAAAAACCATCATGTTCAGTTACACCCTGTACTGCTGCAACTGAGTTTAAACACATTCTAGCAAAGAATTTAGGATATTAAATAATGCCAGGAGAGTATAGAGACTGATGGTCATTTTCAGACTATTTTACAAATATCTCTCTGCATTTGAAGGCTTATAAATCCCATGTAACCCAGTTCCTTCAACAATAAATGACAAGCAAAAAGAGCTTCCTCAGCCTCCCTTCCCAGGACCTTGACAGTCCGGGAGAATTTCTCCTTTAGGCCACTTGCCTATTTAAAGTGTAAGTCTGATTGATTTTACAAGAGAGAAAGAAAGAGTGAGGGTGTCATTGTGTTTTAGAACCTTTATCAGGAGTTTGGCCAGGACTGTCATGGGTAATTTGCTTGTTAGGTTGATGAGAGACCTCATGAGTGTTATGGTAGAGGGGCTGCATATAGGATGTCTGGGCTGTCTACTGATCTGCATTCAAGTGAGAGGAAGAGAGGGTACATGTTAGAAGGCTAAGCAGGAGGACATGATATAATTGCTCAAACTCATTCCCTTTCAGGGAAGGTCAAAAGGAAGAACCTATGCTGGCATACCCCTCTTTCTGGGGAGGGAGAGCTGTTGTTCACAGCAAAGTTGTTTTTCACCATGTGAAGGCAATGCAGCTGTGACAGCCACTTAAGCTAGATCCCAGACAGCGTGCAGCAAAAGGCAATCCCTTCACAGATCAAATACTTCCTGAATAAAGACTTAGGAAGAGGTAGTACTATCATACCTTAAAACTGAGTATTTCTGATGCACTGAAATGACACATGATCCTGTATGACACGTAGCCTGTGGCAGACTCCGGCTCAGATTGCTTCCTGTACAGAGTTTATGCATTGTAATGTCTGCATTACTACCTGCATTATTTATTATGTGCATTGCATAAACAGGTTTTGTCCCAAAAGAGATCATGCTCACAAAGGAAGGGATCATACCCCTGTACTCGGCACTGGTGACACCACACCATGAATAATGTGTTCAGTTTTGGGCACAGTGGTATAAGAAAGACACTGAGGTGATGAGGTGAGTACAGAGCAAGGCAACAAAGCTGTTTACTGTGTTGAAGAACATGCCTTATGAGGAGAGGCTGAGGGAGCTGGGATTGTTTAGTCTGAAGAAGAGGAGTCTGAGAGGAGACTTTATGGTCCTTTAAGACTACCTGGAAGGAGGTTGTAGGTAGGCCAGAAATGGCCACCAGTTGTGCCAGAGGAAGTTCATACTAGAAATCAGTAAAACTTTTGTTAGTGAAAGAGTGGTAAAACATTGGAACAGGCTGCCTAGGGCAGCAATGGTGTCACCATCTCTGGAGATAATCCAAAAGGCAAGTAGATGTGGCACCTGGGGACATGGTCTGGTAGTCCTGGAGGTGTTGGGTTGAAGGTTGGACTTGGTGATCTTAAAGGTGCATAGTGAGAGACGAAATGATGACAGACTTGAAGAGGGGAAATTTAGGCTGGACATTAGGAAAAAATTCTTTCCTGTGAGGGTGGTGAGATGCTGGAACAAGTTGTTGAAGGAAGTTGTGGCTGCCCCATCCCGGAAGTGTTTAAGGCCAGGTTGGATGGGGCTCTGAGTAACACAATGTAGGGACGGTCTTCCTGCCTCTGCAGGGGGGTTGAAACCAGATTATTTTTACGGTCCCTTTCAACCCTAGTCATTCAGTGATTGATTCTGTGAGTCTGTGAAAATCTGTGTAGCATGTAGAAACAATCCCTTTCATGCTCTTTCATATATTATTTCAAACAATATTCCAATGGTTCTGACACAATCAAGTAAGTAGAAGCCACCAAGTGAGGCTGGAATTGTTTTCAACCTACAGAGTGTCACATTGTCCTAATGAATGACAGGTCATACAAATATTTTGCACAAATCTATTGTCATGTGTTAAAATCCCTGAATGTCAATATTAAGCAATTAATTTTGCTAAGGTGCTATTGGGCAGAAATAAAAACTATACAGGGAGGGTTTGAAAAGAAACCACTTATGAACTGCAGGCAAAAAAACCAAACTAACTTGATTTGAGGAAAAAAAGCAACAACATATTTAATTCACCTCACATAAAAACCCTACATAAAGAGGCTTTCACATAAAGACATATGGAGATTCATCACAATGTGCCACATAACTGAGCCAAACCCTCGATGTTCAAACCTTAAGAAAGGAAAAGAGACCTCCAACAGGTCCTGCTTCTGTGGAACCATGGTGTCCATGAAATTCAAACTCAGTGTCCTTCAGCATCAGTGGGCATTTTAAAGTCCAGTTATCTGTTCCATGTGCTTTCTTCCCTTCCAAAATGCTGACTGCTATGCCCACAAACAAGAGAACTCCCTCCATTTTGGCAAACCATGGAAATCCAGATGAAAAGTTTTTCACTGACCTTTCAGGTTCCATGCTGTCTAGAGACCCACCGCATTTCCAGGGCAAGATGGCTGCTGTGTCCTGCTCAGAGCCACATGCATCCTTTCTGCAGTACAGACGAGAAAAAGTCAAGTGAAGAAGATGGAATCCAAAGGAAGAAGAGGAGGAGGGGTGGAAACCTGCAACCAAAACTCCAAACCACTTCCATCAACACAAACCTGCTCTGTTCACAGAAAACACATGAACTAAGCTTGCAGCTTTGGCTTGCAGCAAGAATCAAAATGTTAAACCATAGCATGTATTTATGCTTCTCTTTGAAAACATGTTCTCTGCAGTCAGAACATGGGAACAAGAATTGAAATGGTAACCTTGACAAGTAACAGATATAAATCGTCTGTTTTGTTCTCTTTTGACACAGAAGTTTGTTTTGACACAAAACCTGATCTGGGGCAACCCATGGCAGGCCCTTGAATCATGTTAGTAATTTTTATTGCAGCTGAGGAAACCATCAGGAGGATGGAGCTGACCTAAATGAATTAATTTCTTTTGATGGAAATTTTATGAGGTTAAGGATTTCAGGTTTTAGCCTTTCCAACTATGCTGTAATAATGAGGTCCTTTTCTTGTGCTAATAAAAAGCCAATTTTTTGCACCTCTTAGGCAGCTTTTCCTTATGTCTAGTAGTATTGTCTCAAACTAGACATACATTCAGCAAAAACTTTATGAGTCATCACTTGCTTATTCTCCACCTCACCTTGTAAAGAGCTATAACCTTAGAAGAAATTAGCTGAAGTTCATAGATGAAAAAATGTGGATGATTTCAGATCCAAGTGAATTTGTGCCAGGTTAATTGAATTTTTGAGATATTTGCAGCACAGTTTTCTGCAGCAGTGATGCATTCACTTAGGTTATGTTCTAGAAAACCTGAGAGAGCAGGGCACAGCCATCTTTTAGATTAGTTGCTAGCACATACCCTACCATGCATATGACCCACACCTGGTAGGTCAGGTGAATTTCAGACTCCAAATAAAGGATCCACATGGAGTTTTCTAAAATAGCCATTGAGCTGAACCAATATGCACTCTGGTCAGACATGTTGCTGCTGTGTTTGCATGAGTTCAATTGCATGACAGAATGAGGAATAGATGCTTTCCTCTTCCCCAGAAATGCCCTAGAGAGGCTATATGTGAATCTTTCATCCTTCCAGGTGGACAAAAAGAAAGTAAGTGACAAAATGTCCATAATAGGCAGATTTCTGCCATTGGATTTGTGTTTTTTTCTGTTAATTAAGGCTCTTCTAGGAGAAAAAATTCTGAACCTGAATTTTCACTGCTGCGGTACATGCTGCCCAATAGCCAAAAGTGTTTGCTGAATTTGTAACATGTTGATTTCTTCATTTCAGGTGGGCTACCGGATTTCAGGTAGCCACAAAATGCAGATTGCATCTAGTTTGTTAAGTTAAAAAAACCGGAGGATCTGAGAACTTCAATTTGTGCCATGGGAAGATTAGTTTAGACATTAGGAAAAACTTCGTTATTGAAAGTCATCAGACACTGGAACAGGCTTCCAAGGGAGGCAGTTAATCATTATCCTGTATGTGTTTAAAAGTTGTGTAGATCTGGAGCTTAGGGACATGGTGTAGGGGTGGGCTTGGTACAGTTAGGTTAATGGTTGGACTCGATGATCTTAAAGGCCTTTTCCAACTGAAATGGTTCCATAATTCTATGACAATTACCTCTTGGGTTTTGCCCCTTGGTGTGTCTGACTTGGGTGATGGTACACAGACATCAAAATCCAATTAATTAGATGCTGCATGTCAGCCCAGTGAGCCAGGAAAAAAAGGGGTCGATGAACAAAACTGTTGGTCTCTGCTGTCAAATACCTCCAGTGGCTGTGGAGGCCAATATAGTCCCACTACTGGTAGCAGTAGCTCTCAGGTCTGTGTCAAGCCATGGACAGTCTTACTGGGGTTTAAATATCATTATTTGGGAATCCCTTACCCACGGTCCTCTTATAGACCTCACAGACCTGCTCTTCTGAATTCTGAATTCTGATTCTATTTTGAATCACTCTGCAGCAATAATACCACTTCAAGCATTGTGCCATTGGAAAATAACCACTTAAAATTAAACCTCAGTTTTTCCATCAAAACACTGAGAACACTTATATCCAAACATATGACACAAATGTACACTATTATGAGTGCATGCATCCTGCCCGTATCCCATCTCAGCTTGTTTCTCCCCGCTGGTTCTTTTTCGCTCTCAAGGTCCTGAGTCAGGACTCACATATAGCACCTCATGAAATTAGGTTTTGCTCTAGGCTCTTGGTTCTGTACCAGCACAAACTGTAATAGCCACAAATACTGAAAGGATTACATGGAAGCACTCTTGGAATTTCAGAGAAGGGAAGCAAAGAGGTGTACGACAGCAATAAATCCAAGACAGTAGTGTTTTACATTGACACGGAACATATGAAAGGGACCATCTGTGGTGCTAGGCAGGAGAAAGCCTGGCCTGATGCTTGCTGACTGCTGTCAACCTGTATGGTAGGAGCGAACCATAACAATTTGGATACTACAAAGCAAAGTCAAGTCAAGGAGAGTAAAAAATGAGAATGGACACAGTATGATTCAAAGCAGGCAAGTGAACTGCTGCAGTAACTCTTTTGAATGGAACTCAATGGAGGGACCCCTGAGCATGGCCCTCAAGCACAAGACTTTGAGTTTTTGCCAACTTTATTTGAGGAGGAAAGAGGGTGGCAGGAATGTTTTCTTAAGAGGAAAAACCCTCACCTCATTAAGGCTTTCTGTTGCCAGGGAAGTTAAGGGAAAATTCAGGAAAACTCCTTTTAATGTTCTTTATGATGTTTACTCTGTTGCACAGAGCCAAGACAGGGATGAGAAAGGCTACAGCATGATGCGGGGCTGCAAAAGCTGTGTGTATTTAATAGGGTGACATAAATGGTATGTTTCTCTTTGCCTTCTGCCGAATGCTGTGGGGAAAACCTGGCCTAAATAGCAAAATGAGAAGCCATGAGAGTGGCTGCTGGCTTTCATCAGCCATCTGTACCCTGGGCCAAGCCCACGGCTCTGACGGGAAGTACACAGCGGATGTTTAATGAAAGGGCTGCTGCAGCTTATCTCCGCATGCAGGGGACTTCTTTGTGAACTCACTTGCTTTGAAAGATATGTGGCCCACTATGCTGGGATTGTTGGCTCTCGCTTTAAGCACAGCCGCATGATTCACATAGGCGCTGTGTGCTACATCTGCCAAGGAAAGCTTCCCCCTTTCCCTCTCCAGTTAGGAATAAACTCAGCAGAAGGCCATCAAGGTCACAAGATCTGCCTGCTATTGCATTTTACAGGAAGGAAGATATGCTGTCTTAAGATCAGTTTATCAGCTGACTTTCCTGTGAAGAAGACAGAGGCTATTTTCCTGTGTACCACCACCCCCGTAATTCCCAAATGAGCACACTGTGTTTGCATCTCCTGTCAGCTCAGCTGTGCACATTTCTGAAACAGCCCAGTATTAAGCAAACAAATAAAAAAGCCATTGTGAGACCTCGCAGAATCAACATCCCTTATCAAACTGCCCAACAGGAGAGGATAAATCTCTTCCTCCAGGCTGCCTGTCATCTCACTCCCTCCTTCCCTCTCAGCCTCAATGCACAATTAAATCCGTTGTGAAATAGACTCTGCTGATAATTGTGGAGAGAGTACTTACAAGGATGTTGAAAGCAGCAAAGAGCATAGCAGTCTTCTCTGCTTTCGAGGTGGTTTCCTTTGAACCTGCTCCTTTGAAAAACCACAAGTATTTGGGTTTGTTGGGTTTGGGTGGTTTTTGTGTTTGTCTTCTAAAGCCTCAAGTCTCTGTTGATTTTTAATTTTTTTTTCATAAGGTCCTTTTTTCGTCTGCAAGGGAACAAGTAGTGCACAGAGCCAGCTCCCTCCCCCCTCAGCCTCCTCTGCAAGGTCCCAGCTTTCATAAGGTTTTCAGCTGGGGAATGGTTGCCTGTTTCCTCTCTGCTCGCTGTGACAAATGCATTTCTGTGACCAGGAAACTGCAGATGTTGCAGATGCACTAAGGCATAGTTTATTAGCTAATGATTCTTAATTTCTGAAGGATTACACATATTGAATAATGCCATTCATTGACGAATAGTTGAAGGGAATTATCCTGGCTCCAGAGTATTTACAGTGGCATCTTTAATTGATTATGTTCTCTTTTTATATAGCTGTAAAACAAAAATAACCCTCCAATGCTCCCTGCATTTTAAAAGCACCTAACAAGAAAGAGCATTTGCCAGTATGAAATAGCTGGTTTTCAGCTATTTCAGCTGCTTACTGCCCTGCAAACCTACATTGCACAGGAAAACATCTACTAGCCTTTAATAACCTGTCATATCCACTGATTTTGCAACACTTATCTGGTTAGTTTTTGCATCTAGTTTTGCACTGTTTCTCATGTCTTCCTTCTACACAGAAAACCTTTGGCCTCTAGTGCTAAGAGTCTTTAGGGTCTTGTAATAATCTAGATCGAGGAAGGGGCTACAATCTGGATCATTATAGATCCCAGCCTGCTTGCAAGCCAGTGGGAGCTTTGTTTTTGAGGCAGGATGAAGACTCACATCGCTATCCCCATAGTGTTCTCATTAACTGTGCGATTAACCTTTGTTTTCTGCTTTTTCCAATGCAGTTTCTATCAGAAAGTATTTCATCACCCGTTGTGGGTGCCGACATCCAGGTCCATGTCTGCTGTTCACAATTAGAGAAGGTGAAACAATAATCCTCATGTGCAAGCCTTGTCATATTATTAAGCATCAACTACTTTTATGTATTTTGATCACCTTGCTTGTAGTAGAAAATATATAGTATTACAGATACAGCATGCTTATTCTCAGACAATATTGCCTTATTGTATTCTGGCAGCTACTGGACCTTTTCAGTAGCTAAGTGGGTATTACCCACACTAGCTGAGAAGCTGAACCAAGATAATTTTTAGGAAATGTTTATAAAAAAATTTCATGAATATCAGGGTATAGCCCTAAAACATGAAGATGGTATCTTATAAATAGAGGAGTGTGTGAATGTTCTGGCAGAACAAAAAACCAGAACTTATACTGTTCTGTTTGTTCTAGATTACTTGGAAAAGTTATAGTCATATTGAATCTAAATCAGAGTATCTAAGAAAGAATTATAACAAAGCAGAAATAGGAGGAAAAAGAAGAGGCAGAAACCTTCCGAGCTTTGTTGTTACACAAATGGGGTTTGATTTGAACTGTTTAATTTGCCACTTGCCAGCCTACATCTAAGAAGCAACTTGTTTGGATTTCCACAAAGAATCTCATTCTTTTTTCAATAAAAAGACCTGGCAATAATTCTGTTGGCACTAGATGAAGAGCTTGCTTATTTCACTGGCAATGGTTTCTTTTGTTGTTATCTAGCTTAATGAAAACTTCATAAGAAAGACTTTGAAAGTTTATAGATAAATCTTATGTACATTTGTTCGGGTCATATGCCAAGCGTTCACTTCCCATTGTACAAGTCATTGCACTAGGGAGAAACACGGTTAATAATAGTACTTACTGCAAGCAGCAGTCTTTATTCAAGAGCATGAAAAAGCGAAGCAGACTGCAAGGCCCATTTGTTAGCAACACACAAATTTTAACTTTGCAGGAATGCATTGCAAGTGTTTTCTTTGCAACCCTTCAGGGAAGTCCTATTAAATCCAACGAGGAGGGAATGCCCTTGCTCTTGAAAGCCAAGAAAGCCCTGAACAGCTGTGTATTCCATGTACAGATCTCTTTTGATTCGCTCCAAATACTGTAAAGCAGAAATCCACTTCTCTAATTAACTCCATGTAGCTGTCTTCAAAATTACATTAAGAATATGGATTTTCTTTTCTCCCAGTAGTGTTGGTCAAAGCTTTTTGACTTGTGCAACTTTTTGACAAAATAAGGTGCCATTTTCCAGCATGTCTACCATTTGTCAAGTTCTATGTTTTATCACTACTTGACATTCACCTTTGAATTTGAGGCTTTTAACAGAGCATGTACAGAACAATGCCAATCTATTTGTTTGCAGCAAAGGGCGTTGTTGATAATGTTACACAGTTTAGGCTAACAACGTATCACCCTCACACTTAGAGAGGCACAGACGCAGGGAACGTCCATGCTGGGATCTGCAGTGACCTTTCAGCTGGGGAACCAGAGGCTGGATTCCGGGAGGCAAAGGTCAGTGGGAAGTCTGCCCTGGTGACACAGCTTCTCTGTGTGCTGCAAGGCACTGCTAGTAGGAAGCGCAACCCTATGTTCACTGGCCATGCTCAGGACAGAGTCATATTAACCCTGCTTGCCAGCTCACTAACAGGCCAGGGTTACACCAGATGGCCGTGCCATCACTTTCACCAGCACACAGAGGGATATTCCCAGGCACTGTCTTGTGGCTCAGCTCATCTGCCTGCCTCCGTGTCCTGGGTAGGCTGGACCAGGTGCTTGGGATGCAGGAGGACAGCCGTGGATGTCCACACATGTCCTGTGTCAGCAATTTGCCTGTGCAGCATGTTACTTTCTATCCATTATAACAACTGATTTATTGCTCCCGTGTTGGGTTTTTTCCCATGTATTTCTTTGTGGAAGACCAAGTTTCTCATTTTTCTGATATGTAGCACTGGGTTAAAGTACTTTCTGGCAGCACTTCATAAGGGCTGATGAAGCAGCATCAGAAATTAATTTGGCCCTACAGTTGAATTCTGGATGATTGACCTTATATGGCAGTTCTGCAAGTCCTACAAATCAGACCTAAATATACTGTATCTCCACCACCTTCCTGTCCTTATCTTATTTCTCCTTTGATCTCCCTGCCTCTGCACAAACAACAGCTAGGAAAACATTTCAGTCGTGGAGTTGTTTGGCTTGTTTATTTTGTTACCCTTCTCTGCAAAAGGAGAGAAATAAATAAAACAATGATCAGACTCTTGTAGTTTGGTTAAATCCTAAAACAGACAAATCCCCGACAAGGAGCAATGGGTGTAAACTAGAATGTAGGCGGTTCCACATAAATATGAGAAGGAACTTATTCCCAGTGAGTGTGACGGAGCACCGGAACAGACTGCCCAGGAGTGTTGTGGAGTCTCCTTCTCTAGAGATGTTTAAAACCTGCCTGGGCTTGCTCCTGTGCAACTTGGTCTAGGTGATCCTGCTCTGGCAGGGGGATTGGGCTAGATGATCTTTCAAGGTCCCTTCCAATCCCTAATGTTCTATGATTCTGTGGTTCTGTAATCTCCAGATCAATACATGAGAAAAATTCATATAGAGCTGAACACAAATCTCTCTAGGACTCACAACACATATTTGTATGTTTAATGAAATTCTTCAAAACAGTGGTGAAGAAAGTTAATTTCATACAGTGAAGTGAATAACTGTCTACTAGGTTGCTGAGAGCTAAATGGGTTGTCAGATGCCAGCAGACCCTCTTTTCAGGACCTGCTCTTGGATCTCTTACTGCAGCTGTGCATGCTGGGTGCTTGCTTTTAAAAGAGGGACAATTTTCCATTACAAATGTTTAAAACCTAGCAAGATTCAAATAAGAAGTGGAGGTTTAAACACTAGAAAGAATGGGAAAATTTCCAATAGAAATTGCAGAAATTGAATTAGCTCACATCTCGGATCTGACCAGTATTAAAAGTCTTCCAGAGTATAGATTTTTTTGCAATCTGGTCCTTGGGAAGTTCCTATAGCTTTCTCCAATGCCCTTATTTGACATGGGGCAGGATGTTACCTTGTATGTGGTGACATTCCATCAGGATTCAGCTGTCAACAACCCTGCACTTGTTCTACCATGATGCTTATAAAGCTTCTCTTTCAGGTGTACACACTTTAGTCTCCTGGGTCTCTGCATTGGGCAGATAATACTTGGAGTTTCACCAGGAAGACAAAGTGCTCTGTGCTAGTCCATCAGTGGATACAAAGAATAGGTAAACCCTCAGACTGCAGCAGCTGATACTCTGTCCTTACATCCTGAAGAGCTGTGTTTGTACACAGAGATTTAAAATATTATCATTCTGGTGGACTTTTTCTTCTACAAAGTGGGTTATGCTGAAAACTAGAAAGGGCTCTGAGACTGGGTAATGTTAGAGATGATGGTCTACAGTGGCTTTTGTCAGTACACCCAAAATCAAGACAAACAGGAAGACTGGTGAAAACAAAGCATAGCTCAAAGTCTTGATCTTTGCTGTCTTTGTTCCCAGGAACCTTCTTTCATCTCTGGCATGAGTATGAACCGTGTAAGACATAGTAGGAAGACAAAGATTCTCAAAGATGGGTAGAGAAAGTACCCGGCAGACAGAGGTCAGAGAAAGTAGCATGATCAGCATCAAAAGTTTGGAAAGCTGGAAGACAATGGAGGATGAGTTTAGCAGCTGCAGACCACCATGGCATTACAGCTTCTGAGAAGTAAGAGTGTGGACTCTGCCTCTCTGTCTTCAGAAGGATCCATAACCTGAGCCACTATTTCTGTGCTTACTTGTGTAGAGGGATCAGTTTTTGGCACCAGAACTTTAATGAACAGAACCATTTGCATAAGCAAAAATGCCACCTTAAAATCTAGTTTCATAAATATGTTTGTCAGTTATTAATATTACTGTGTGAGTAACAGTTTCTCATTATTTTTCTTCTTTTTTCAGACAATATTTTAATTTTCTCTTTGGCTCAGTTAACTCCTATATTGACATGATGACCCTATAAATAACCACATCTGGAAAATAATAAACCTTTGGCATGAACATACAAAAAAGACAGGGCTTGAGGCAAAGACACTATTTTCATTTCACCATTTCACTCACCCTTGACTTATTACAGGATTCATTACTGTTTTCAAATCTGGAGAAAATAGAGCTGTAAAAGATCTAAAAGACCATCTTGTGCAGGGGTGGACTGTCGCTTTCACAGTACAAGCCATGCACCAAAACCTTTGAGTAATTACAGCCTAATAACTTATAGGGCATTGCTCAGGGCAAAGGGATGATGGACACCAAGCAGGCTTTCATAATCACCTGTTAACAGTTTATCCCAAGATGAAATTAACCAATTAAATTAATTTATGTGATAATGGGCCAAAACACAGAATCACAGAACATCAGGGATTGGAAGGGATCCTGAAAGATCATCTAGTTCAATTCCCCTGCCAGAGCAGGATCACCTAGACCAAGTTGCACAGGAACGTATACAGTTGGGTTTGAAATGTCTTCAGAGAAGGAGACTCTGCAGTTCCTGTGCAGCCTGTTCCAGTGCTCCGCCCCCTTCACCGTGAAGAAGTTTCCTCTCACATTTATATCAAAACAAAAACAAAACAAGAAGAGTTTGAAAACTCACTTATAAATTGCAGGCAGAAACAAAGCTAACTCAGTTTGGGTAAAAAAAACCCCAAGACACATTTAGATCACCCCACATAAAAACACAAAGAATTCATGTCACATAAAAATCTCACATAAAGACATACAGACATTAATCACATGTTCTTAAATAACTGAACCAAACTGCAATCTCCAGTCCCTCAGAAGGAAGAGACTTCCAGGAGTTCTTGCTCCTTGTGAAAACATGGAGTCCATTCATAGCATCATCAAGGTTGGAAAAGACCTTCAAGTTCATGAAGTCCAACCATCCACCCTAACCACTAAACAACCCGTAACAATCTGTAACCACTAAACACCGTATCTACCCTTTTTTTTCCAGTCCGTGCACACATCGCACAGCATCAGTGGGTATTTTAAAATCTGTTTTCCTGTTCCATTGCTTCTAAGTCAGTCCTCCATTTCCAGCATGCTGATTCCTACAGCCATGAACAAGGGAAAAACTCTCTCCATTTCGGCAAACAATTGACTTCAGATGAAACCTTCCTTCTGCTGATCCCTGAGGTACCATTCTGTCTCCATTCACCATGTTCCCATGGCAGGATGGCTGCCATGATCAGCACAGTGACATGTGCAACAGACAAAATTGCAGTGAAGTGGGAGGAGCTGAAAACCCGAAAGTAGGATCTCCAGACTCTTCTGTTTGCAAACTCACTAAACATTGGGATTGCAAATCAAACTTCACAAGTAGCCACAGCAACCTTCCAGTACCTCAGGCAAGATATCTAAAATTCCATACTATGAAAACACCTGATGCCAGCACCACTGGGTGGGCCTAGGCAGGTTGGTTTAAACAGTCCCTGTGAGCTTTGCTTACATTAATCCTAGGATTCACCCAGAGCCACTGGGTTAGCATAGCCCTGCTGCCAGTCAGGTAAAGTAGCAGGGCAGTCCTCCTTGTGCCACTTACCAACAGCATGAGCTCAGGAGTTGAGGCTGGTCACCTCTGATATTCCTGCTTTCTCAAGAAGACTATTCTCACAAGTATTTCCCCAATGGGTGTTCTGATTTAATGCTAAATGATTTAAACAAAGAGAGTATCCCCAGGGAGTCTCAGAGATGCAGGACACAACTCTGGTCTTGAATTAAATTCTGATGTGGGTGGTGTAATTTTTGTCCTTGATAATCCATCAGACTGTACCGATTACTCTTTTGCCTGTATCAAGCTTTTCACTTTCTGACAGAAACACACTCCTAACTTTCTATACTTCCTTGCTTTCAAGATCTCATTGGAACCATAGAATTTGTCCCTTCTGCCCTGTTTACCACAGACAAAGTATATGTCTCCTGGCTTCTCTTACCCTTTTGTACATCATTCATTCTAACTTTATCCCTTTTAAATTCTCTCCTGTTTTTTTCTGGTTTCTCTCTAGTTTATAAACAACTCAGAGGTGTATACCCCATTACAGGTCCTGATAAACCTGCATATAAAACAGTGATCTCCAGCCTTGCCTTCATATTTACAAAAAAAGACAGTCTAGCCTAAACACTTGGCCAATCAGCACTACCATATTACCCTGTGGACTGTTAATGGATTTTGTATGAATACGACTCATGCCACATATCTCTTTGCCATTGAATGTCTGGACAGGATCATGAGATGACAGCAACCTAGTGTCATGGGTTGCTGTACTGATCTTCCTCCAACGTGACACCTGGTACTGTGCAGATCCCTGCCAGACTATGGTGCATGCCATGTTTGCTATCCCTTATTAAAAGCAGCAGGTGAAATGCAGCCAGAGCCTTTATAAGGTGATTGCCCTCCCTGCCCCCCAGCTCAAGAATGAAAAACATTTTTAATTTTCTGCAACGAGCAAATGTTGGCAGTACCACAGTTATCTAAAATCAGGCAATCATACACTACCATTTTTCCACTCTTCTTCTGAGAAATATCGATGCCTTTGTAGGTGTGACTGATCCAGGTACAGATTTATGTGGGCAGAGGAAAGGGGACCAGACAAGGAGGCTCTCTCTTGCACTCGCCCACACTGCATACAAATTCCGTGACTGGTGTGACACAGCAACTGCATCAGCCCATACCAGTTTTTCAGGCCAGGACATGACACAACTGGAACAGTCCTGGTTGCTCCCTTCTTCAGAAGGAAGGAAATCAGAAAAGAGCATGTAAGTGCTCTTTTTATTCTCACTCTTTGGATATATCTACTACTTCCCTGGTGCTCTCCTAGTCTGCTCTTGGATGTCACATGCAGCTGTTTCAACCACTACTTTTGATAGTTTTAATTAAATGGAATATATGAACTCAGCATATTTGCTGGGCAGCTTGGAGGATTTCTTAGGGGTAGAATAATTTTGCAGGATAATACTGTATAGATGTTGCTAAGAGCATAAGCCTGAATAGGAGAATTCCCCCTTCCACACATTAATCTAATTCTTTGCCAGTAATTCTTCTTTCTCAACACCAGAAAGAGTGTTGAAATGCTTTAGAGCTTCATTGCAAGGGGAAGTATAATGAACAGTGAGGAGTGGAAAGGCAGGAATGGAGATAAAGCCCTGTGCTTTGAAATAGCAGCAACACACTGGAGTATATCCTGTTGTGATGTATATACTGTTCTCTTTAATTCCTCCCTTGGGCAGTTTAGGGGTGGAAATGTTTTTCTCAGAGGAAGTATTCTCACTCCTGGTTTTATGGAGAAGCAGCAATTTCCGTAAATGGGATGATACTGGAGAGTAGTTAAAGAAGCCTTTGCCAAATATGAACCTGTGAGGTTAAATGCCAGTGCTCTCTAGAGTGTAACGTTGGCAGAACCAGAAGGATTATAAGAGATGACACATGCACTATTGCAGAGAAAAAGTGAAGGGCCAAATATTCATTCCCATGATGTTGGTGCCACCCTTCAGCAGATCACCAATAAAGGATAGAAATATTTTTACAGCTTCAACTTGCCCCCATGCTTATATGAGCTTTAACAAATTATTTCAATATTTTCTAGGGAATTATGACTCTATAGCTTTAGATGCAGTTTATGTTATGATGTTCTATGTCACCCTGGGTATTGCTGTTCTGTTTAACAAGAGTGCCCTGCAGAGGTCTGGAGCCAGCCCTGGGCACTGTCTGGGGAACAGCAGCGGTAACTGCATATTACATCATTTTGGGTAGATCTTTGGCATCTCCATCATGAGCCTACAGATCAGTAAAAAACCCCACAAAACAGCAAATATGAGTCCCATCACTGTAGTGGGATTTTATGGACCCCAGAATTAGTGAGCTTTGACCCTGGTTTGGGATACAACTCATTTTTTTTTAATTGAAGCTGAAATTAGTTTATTGACAATTTTATATGTGTGGTAGCACACGACTGCCAGATAAACAGTTTTATTTAATGAACTATAACAATGTAGAGTCTTGCATCTGGGCAAGAACAACCCCAGGGACCAATATAGGTTGGGGACCAACCTGCTGGAGAGCAGTGTAGGAGAAAGGACTTGGGGGTCCTGGTGGACAGCAGGATGACCATGAGCCAGCAATGTGCCCTTGTGGCTAAGAAAGCCAATGGCATCCCGTGGTGGATCAGGGTAGGGGTGGTTAGCGGATTGAGAGAAGTTCTCCTCCCCCTCTACTTTGCCCTGGTGAGACCACATCTGGAAAATTACATCCAGTTCTGGGCTTCTCAGTTCAAGAAGGATACAGAACTGCTGGAAAGAGTCCAGCACAGAGCCATGAAGCGAGTAGAACACG
>JAOXOE010000874.1:12360216-12382139 GCA_028565055.1 Phoeniculus purpureus | reverse complement strand
CCTTCCACTCCTTGTGGAGTTTCTTTTTGTGGGACAGCGTGTCCAGGAGCTCCTTGCTCAGCCAGGCAGGCCTCCTATCACTCTTCCCTGCTTTCCTCTTTATTGGTGTACATTGAAGCAATCAAATTCTGCACGCCTAAAGTCCAGGGTCATAAGCTTAGAAAACTTCCTTCTGGTTGCCCTGAGGATCTAAATTCAACTTCTTCATGGTCCCTGCAGCCAAGGCTGTCCCTGAGCCTCACACTGGTCACCAGCCCTTCCCTATTGGTGAGAACAAGATCCAGCAGAGCACTTTTTCTTGTTGGTTCCTGCACCATTTGGAGGAGGAAGCTGTCATTTACGCAATCTAAGAACATCCTGGATTGCTGATGCCTTGCTGTGTTGTCCTTCCAGCAGATGTCAGGGTGTTTGAAGTCCCCCACGAGAACCAGGGCCTGTGACCTGGAAGCTGCTACTTTCTCCCTGTGAAGGGCCTCCACTACTTGGTTCTGCTGGTCAGGTGGCCTGTAGCAGACCCCCACAGTAACATTACCCTCCCCTGTCTTCCCTTTAATTTTAACCCATACACTCTCAATCAGCTCATCATCCTTCCCCAGGTGAAGTTCCACTGATTCCAGCTGATCACTGATATAGAGGGAAATGCCTCCTCCTCTCCTTCCCTGCCTATCATTCCTAAAGATCTTGTACCCATTTATCCCTACATTCCAGTCGTGGCCCTGTCCTCCTCTTGTGCCAATTCCCCTTGATTTCCTCAGATTGTCCTGGTGCATCATCCCTCACTTGTCCCAGGGCAAGCTGAGTGCCCTCACTGGCTCTCCATCCCTCTGCCTCTGCTGAGCTGCCCAACTGTTTGTCACCAGCTAGCAGGAGACTATTAACCCCTTCCCCCTTCAAACCCAGTTTAAAGCCCTATTAATGAGCCCTGCCAATTCCTGCCCCAGGATCCTTTTCCCCCTCTGGGACAAGTGCATCACATCAGTTGTTTGCTGCTCTGGTGCCTTGTAAGTCTTGTGTTAAGCTCAGCAGGACCAAAGTGTGTAACCCCTATAGAGGTCATGGAAATTTCGCTGTGAGTAACCAATTTTTGCAGAGCCCTAAGGGATTATCCCTGAGACAGAAACCTGAGATGGAGGAAAATCCCAAAAGATGGCAGGGGTTTGTGTTTTTCTGCATTCTCCACCTTCTCCTTGCATGGTCTTTTTTCTCTGAGTGGAACTTTGAGGTGCTTGTCCAGCATTTCCAGTGTGAGCTCTCGTCATTTCCTTGTAAAATATGCTATAGGCTGAAATTTATTTTCAGAGAGGAGAAACAAATTTCAAACTGTTAATACATGGAATGAAACAAGACCCCAGAATTCTTTGTACTCAGACCTTAGCTTGTATTCCCTAAACTTGAATAGTTTTATAGTGTTCTTTCTTTTATGCAGCCTGAAACACCTGACTGTGGTTAAAAATAAAATCTTTGGAAACATTCACATATGGAATGTGAATGTTCTTGTAAAGTGCTTGTTTCCTCCTAAGAGACTGCAGTGTATATGTACATCCTTCTCACAAGGATGCAGATTATAAAAGATCTTTGCAATAATTTTATACTCAAAATATCACAAACGTATGATAGAACTTCAAAGGAGACAGGAGGCTGCTTTACTGCAAATCCTTGGGGTAGGGATTAGCCCCTGTACTCTGTGTTTGTATCTTGGACTATGCCAACACCACAGGATTAGAGTTAACACATTAGAATGAATTACAGGGTGGACAATGTACGTATTTTTATGCAGTATAAATGGTTGCACATTTAAACAAGCAGAAATAAAACCCCAAGCGGGCACAAAATCTCAGTAGTATAGGGACTAAGTATAGTAAGTGTAAGTACATTCAACTCATAAGTGAGACTTCCTCAGAGCTCCTCCCCCACACTAGATGTTTGATTTCTGTTTCTTATTTTATGCAGCATGGATGCAGATAAATGTTGTCATAAAAACTTACATTTTAGAAAGTTCTTCTGCGTGAAGGAACCGTAGTACAACCTGTGCCCAGACTTCTCCAGCAGACAGCAAATATTTTAAACAACTAAGTGGTTTCACAGAAGCTCATCATGACTCAAATGCTTTTGGGCTACATACTACAAATGATGTACAAATTTACAATAGTAAAAGCAAAAAATCCATACAGAACTATCTACTGCCAGCATCAGGATACACCTGTGGTCAGGAAACCTGAATTCAGGAACAATGTGAGCTAACACACTGCTGTTGCTGGAGGGTGGGGATAGAAGTGCATCCCATTAGAAGTAGAGAAGGGAATAGGTAAATAGAATAACATGTTTAATTAATGTGTCTGGGTTGTATGTGGTCGAGCATATACTTTGGAGTGTAATGTTAACTGGAAGATATTTAGCTATCAGATATTCAGGAATTTGTCTGTCACAGTTGGCTTCAGAAACATTTCACAGAAATCCTCCAGTTTGTCAGTGGCTGAGTTCACTGCAACATTTTGCATCAATTTGCCTTTCTTCTGGGTCCTGCTTGCAGGCATTGTTACCCTCCATGAGAGTGCAATGAAAGCAAGAAGTGGAAAACCTGGTGTTTTTGGAGTGCAAAAACTAGTTTTGAATTACCAACCTAGGTCTCAAATACTTCGGTTTACCACAGGTCTCTTTTTCAGTTTCTTTGTAGTTTTTCCAGTTTTAAGACTAAGCCAGTTGCTAAAGGATGTGTTATGGGGTTGGACAGGCTACAAGGCTTTAGGATGCTCAAATGTTACTTATCAAGAGAAAAAATTACAGCTAAAATGAGAGAACAGGTTTTACAGAGTACACATCTCAGTTGTGCATAAGTGTAAGTCTCTCCAGCATTAAGGGTTTACCTGCCATGATAGCATCAGAATGGCAGTAGAAGTGCAGCTGCTGAGTCCAGTATGTCTTTCGCCTTATGTTGGTGGCTGTTGTGCTTGACAGCTGCAAGAAGCTGCAAACTAGCAAAGCAGCACAGTCTTCAAACCACAGAAAGCAGCATGTAGAAATGCTTATGCTTCCACCACTTCTGCTTCTATCTGGCAACTCTGTGCACCTCCTTACCATGAGTTTCTAGAGCACCAGTAATGTGGTGGGGTCTGAATTTATTTTATGCCTCACAGTGTAGGATTAAACTCATTACTATGACAGCTCTCTATGTTTCCCCCTTGCCAGGAATCTTAGCTAGCATGTCACTGTTTCCTTGTAAGCATCCCAATATAACCCCCTTTGTGGGGGTGGGGTGGGGTGGGCAAGGTCCCCTTCCAGTGCCTGTGCTATCTGTTTTGGTTGTCCCCTCTTCTTCCTGCCCCCCTCTGTGCATATGGAGCGCACCGCTGCCTGCACAGTTGACAGTCAACAGCCTTCTCTGGTGAATGCTTTGCTTCCCAGGTCTGAACTGACTCACTTGGAGGCAGCTCAGAAGCCTCTGCCCTTGCCTATGTGCTCTGCGTGCTCTGTGTAGCACAACAGATGCAATAAAAGACTCAGTCATTCTAGCTTCATAACTGAACACTAGCAGCACTGAAGTTTTATCGCATGAGTTACAGTCATACATTGTACAAGGAGAATTTGTCATGAACCCAATGACCAGTGCTTGTCAGATTGTACTCCCCAGATTAAAATGTCTCCCAGACGCTCCCTAAGTAATAAAATTTAGCTGTACACTGAGCTTTCAGTGTGACCCGTTTTGCTCAGCGCACATGATTTTTCGGCACCTCCCACCACCAAATGTAGACAGTAGAGGATGCACCACCACAGCAGCAAGAACCTTCTTCTGGTCCATGCAGCAGACTGGAAGACTGCATACCCAAGACAAGTTACTCACTCTGTCAGAGACTTCCATGTGACACAAACAAAAACATTCATTTTTTTAAACTGTGCCTGTGCCATGTTTCTGGTGTAAAAGAGAATCTGAATTTGATATCCAGACCTGTGATGGTAAGAGAGTGAACCCCTGAAGGCTGTATCTCTTAATTAGTGTTTGTACAGTGCTTATCAAAACAGGGCTATGATCTCAGCTGAGGATTTCAGGCACAGTAGAATATGTTCTTCTTAGTGTCTGAGGTTTTCCTCACTCTCTGTCCAGTACTGCTAAATTAGCAAGGGTTCTCTGCCCCGGGGAAGTTCTAAGCTGTCACCTGAAAGTGGAAGAAATTATTATTATTGTACACTTGCTTCCACAGTTTCTGGAATATCAGTATGGCAAAAATCATAGAACGGCTTATGTTGAAAGGGACCTCAGAGTTCATCTAGTTCCAATCCCCTACCATGGACAGGGATATCTCTCACTAGACCAAGTTGCCTGGAGTTCCATGTAACCTGGCTTTGAACATTTCTTGGGCCAGGATGTCCCCTCACCCACTGGGCAACCTGTTATAGTGCCTCACTATCCTTGTAGTGAGGAAGTTCTTCCTAAGGTCCAATCTAAATCTACTCCCTTTCAGTTTGAAACCATTTCCCTTTGTCCTAGGGTCCCTGGTAATAAGTCCCTCTCCAGTTTTCCAGTAGGCTCCCTTCAGGTACTGGAAGACTGCAGTAAGGTCCCCCCCAGAGCTTTGTATTCTCCAGACTGAACAGCCCAGATTCCCTCAATCTGTTTTCATAGGAGAGGTGTTCCAGCCCACTGATCACACTGTGGCCCTCCCCTGGACTCCCACCAACAGCTTCATGTCCATTGCAACAGCTTCAGTTTTCATACAATGAGTCCCAGGTCATTACAGAGCTCTTATGTTCTCTCAACCTTTACATTCTACCTAACATCAAGCTTTCAGTAGGGAAGTTTGAACAATATCTGAACGTGAAAACAATTGTAAATTATTCTTTTGCTATGATTCAAATATAATCTTCTGCTTTGGTAAAGTTAATGGGGACGTGGCTGTTCTCACCATGCCAATACGGGCATTTAGCTCTCCAGCACTGGGTAACTGAACATGCCTACATGCGTTGGTCTGTTGTCTTCTGTTTCCAAACACCATTAGAGATGCTGTCCTAGCTGGATATGCTTTGACAGGAGGTAAGGAGACTTATTGCCTACCTCAAGAGACATATAGGTGTGTTCTTCTGGCATTTAAGGAAATTCTGGCATTAAGAAAGTATTTTGTCTCCCAGAATGTTAAAATTGTGGCTTCTTTGACGGGCAAGGTCAAAGGGGTTTTTATTTTATGTGCGTGACATTTTGGTCACCTCATTACACACAGTGATAGTATCTATGACATGGTTTTGCTGCCAAAAAGTAACTTTTCTTTTTAAAAATAGGTAACATACTAAAGGGATATGGAAAGCATAGCACTTTCTAGGATATTGCTCAATATGTTCAGTGCTATGACCTGAAGAAAAGAGAATTTATGGTATGCCACAGTGGTTTTGATTAAAAAATACATCCAGCTTTATGAGAATGTCATGGTTGAATGGCTCAGAGCTCCTTGGAAGGACACGATGAGTTCAGGAATTGAGAGACAAATACTGTTTTTTGATGAGTTCACAGTGATACTGTCAAACAATTTAACTGGAAGGAAGTGGGGTAATATTTCATAGAATCATATAATCATACCATTGTCGGGGTTAGATGAGACTTCTGGATATCATGCAGTCCAGCCCTGCTGCTACAGCAGGATCAGCTAGCGCAGATAACATGGGAACAAGTCCAAGTAGGTCTTGAATGGCTCCAGAGAAGAAGACTTCATCACCTCTGTAGACAACCGGTTCCCAAGTTTAGCATTTTGACTTAGTATTTAGTATTAAGACCAAAAAATAGGTCTTAGAAGTTATTTGGTTTTGGCATAGCATTGTGGTAGATTATTTGATGAATAGATCAGGTAACTGAGGATCATTAAAATAATGAAATAAAAAAGCCAGACGTAAGGATATTTATGCCCTCTTGCACATTAAAGCACACTCACTAATTGTGATTCACCATGGTGATCCTGGGCTCCTTTACCTCATCCCCAGAAAATAAGGAAAAGATTCACTCAAACCCTGAGCTAGAGAGATCCCGGTTTGCAGCAGCTTCTCACTAACATTAGCAGGGCAAGTCAAAAATACCCAGGAGTTAGCAAAAATATGTCAGTTCCCAGTGGACAAAAGACAAATCAGACCTTGTCTGCACACACAGTAACAGGCTGTGACCTGTGTTTCCTGTCTCACCCTGTGCTGTCTGCTCATAGACGAGGTGACTTTTCAGTGAATTTTCATTTCCCAGCCTCCAAAGCAGCTAGAGAAATTCCTGTGTTACAACAAGTAATTAAGGGAGACATACGCTGATTGAAGGACAGGTGCAATTAAATGCTGTGAGGGAGGGGAACAGAACTAGATAAGGCCACTATGTGATGAGAATGTGTTTATGTGTCACATCACTTACAGTGCTCTGGCACTTAAGGGAAATAAATTACCTCAGAGTTCATAAATCTTAGCGTTAGCCACCAAATAGCCAACACTGTGTATTTTATCAAGTAGAAAGAAAAATGTATTTCATCACAATGACACCTTCACACTGATCTGGAGCTGGAGCAGTGAAAATTACGTATTATCTCTGGAGTTCGGTACCTTAAAGACATGTAAACCAGGAAATAATTAATCTAATTGCTAACTGCAAAAAACAAATTTTTGTGCACCATGAGCATGGGTGCACAAAGGATAAAAGATATGATTGAAACCGATTCCTTCAGGTTTTGTATTAATTGAGCTAAAGCAAATAGACAGATGGGAGGAAAGTGAAATAGACACAGAGAGTGCAGCATTTTGCCACCATTTAACTCCTCAGCAAAATTCCCACTAATACAGAGGGAACGAAAGGGTTCTGTCTAACCAGTGAGAAATACTGAACTGCAGTGAGTACCTGGGATTTAACAAAGTGATTTTTACAGGGTTTTAAGAGAGGCTAATGAAAGGTTTTTTTCCAAGAGCAGAAAGCTGCAGACAGTTCAATAGGATAACTTTCACCTTCACGCTCTCAATAGCCACAGGATTGGAGGGAAAAGCTGTAGAACGAAAACTTAAAACCTAAAATTGACTTACAAATTGAGTATAAATCATGGGATGAAAGTGGTGGGACGGATTTTATTCCAGCTTTGCAGAAACATGCCCTTGGAGATTAAATCTGGCAATGCCAAATCCATTTTCCATGGCAGGGTTATGCAACTGGGAGAGCAGAGCCAGAACTTTCCCTGGGGAAGCCTTTCACAGCCCTCGTCTGGAAAAGAAGTAGGAGTATATGTGAAGGGAACAAGGCATTCCCTCCGAGGTGAAGGTGGGCAGGTTTCCCCCCTTGCTACAGAGCCATGTGATCCACACCCAGAAATGATGTTTGGGATTGACTCTGGCTGCAGCTGTTCAGTTTGTTTTGAGGAATATCTCAGAGGGCTTCCTGCACAGCAACAACCACGCAGAGCCCCAGCTCATTCCCAGGTGTGACTGGAAGTTACCCACCTGCCTCTGAGGGAACCTGCAAAGTGCCAGGAGGCCTGGCAGAGGCTGTAGAACAAAGACATTGCAGCACTAAGAAAGGTTTAAAGGGAAATATCAACTTGACATGTATTTGGGCTGAGATCCTTTATTTTTGCCCTCAGAAAGACTAGTCACCACCATCAGAACTGAATGGAACGTGTCTTGTGAAGGAAAGCATGTTTTCAGTAGCAACTCTGCATGGAAGACGACTGCCACCTTCCTGCTTTTAAACCAGATGCCCCAGCCATCCTTTTCACCAGCAGCCTGCCCTCCTGTTGCAGTTTTTAATATATCCAGTTCACAAACACAGTCTCTTACAACTTTAACAGACAAGTTGCCATCGAGCTATAAACAAAAAGTAGGGGGAACTACTGGAAAGAGCATGGATATGACTACTGTAGAAGACAAGGTCTGTGCTAATGTGTTGGAAATCCCATTTACTCTCCTCTCTCGCAAAACAGAGTTGAAATTAGACATGGACATGATAGATGAGTATGTTCCTTTCTTAGGGTAAGTACTCTGCTGGAACTGGGAGCTCGGGTAAGTTCTGTGTAATGTGGCCGTTGCCAAGGAAACTAGTTGTTCTTAATTGAATAGTAGAGAAAATATTTGTGTAACTTATTGGCACATAAATTAAGGTTGCCCTTGAGCCGCCCTAAACTCACAGAACCTTTTATTTTTTTACCAAATTGTCTAGTTTCTTAGATTTTTTTTTTTAAATGCACAAACAACACACAAGTGTACAAGATACCAGTGACTTCTTCCCTGTCTCTGCCTGCTGTTAAAGTTACACAGTGAGTAACTTCATCACCTAAAAGAAAAAGATTTATTGTCACAGATTACAATAATGTGCCAAGCAAGTATTGGCTCAGCCATAAAAAAAAGGTAATAAAATAAGCTGTTTTAGATAAAATTTCTCCCTGAAATAATGGCACATTCTCAGTGATAACGGTGATGATAACTTCAGTTTGTTCACACAGGTGTAGCCCCACCAAAAAGCCAATAGATTCATACGGATTTACGTGTGCTGAGCCCTTTATTTATCTTCTTTTCTTTGTGCTGTCACCAGTTTTTGCTATTTATCAAGCTACTATTTCTGAAGGGCAAAAGAAAAGGTTTTCTAAAACAAGGATTTTCTTCCATGCAAAATGTGAGAAGCAGTAAAACTCTAGTACAGGCTGGTTAAGCATTCTTCTGTTGCCACAGATGTGCAGGAGCCAGAGAGTTTGCACAGATTCTTAGCAAAAGAAAACGTGGGACTTGGGTGGACTAAATCATTACCCTTAAATTTTCATTCTCCATTTGCTTTCTTCTCGGAATGATGCTGGAAAACAAGAGAACATAATGGACTGGCTATGCGAGATACTGAAGTTAGAATTTCAGTTGTTTCTGGCAGCAAAGAAAAGTACTTAATACCTTGCTTTTTAACAAGAAATGTCAGTATGGAGACTTTTTGTAGGAAATAAAAGGTTATGGTGCTTGAAAAACATGCATTTTTCCTTTATTTTTCTCCTCTGTATGGAGGATGCTCATTGAATTCCATCTATAATGTTCCAAAATGTTAATGGAAAAATTCTCTAGAATTGTCGGATTAAAGTGCTTCACAAAAAAGAGGTAATAAAATAAAGGTAATTAGAACAGAATCCTGTAAGGAACAAATTAACACTAGCAAACGTGAAAATAAACTATTTCATTCTCTTGGTTAATTGTCTTCCCTTAAGCCACGGTTCTGCTATCCTGAAGATGAGTTATTCTTCCTTTTTGTACAGAAGCCCAGACATTGTCATGTATTGCCAGACCCTGAGCACATTACTGCTGTATTGCAGGGGGAGTTG
Organism: Phoeniculus purpureus; assembly: GCA_028565055.1. Taxonomy (NCBI): domain Eukaryota; kingdom Metazoa; phylum Chordata; class Aves; order Bucerotiformes; family Phoeniculidae; genus Phoeniculus; species Phoeniculus purpureus. The sequence goes on along the minus strand of JAOXOE010000874.1, from coordinate 12,372,849 downwards.
GACTTGATGTCCCTTCCAACCCCTAATGATCTGTGTATCTGTGTGTGTATATTAGATATTTGTAAAAATTGCTTTAAATACAAGACTACTGTAACACTTCTCATGTAGGCCCTTCTAATTTATTTTAATTTTCTTAATGAATTGTTGTATTTAAAGTTCAAACAAAAAGTCGATTCTTATCCAAGTGATTTCTTCTTCCATCCAAGATCAGGGAGAACAGTGCTGAGTGTGGTGCCTTTTATGGCAGTGAAGGGTTATTACTGAGTCTATGCTGATCTTTTCAAACCTAAACGATTCTGTGATTCTATTCAAATAACTGAGGGTAATTTCTGGTTAATTCAGGATTATGTGCCTGTCAGATAAACCCTCTGAATGAAAATATGCGTCAAGATGCCATTAGACCAGGGTGGGGAACCCAAAGAGCATCATACAGGTGACCCTGTCATTTAAGTTGAACTTGTATTAATAATGGTCCTTAACAAGCTGTCAATCTCTATGGAGAGCCTTTTATGCTTTTTTCCTGATGCTTTTGTGTTCGCTTACTCGATGGCCACAAGTCAGCCCTAGCTGAGTTGTGGTCAGTCCTAGGGCAGCTTGGGAAAAATGAAGTTGCTTTCTCCTTGTCTTCCTCTTGTCTTTGCTTTTTTCCTCTTTCTTTGCCTTTCACTGCCACACAAATGATAAAACTTTCAGGCTGGGGGTCAAGCTGTGAAAACAAGCACACACCAGTTTCCTCTTTGTTTCGGAGTGGAGCGCAGATGGGAGAGGGGAAACTGCTGTTCCATGGAGATAATTGCCATTAGAATAGAAAATCCAGGAGTATCTTGATGACACTAGAAATCAGTGTCTTTTCACTTAGTAGCGAATAATAATAATAGATTTTTTAACACTTGCTGAAAAGTAACAGCAAACAGCTCACTGAGAAGTTAAGCTCCTTTCTACTTTTACTACCTTCTGTTGTTAAATTAGAAAAAAACCCCCACAACCCCAAAAGCTCCACCATAGTGAGGAAAGAAAGTAATTGGCAATTTTGGACAAGCTACAGCAAAGCCTGGCACTCTCAATAACTCATAGCCATCAGTGCAGTAGTAAAGGAAGGAAAGATGGATGGCTTGATCATCCTCCATCACTGATTCGTGTCTGGTGGCCTACTGCTGGACTCCAAACACCTGAAGTGCATAGCAAGAAGTACAAATCTTACCTGGACTGAAGATATCAGCCTCGTTTTCAGAGCTTCAAGACAGAAACCACTACTGTAAGACAAAGAAACCTAGGAATGAGCCAGCAGTGTGCTAAGGTGGCCAAGAAGGCCAATGGCATCCTGGCTTGTATTAGAAATTAGAATAGCCAGCCAGGAGTGGGGAAGTGATTGCCCCTCTGTTCTTTGTGCTGATGAGGACACATCTCAAATGTTATGTTCTGTTTTGAGCACCTCAATACAAGAAGGATATTGAGGTGCTGATGTGGTTCCAAAGAGGGGCAACAGCGTTGATGAAAAGTCTGTAAAACAAGCCTTATGAGGAGCAGCTGTTGGATCTGAAGCGATGGAGGCTGAGGGGAGATATTGCTGTCTACAGCTACAGAAATGAGGTTGTTGAGAAGTGGGTATTGGTCTCTTCTCACAATTAACAGGTGCTAGGACAAGAGAAAATGGCACCAAGTTGCATCAGGGGAAGTTTAGGTTAGACATTAGGAAAATTGTCTTTATTTTAAGGGCCATCAAGAATTTAAACAGGCTGCTCAGTTAAGTGGCTTAATCACCATTTCTGGACATATTTAAAAGTCATGTAGATACGGAGCTTAGGGACATGGTTTAGTGGTGGAATTGGTACAGTTAGGTTATTGGTTGGACTTGATGGTCTGGAAGGTCTCTCTTCCAACCTAAACAATTCTATGACTATGTGATACAAGGGTACAGAGCAAATTTCTCGCTTGGTTCATTGAGCTTGGTTTGAGGCTTATCACAACATTGAGCTTAGATACAACATCTGAGAGTTCACCATGGTGTAAACTCAAGCAACCTTAGGAAACGACAATTTACAGTGTCTTCTCTATGTCACAGGTTTCAACCTGCCTCTTCATACAACTGGTGGATGCAAGACAGAGCCAAGCACATCCCAAACCACCTATTTTTAAGCCCTGTCTGCAGCCTGACTGTGGGAAGCAATGTACACAGACAGCGTGGGACTTACGCACCACCGAAGGATCTCTGTTGTGGTCATGCCTCTTTCAAAGCCCAGATCACACTGTCATGTAGCATGACCCATGATGCCAGATAGTTCTTGTTGAGGTTGGTTGCACCCTGTGCTCCTGCACCACCATCAAAGCAGCACAAAATAGTGAGAGAAGAAAGGCTTCTGTTCTGTCTACCTAGTGTCACCAGACTAAATTATTTAGGATCTGTTCAGTTAACCTCGATTCACATGGAAAAGCACAGTTTATGTAGTGACTGCAATACTTGGTCTGTAAAAATTCTCTTGACATTTCACTAGTCTAAAATTCCAGTTGCAGAGGAATTTAAGGGCTTTGGCACCTGACAGGTCTCACAAAATGTAGACATGAGGAAAAGAAGGAGAGAGAAAATACTCCTTTTCCTTCAGTTGCCTTCTTACCCAACTTGCGTGCAGTTACATATGATGACCTAGGACATGATGTCCCCGCTACTAGAATAAAATGCTCTTTCAGATGGCATTTCAGATTATTTTTGTTAACCATCAATGTTTTTGTTTTTTCCTCACTCTGCAGTATACATATTTCCTGTTTGGAAACAAGCAGTTCCCTATGTAAATTGTATTTGCCCTTGAATAACTACCGTCACTAAAACAACTTAAAATAGACAAGTCTTAGAATAGCTAAAATACCTAAAAAGCCAAGCATTGTCTCAACACCAACACTCAGAGGACAGAGATCTGCAGATGAACCACATTTGATTTCCCCTCACACCCTATGTGCAGCACTTCCTGCCCCAGATTCTATTTCCTTTTTTTGCCACTAGTGTGAGCAAACCAACTTTTCATGCTGGTCCCATGTTGTGATTGCTGCTGCCATCAGGGTAATAATTCCTACCTAAATTTCAGTTTTGTGAAAAGGTATTCTCATATGAAAAGGTATTTAGAAGTGAAAAGTATTTTGCTGTTATTGTTACTGACTTGTTTGAGAAAGAAACAGCACCACACACTCAAGAGCCAGCAAAGCTCAAATCAGTTGGAGAAACCACCTACTTATAGAAACTTTGGGAACTGAATAAACAACTAAGATCCAAATTCAACCTTTGGGTGTTATCAAGACTAGCAAAAGCGCCTTTCCTTGCTTGACTTAGTTATGTGTAGGTTTTTTCAAGATTGCTTAAAATTATTCCCTTTTTATCCAAATCTTTCAGTGTTTTTAAGTAAACTTTTGAAAAGAAAATTAATGAAAACAAGTAATAATAGTAGTGATCTACTTCCATAACTGTACAGAAAATAAGGATCTGACTAAGGAGCTTGCTTGTTAACTTCAGTGTGTACATTAATGTCTGGTCTCATTTTTGTCTCTTGAGCAATATGTTGCTCACAGGTAAGGCAACTTCCGTTTGAAAAGATACATGGAAAAGAGTTGGCCCCTCACTTATAGTTCTCATTAGTCTGCTGTATTATACAAAAATCCATATTTACCTTATTCTGATGTAACAACCAACAGATTGGAGAAAACTAGTGAGTGTTACTGACTTTTAGTCCTAACTTGGACTAGCCAAGCACTATATAGTTGATCCTAATTGTTGGCCTCCAACCAGCCTGCAGACAATTGCAGAGTAGGACTTCGAGTCTCACTCTGTAGCCAGCCTGCCCTGGCTCAGGTGAACGGAGCCACTGCTCTGCCTGGGGAGTGCAAGCACTAACACTGGACAAAACAGGGGTAGGGAATGCATGTAAAACCTTTGACATCTACTGCTTTATGAGAAATCTACTTAATTTCTAACATGCTAGGCTCTTCTCAGTGTCATCTAGTGATAGGACAAAGGGCAGTGTGTTTAAGCTGGAACATAGGAGGTTCCATATAAATATGAGAAAGAAGTTCTTCACAGTGAGTGTGACAGAGCACTGGAGCAGGCTTCCCAGGGGGGTTGTGGAGTCTCCTTCTCTGGAGACATTTAAAACCCGCCTGGATGTGTTCCTGTGCGACGTGGTCTAGGTGGTTCTGCTGTGGCAGGGGGATTGGGCTAGATGATCTTTTGACGTCCCTTCCAATCCCTAATGATTCTATGACTATATGATCTTACCGCATGGTCAAGATTTTTTAAGAAACAACCATTAGTTATTATTCACAGTCACAGCTATCTAATGAAATGAGACCAGATCCTGATTTGCTTTCTATTTGTTTTATACTTGTTTAATCAATAAGGCATTAGAGATCTATTAACAGCCAAGACACAAATAGGTGCATCCTGCTACATGCTGAAGTGAATACTTCAATCTGTTACCTGGGTTTGGCTTTTGTATCTCAATGGTTGTGATCTATTTACTAATTGAGTTAAACAGAAGCAGAGCTAGGTCTCTTAAATCATTCTGGCTACTGTGGTATTTTACATCCCATTATTGTATCAGTATTCACAGCCTCTATTTTAATTTCAAAATTCAGCTGAAAAACATTGTAAAATTAGGAAGAGACTTAAGTGTACCATGAATGGATTACTCATGTTCAGAAAGTGTTTGTCCTAATTGACCTAGGTTAATTTTCTTTTTATGTGGTCATATGCAGAAGCAAATACATGAGTTAATGCTTTTCAGAAAATTATCTTGCTATTTCTTAAAATAAAATCAGTCGGTAGTTTTACAAAAGTAAAAATGGCCTGCAGATAGAATGCTGAAGACTGCAGAGATTTCACTCTTCAGATGCTAGGCATTGACTTAATATATAAAGAAGAAGCAGTTTGGGATTTTTAGCAAATGAAGTAAAAGACTTTCTTCTTCATTATTCTTGAGTATGCCCAGAGAGGGATCAAAAAATGGCAGCCTTTCAATAGAATGTCTTGGCAGGAATTTAAACACTAACAACAGCTTAAAAGTAAGACTTTTATCAGCACTGCAGGTAATACCACTCTTAGCAAATTACATGAGGAAATTTGCCAAGACTGTGGAATCTGCAGGTCATCTGGAGATGTTTGAAGCTTTATCTATTTAATTAAAAAAATTTATGAATGCCCTTTCACATATTAAAGCCCAATGAAAGGGCAATATCAAAAGCAGGTTTTCTGATAATGGATACGCACAGGTGGTTTCCAGTAATGAAAAGCATATAAAACCAATATGCCTACAGAATTTGGTTTTGGGAGTAGTTTTGAGTGATGCAGCCCTTTTGTGCGTTCATCATGTACCAACATAATATTAATCACAGAGCAGCTGGAAAAGGCACACTCTTTAACATCTTCCTGCATTAAGCCCCATTCAAGTTCAGCTCATCCATCTGTTTCATTGCACAAGATGGTTTTGAGATTGCTTCACTTCCAGTCAGCAGATATTGTCTAGGCTGATCCAATGAACTTCACACTCAGTTTTAAAAGCTAGGCTTGAAAGAGGAATTAAGATAAACAAACAGTCTGATTTCCACCACAAAAGAATGCCTAAGCAAGAAAAAAGCTTTATAGATACAAATTTTGGAAGTAATTCATAATTGTTACCAAACTAATCTTTAGCTCAAGGGTAATCATGGACCCAATTGGGCAACTGAATATCAGGTGGTGCTGGTTCAGGGTGGGAGAAGAACAATTCTAGGGATAGAGGCAGGGAAGCCCAGAGATATCTCCCATATGTACATATGGGAGGACTTTAAGCTCTGAACCTGAGCTTGTGAGGGAGTCAAAAGCTGTAGAAATGCTCCGGTCAACTGCAACTTTATTTACCTCCTCAAGTAATCTACTCTAGTGCTGCCCTAACCTCCTGTTGAAAATGCTTCTCTTAAGGCTCACCCTGGACAACTTGTGCTGCAGCTTTTTGCCATTGTCCTTTGTTGTGTCATCTACCACAAATAAGAAGATGAGTTTGGCTGCACAGTCCTAGTAACTCCCCCTCAATAACTTGTAAAGAAGGTGAGTCCACCTTCTCTTCATCAGATTAAACAGTCCTAGCTCCCTCAGTGTCTCCTTACAGGTTCTGTGCTTTAGGTTCCACCATCTTGGAGTCCTCCATTGGATGTTTCTCCCCAAACAGAATGCTTAGCTTGCCTTACCCATGACAGGAGTGCAGCTGGCTGCTATCCCCTCTGGCAGATATTGTAACTTCTTAATCACAGAATGACTCTGGTTGGAAAAGACCCCTGGGATCATGAAGTTCAACCATCTACCCTACCTTACAAGTTCACCTCTAAACCATATCCCTCAACACCTCACCTAAACAGTCTTTAAACACATCCAGGGATGGCAACTCAACCACCTCCCTGGTGGTTGACCAGGTGCTGTTCAGTCTGTCCTTGCCCAGCCTGTACCAATCTTTCAAGTTATTTCCATCTCATCTCCAGAACCGTGTACTTCTCCTTGATGAGCTCCACAAGGCTGCATTGTATCCAATACTATTATTCCGATGTCTGTAGGCTGAATCTCTATCTTTCAGTATCTCAGCTATGCTACAGAACTTGGCTGAAACTTGTGCTGAGGCTGAGCATTCTCATTTCAGATTAAACCACAATAAATATATGGAGCTAGAGAGAAATAGCAGATACCCTCTGGGCATCAATGCTCTTGTGTTAAGAGACTGCAAGCAAACAAGTGTGAAACAGAAAGGAAACACTGTAAGCTGTAGCAATAGCAAGAATCTACACATTAGATTCTTCCAAGAAAAATGTATCTTGTGTCATAGAGCTTCACCCATTTCCCTTGTTGCATTGCAGCTGTGATCCCATCACACTAGCTCATTTCCCCCAGAGAAGAGTAATATGCAATGCAGGAAATACAGAGAGGCAGGAGAATCCAAAGTGGAATGGAAGATTCATTTTCCAAGACAAATTTTTATGTCAGCTGAAAAATGTCAGTATTTTTTTTTAAGAAAAATAAAAGAAAGAAAAATAACAACAAAGGATTTTCTGTGGGTACTTTTTCCTTTTTATTAACTCCAGAATTTAATTCTATCATACATGAATCTCCTGATGTTTCCTAATTCTCTAAAAGTTTCCCAGTTTTTTCATGAGCTTTAAGATGCAGCGTGTGATAGGACCCAAAGAGTTTGCAGTAGAAAAATTTACTGAAGGAAGTTCCAAAGCCCTTCTACCTACCAGTTCTTGCTTATCATTTTCAGTAAGAGCACTACTACTAATCAAAGTAGTATTGCACTATTTTGTGTATTATTTTTCATAGAGAGCTCCTGTATCTCCTCTTAATATCCCATTGCCATTGACATGTAAAGAGGAAGAAGGGGAAAAAACACCCCCCACAAAAAGGGAAGGAGACCTTAGGCAATTGCAGTTCCTCAGTCATCACTGATTTGGCAAGAGTTTCACCAGCTCATCTAGCAGTCTTCCTGCAGGTAACAGCAATCAGGAAAAGTGTGACCTGTTGTTTTTCAAACCTGCTTTGAAACCCTCTGGGTACTTTTTTAACAGATTACAGAGCACCTGAGCTTGCCTTCCAAGAACTGCAGAAACAGGCAATAGCTATGAACTCTGTAGCTGTTGTCCAGAGATGTTCACCCATGCAAGTTACTCTCACCTTCATAGTGGTAGGAAAAACCCCAACTGTTCAACTGTTTATGAACTGCTGACTGAGGACTTCACAGCAGTGTGACCGAAACTGCTTTTAGAGGTAGTGCCAGAGGGGGCAGCTTGAGGAGAGGACTGCGAGAAACTTCCGAGTTTTCTGAGTGATGGTCTAGGAGCTGGAAGAAGTCAGGATGGCTCCCAGGGGCGAGGAGGGGGAAAGTAGTAGTAGTAAGCTAGGACTCATGTAAGGTCAGGGGAAAAGCTAGGATGAGTCAGCAACTGTGTCAGAGAAGGGCTCTTTACTGCGTGGGAAGCTGGCCCAAAGGGGTCAGTCAGGCCTTTGTGTGGGGTGAGTTGAGGTGCCCTTCTTCCTCCTTTTATCATCCCTTTCACTGCCAGGTTGCAGCAAGATCTGGGAGAACACAAACCTCCCACTCTGAGAGCACAGTGATCTGAGACTGCCGTGTGAATGCTGCATGGAGCTGTACCGAGCCATTTCCCACCTCATGGGGAAGCAACGAGCAGCGTGGAAATACCAGACAAAACTGTTCACTACTTTGTTTCACTAAACAAGCCGTTCAAGTACAGGAAAAACCCGCAGTGCTGTCTGTCATAGAACAAGCTCTGTTTAGCCAGCTCTTGAGAAGAAGCTTGGACTTGCATTTCAGACACATCCGAGAATATGGCAGCCTGTTTCTGGAGAAGAGGTGCGAGAAGGGAGGGACGTAAACTTTCCTGAACTAACTGTGTGCTGATATTTGGTCTGAGTTAATACACTGTCTGCTCAGTCACGCAACTTCTCTCTCTAAATGTAGAGAAGTAACACATACCATGGAAGGGCATGTCCTGTTTGGTTCTGAGCGTCTCCCAAAACATTATGTAAATTATTTCCTCAGTATAAACTGTTTCTGAGGTTGTCCAGGCCTTGATATTTTCCAAGAGAAATAAGTTATTATGGGTGCTGAGTTTCTATAGGGTGATTTCCATTATCTCTCTGAGAAACAGCTTAGTAGGAACAAGGCTTAGGCTACTGAAAAGCCCAGGAAGTACACGTAAGGGCCTCTGCACAACATCACTGGGCTTAGTCCTATAGAGGTGCTGTCCCAACACCGTGGTCTGTCCATTTATGTAGTGCAATGTATCGTGCTGTACCTGGGGCTGCAGGACAGCTTCCAAGTGGCCGTAGGGACTGTCCTCAAACACAGTACCAAAATCCTTGACCTCTTCATTTACGCTGTCTTTGTGTCCTGTTCCCAACAGAGTTTTGTGGAGAGCATCACTAGTTACCTCTGCACTGGTCCCTAGGGGTGGTAGGTTTTCAGTGGTGTGTGCAGCACTCACATTAACGAGAAGAGTTTGTAATCTGGTTGTAAAGAATGCAAAGCACTTTTGGATTCTTCTGGATGAATGACAAATAGATGACAACAGTGAAGTTATTAACTGTCTGACAGAATTTGTTCATTCAGACTCCCAGCTCTGCTCAGTATCTGCATTACCTCACCTCTGCTTGGGAGACAAAGTTTTTACTTATTGGTTGTCCAAACTTGAAAAAAAAAATAGTAAAAATATTCAAACCATTTTTCTGGCAAGAGGAATGAGCAATGACAGCAGTCTGGGCAGGGCAGTCCACTGGCCAGCTTTGTCAGCTCAGGAGGTGACTTCAGCTGTAATTAGCAGAGGGAATACCACCCAGAGGCCGTGCTGAGCAAACAAGAATGTCAGCCTTCCCTTCTGGGACAGAGGACATGAACAGGGCTGTGCAGGGTTTCTAGGCATGGGAGTGGCTCACATAAAGGCATCCCGGTCACCTTCCACTATGGGAAAGAACAACTGCTACCACCTTCCAAGCAAATGTTTGATTAATGCAGGATGGTGTGGAAGAGAGCTGTTCTCTTGCTAATTTCCTTGATTCACAGCTACAGCTGCATTATTCTGCTTTCATTTCATGTGACAGTGTGTTACATCACAGGGCCTAGGAGATCACCAAAACAAGCTGTAAACAAAAAGCAAATAACTGGTTGGGCATGATGACAACAATAACCAAAATGAAGATAACTCATCAAATTTGAGGGAAGGTTGTTTCTTTTAAATCCCATGCGATTAGCACACAGGTGACATCTTTGCAGCCAACAAGCACTAAGCATTGTTGCAAATTCCTCATCACATGTAACAGGCTCATTGGAAGACTTGTGGGAGACAGGCATGTCCAGATGCATCATCCCCTCCTGCAGGAGGCAGACAGTGGCTCTGGAAGAGAAATGGTGAGACACTGTGGCTGAGGTGCCTGCTGTGTCCACTGGGTCAGCGTGTCCTAGATGAATCCCCTCTTTTGGGATACAGAAGTGGTTTGCCTGGGGTTGCTAGGGAAGAGAGACTTACTTGCACTGTGAAAACAGCGAGAGCACTCAGGCATTTTGTTCCATCCATGGCTGAAGGAATTGAATGCATAAAGAGCTTTCCAAAGCTTGCACATACCCATCGAATGAGGAATTTTGTCATTTCAGGTTATTACTACATTCTTTTTTAGTCAGCAACAAAACCCAGTTTAAAAATAGGAAGTGATTGCAGAGAGGCAAGTGGAACAGGATGAATTTTCTGTTTGTTTTACACAGGAAATTGGCAGTGGCTGTCTGCTGACCACAGTGCTGCACATCAATCCTGCATCCCCACCAGTCCTTTGCAGCCTTGGATAGCTCCGTACCACTGCCTGTCCTATCTCTTTGGTAAACTTGCAACAGACGATTATTTTCCTACAAAGCTGTGGCATGTTCAGGAGCTGGACTGGAATCTCAACAGGACAGCCTGTTTTTCGACTCCCTATCACCCATTTCAGAAGCATTGCTGGCTCCATTGCTGGTATTGTCTTGCTGGTTGTATTAATGCTGGAATCTTACTCACAATCTTTATGCTCTGCAAATATACCGCTGAATCTTCTCCAGATTAAAGATTTTTCTTTTAAAATCAATTGTCTGTTATTAGAAAACTTAAAGTACACCACTTGACTGGGTACTAGCACTTCTTCAAAGATCTATAATGTGAGCAAAACTTGTCCATTGTTTCCTAAATGGACTCTTGGATTTTTGCCTGAAATTAAGTGCATCAGATGACATTGTGCCTTCTGTGCTGTGCTCTGCTGTTATTGTTTTCTGAAAACAAATGGACAGAAGAAGGCACTATGGTAGATGCATTCGCCCCTTAAAGGGCATAGAAACAGTCCAAAATCTCTATAACACAATCAATGTACACTGAGTTTTCCAAAGTTCAAAAAAGAAATTACTGTCATTTTGGAATGCAAAGATTGCACATGACCTGTTTTGGGGACAGCCACAAGGTTTTAATAAGCATTTTGATATTCCCAGTCAGATACCTAACATGCTTAATTTTCAGAAGAAAAATTTGGATGCTGAAGTTTTCACAGTATGGGAAAACAGTAAGGTCAGTGTTCTACTACAATAAATTGGTTTGTCCTTTCCCAAGACAATGATAGTTTTGCTATTGGAAGTTTTCCACAGCTTGTAGTATTGGCATTTAATGTCTTGGTAGTCAAGACAACAGCTTCATGACAGTAGATTGGGGGTTTTAGTGGCTTTGCTCTTTATTTACAAATATTGTCCAACCCTTCTGAAATGCATCAAAAGACCTGGATTACTTTAGGATCATAAGGGTTAATAGTTGTTGTCTTCCATCAAAGTGCCCAGGTCCTGGTTCAAGACTAAAGTTAGGTCTGACAATTTCTCTTTGATTTGGAATTAGAACGGGCTAGAAGAAAAACAAATTCTAAAATAACATTCAGCTTCTTTTTTTTTTAACCTCCACGCTGAAGTGGAAGGAAAGGCTCCGTGTCTGGCAACTTCTTGCACCAGTTGTAAAGAAATTAAGAATCATATACTCTTGTCTTGAAGGCTGCTGGGGACATCCTGCAACATACTAAGTACCTTCAGCCACCACAAAAAACTAAATGAGTTCACCAGGCACCTTGCTAGCCCAGACACTTGGCTAACAACCAGCATAGACGTACCTTTGCAGATGTGTGGCACCAGTAGCTGCTTTCAGAGGAGTTGTAAGTTTTCCACTAGATAGACACGTCTGAGGATTTTTCAAGGGCAAAGTGCTTTAAAGCTTTTGAAATCCATAGGCTGGAATAGCCCTTCAGATTACATCTGTATGGCACATACCAACAATAACAAAGGAGCAGTGAATACCTTTGCTGCGCCTATTAAAAGAAACTCTTTCTTATTGGAGAGACTTTTTTTTGCAGCACTGTTTTACATACTGGCCACGGAGAGCACTGCACCAATCTGCAGAGCTATCAGACTCACAAGGAACATTTTAGCACTATGAAGCCACCAGCAATAGTAGCGGGATACAGACCTCATTCAGTCCTCTGTAGCACGGTTTCCTGTGCCATGCTACTATAGGATAAAAATATAGTTTAAAATCAAGCAGAAGATAGAACCCTGTAATTTCCCCTGTGTACTTTAAGTACAGCAGAAATTTTTCTAACATTTTTCACGCATCAGGCTGGAGTACAGAGACAGCAAATGTGGCACACACTCCACAGAGCCCTTGTGTATTTATGTATGTACAAGTACTCATTCTTGCTGTAATATATGTTTTTTATTTGCTGTAGTGTAAGTTGTACAATCCCTACTGATACCCTATTGTAACATTTGCAATTGTGATTTTTCAGGGGTGTTAGACTCTGGTCATTCCTGGCCACTCCAGCACAACTTTGGACACTTTTATAGCACTTTAGGTGAGATTTGTCTGATCTGGAGAGCTACAATACAGAGGACTACACCTATGTTACCTTATTGAACGGGAAATCTGTCCTACTGTGAAGTTGGTACTAAAATTAGTGATGAAAATTGTACAGTAAAAAGCTAAATGAAAATCATAGAATCATAACGGATTGGAAGGGACCCCAAAAGATCATCTAGTCCAATCCGCCTGCAACAGCAGGATCAC
>JAOXOE010000874.1:12330378-12357111 GCA_028565055.1 Phoeniculus purpureus | reverse complement strand
CCTGTAGCTCTGCATGGGATTGTTGTGGCCAAAGTGCAGCACCCGGCACTTGGACTTATTAAACGCCATCCCGTTGGCTGAGAGGTCTATCCTTATGTAATGTCCCTCCACGGAAAACAACCCCAAGGAAAGAGCGATGAGTCTCTGACAGGAAAAGCATCCCAGAGAGGCTGGGAGCTTACAAGTAGCCAAATCTCATGATTTTATCATGAATCTTGCAAAGATCAATGCTTATTTTAAAGTTCCTAGAGTCCTGGTCTTAGACTTAGCAATAACACCATCCTAGGAGCTGATTCTTAGTGGATTATCCATTGTTTTCCTGAGTCTAGTCCTGTTCTAGTCCTGTGCCTTTCCTTTTATGTTCTCTGTATTTTCTGGTAGAAGTCCAACTTTTGTCCTACTAAAGCACTATGGTCCAGTCTACCTTAGCCTGAAGCACTAAGTCTACCTAACTAGTCTGTGCACCAATCCTGCACATATGATCTCTTCCTTTCATTGCTTATGGCAACACCTGTGTTTATGCACAGGAGTGTGTTTCTGAACTTGGTCTAGGTGATCCTGCTCTGGGTGGGGAATTAGACTAGATGATCTTTTGAGGTCCCTTCCAATCCCTAATGATGATAAGATTCTATGAACATGGGGACATATTGATACAACAGCATGGCTTTTCAGCCAGAATTGTCTCGAATCTGGCTGGATTACACTGGATGGAAAGATAATACCATTACTTGCACACTACTGCTGCAGACCCCTAGTTACCTTTATAAGATTACAGTCTCATCAGCATGATGAGATGTTATGGGAAAAGGAATTCCAGTAACCTTGTTAGCCTGTTAACTGCCTTTAATTACACTGTCCTCTTTTTCTGGTTGCTTCCGACATCTGCTTTCTGGTGACTGGCCTGTGTCTGTGTATATGCTTATGTGGGAACTGTAGCTTATATTTTAGGATAAAATAAATATTTAGTCCTTGTCGTTTCACGGCAAAAGCTAAACTTCCAAAAGCTAAGTTAAAATCCCAACATTTATAACTTGGTGTAATCTCATGGCTTTTTAGTTGCTTTTGTGAATTTCTGGAGCCTACTTCCATAAAACATCAGTGAAGTGTGCCTGGGGCTGCGTAGCAGCAAGTGGCCAGGGAAGTGGAAATTAGGTCCAGCAAGGCAGTCTGGGGAAGGTCTTCTGGGCAATCCTGAGTCCTGGCTGAGGCGGCTTCCAGTCTGCCTAGGAGAGTTAGAGCTGAGGGAGCAGACAAGTATTTAGGCTCCGGATATGATCACAGGCACAGTCTGTTGTAAAGCACAAAGGCGATTTCACAGGGAACCTGTTTGGAGCTGGAATCTCCCATTGACTTTATAAGCATGACAGTTCTTTTATAACAAAATTTATAGTCAAATAGCCACAGTAGCAAGTTAATATTTGTGTTCTCTTACTGCTCAGAACCCTGAGCAAGCCTGAACTACTCCTGTGGCATCTGTGCTACATGGACAGGACAGGATCAATATAATTAAAGACAAATAGACTATAAAATGAGGAGTCAAAATAGAAAGACTGCAAGTTTTGCAGTGACTTACTGAGCCACAATGCAATCAAGCATAGGCCTCAATAGATCTAATAGTTAGCCCAGTGTCTGTTCCCCATTACCCTGAAGAGCTCTCATACCATGGCATGCTCTCCTTGAAACAGAGCACAACTGCTGTAGCAACTCACAAAGAAGTTGGATGAAATAAATACATGCATCCATAAAATATATAGCGTACGTTACACGGAAATGTCCATTCGAGTGCCATTTTAGGAGGCAAGACACTGCAATATCCCAAAGACACTGTTTTGTTCTCTGGTGTTTCAGGTGTTCCTGGGATTCACCATAAATCTGTATTTACACTGGCAAATGGAAAAGAGATCTAGGTCTGCTTGCCCTCAAAAACACAACTTTCAAGTTTTCTTATTCATGTGACTTTCCAGCTGGTTTGTGTTGCAAAATAGTAGCTAAGTACTGTAAATGAAGTAGAGAAAATTGCCTCTGTGGCCACAAGCAGCACTTTTAGAGAAATGCAAACACAAAGGGAAGAAATATCGGAAGTCTGTACAGGAAATGCTTGCTTAAAATAGCATTCAGCTTCTTCTTTGTTTGCAGAATTTTGGATATTGCTCTGTTTCCTATGATCCTTCAAGCAAGAGGCTGCATGTTTGCAAGATGACGGTGACCTCAATGAGAGCAAGTTCCACCAGTAGGAGACTGGAGTCTAATTGCACGTGTAAAAGATTGACACAGCAATGTCAAGGGTACTGAAAGACACACCTCTGCTTTATCTGGAGAGGAAAAACAAATAAATCAACAGTCATTATTAGACCAACATGTCAAATAGATCTTTCCGTTCTGTCAGCAGAAGCAAAGAGCACCAGTCCCATACCAGCAGCTAGGTCACTCCTAGCTTGCCATTCGTTTTGCCTCCTGATCAGCCCATTTGGTGCTTCTAAGGTGCTTAAACTCACAAGAAAAACCCAACAGCTATTTGCCTAATATTTTTCTTATTCATTTTGCTAGCATTCTCTTACTCATACTCATCCCATGAAATTAAGTTTATTTATTACAGTTCCTATGTGAAAAAGCACTCTTGTTTTTCTTTCAGATTTTCTAATTCTACTTGTTCTGAGCTGAACTACCTCTAGCATGATTCATCTACTCTGCACAGTACTGCCTACTTGGTTTTTTTGCATATAAAATAGTGTTTCTTGCACAGAATAGGTCACTTCTGAACTTCAATATTTGTAATGTTCCATCTCCACAGATCTGTTTCCAGCTCTTTCAACTTACTGTAATTGGCCTTGCCACAGAAATCCAATCTGGTCAAGTACATCAGGACATGTGCAGGGATTGACAGGTATTTTAATGCATATGAGTCAAACAGGCACTGCAACCCCAAAGCAAGTGATTTCAAGACTTTTACAATGCATGGTTCATACTAGGGTCCACGACCTGTATAGGAAAGCACATGTACAGAAAGGTTGTGGAAATGAGAGCTAGAGCGAGGATCAAATTTTTATTCCCTGAACTCCAATCCAGTGCACTCTGCGTGGGACCCGACACCTGTCCCTAAAGCATTGCTACTTCTCATGCTGTCCTGGGAAAATGACCTTATTTACTAGGAAGTACAAAGCTATTAATAAATAATGGCTGAAGCAAAACGCTCAGAAGGCAGAATCGGCTGATATTTGGTTTCTGTGATAGATGCAAGTTGTGGTGCCTGATGCCTACCAGGCTCTTGTATCCATTCAGTGCACACAAAAGACTACACTTGTTGAGTGAATGGCTGTCTCCCTGTCGGCCCTGTGATATGGAGGTGTTCCCAGCACAGTGTCCAGTTTCTGCTCTGATGACATGCCCTGCATTCATTCCCTGCTGTGATGCTCACACCTTCATTTGAATGCTAAGTCATTCACCCTCTACACATTCTGAAAGTAGGTTACTGGTCCTGTTCATGTGGTTTGGGTGATCAGAATCAGTGAAGCAGGCTGTTGTCAATAATATGCAGAAGTGATGGCAATTCCCACTGCCATTAGCTGCCACAGTGTCTACCATGGCTTCCAATTCAGACCCACATGTCTCAGGAAACAGACACCAAAGAAGGAGGAACTTATCCACCTTTGACCATCCTAGCAGTTCAAATGCTGTGGCACAAGCAGGGACAGAATTTAGTTCACCAGGGCAATATTTGACTCTCACTGTGATCTTTTTCACGAGGCCATATCTTTTCTCCTCTACTTCTTGTCCTGACAATTGAAAGTTTTCAGGAGCAGTCCTAGTGGGTCATAGAATCACAGAAGTGTTTTGATTGGAAGAGATCTTTAAGATCATCAAGCCCTACCACTTTGCCTGCACTGCCAAGTCCACCACTAAATCATGTCACCATGCATCACATCCAGACATTTATAAGTACATCCAGGAATGATGATTCCACCACCTCCCTGGGCAGCCTGTTCCAATGTCTGTTATTCTTTTCAGTGAATAACTTCTTCCTAATATCCAGCCTAAACCTTCCCAGGCACAAACTGAAGCTATTTCCTCTCATCCTGTCAGTTGTTACTTGGGAGAACAAACCAACAACCACCTCACTATAACCTCCTTTCAGTTGTTAGAGGGCAAGAAGGTCTCCTCTTAGCCACCTTTTCTCCAGATTCAAGAATCACATTTCCCTCAGCCACTGCTCTAGAATTTTCACCATCTTTGCTACCATTCTTTGGACATGCTCCAGCAGTGTTTATTGGTATTTGAGTGTCTGACTTTGAAACTTGAGCAACTTCCATGACTTTCTGCCACAATGTATATGCACACACTGAAGGTGTAAGAGCCACATGTAGGACCTTGAAATCTTTCATGCATCAGAGCGGATTCAAGTTGCTCTGTCCCAGCCACAATCCCTGAAAGGAGCCCCGACAATGTCCATGAGTAGCAAGACTTCTAAATCCATCTATGCCTTGGCAATTGGCCAGCCAGTGTATATCGCTCACCCACTACCCTGGTAGTTATTTAGCCAGTCAGAAAGGTTTCCTCTGAGGTGATCTTGCATAACCAAGTTCTCCTGCTACCCTTAAATTTTGCACTTTTCTACCTCATTCTCAGTCTTGTTATCACAGCATTGCCAGGACTCAGCAGAGATTAGGGTTTCATTGTGCAGGATGCTGCTCTGTCACTGAGGAGAGAACGTCTGCTGCTAAGCTCTTACATCTAAATCAACTGAACAGACAAAGAGGTCCAGAAAGGCTGTACTGCTGTCTCTCTTCAGCAGCAGAAGAAAGAAATACGTGCACAGACAGTACCATAAAGTCACACTGGAAATCTGTGGTGGAAACAGATTTGTACCTCCAGTTTTCTTTCACCATTTTACCATGAGGTCGTCATCATTCTTTGCTCTCAATCTATAAAACATTTATTTGAGGAAGACTTATTTCTTCTGTTCCCAAAAATACAATCGCTATGTGTGGTTTAATACTGGGGTTTGAAAACAGGCTTGCATCGGTGTACTGTTGAATCACCTTTCTTGCATGATTTGAACCCTTGCATGCTTGTGCCTGTCACCTTTCATATAAAAAGTGCATGTGACATTCAAACATGATGCGAAGAACTCAGCTGCAGCCTTGGCAGAGATGTCTGCAGAGATCAGGCTGACCCCGCAACAGCGCTCTGATTAGTTTGATTGCCTAGAGGCCTCCATCAAACTACAGGCAACAGTTCACATCAGGGATTTTTTGCCTGTCTAAACAGTAGGGTGAACTCAATAGGACCAAAATAATGAGTAACTGTTAGTATAGTTTGTATTTAGAAAAGCAAGGTTTTAAAGGAAACTCATAAAACAGTATTTAACGGACTTATTGGAAAAGATACTAGCTGCTCTCCCTTTTCCACATAAGAGTTATCTAGAAAAAGCTATTATATTCATCCCAAACAAGGAAGTATGTGTTTTTATTCATGTGGTTGTAGCACAGCTGTGGGCTGTACTTTAGTCTGTGAGCTGGAAACCAAACCTGGTCCCTTCCTTTTATGAATGTATTATCGATTGTTTTGAAATGTCATGAAGAGATTCGTATTTGAACACATTAAAACCTTTACTGTCTTTGATGGCCAGGATGTGAAAGGATTATCGGATTAATTATGCATTGGCAGCTCTTGCAGGGAAAAATAAGACAGAAAACATTTTCACAGTTGCAATCCATTTATGCTATAAAAAAACCACAGCAAGACAGAAAAACCTGGAAAAGATGTTCAGCTTTCCCAGGCTGATGTCCTGAGTAGCTGCAATTCTTGTCCAAGTGTCATGTACTTACAGGCCTGCCAACTCGTTCGAATTGCCTGACTTTGGGATGTCTTAGCTAGCAAAATATGGCCCTTATGGGTTCATCTTGCAACCAACCTTCCTCCCTCCTCCTGCCCAGTAAGTCACGTACATGGGGGAAGCATAGATTATTTCTAGGGTTCACTCTGCATTAGGAAGGCTAGGGACCACTAGAACATTGAAGACGCTCATGGTCATTCACTGATCTGATCCATATGGCGTTCTGGGTCCAAGGTTAGGAAACATGGCCTGGTTTCCTTCTGCCTCATGTTTACCACAGGTAGAAGTATGCGTGTAGCCCTTTTACAGAATCACAGAATTGTTGAGACTGGAAAAGTTCTCTGAGGTCATCAAGTGCAGCCTATGACCTAACATCACCAAACCAGCTAAGCCATGGCACTGAGTGCCACATTCAGTCTTTCCTTAAACACCTCCAGGGGTGGTGACTCCACCACTTACCTGAGCAGTCCATTTCCCTTTCCATGTCACCCTTTCCATGAGGAACTGCTTCCTAATATCCAACCTAAACCTGCCCTGGTGCAGCTTCAGGCCCTGCCCTCTTCATCTGGCTTCTTCTTAGCCTTTCACAGAAGAGCTCTACAAAAACTACCACCATATCCTTTTGGAGAACAGTTGTCACTGTTTCACTGGTGATAGCAAGTTGCTTTTGAACGAGCCGTTCTAACTCTACCAGGTCAAAGTCTTCATGCTTCACATTCCTTGTTTGTATTGATGGAGTTCAGAAAGGTTATGCCTGTGAGCATTGTGCCGTCTCCCGTGCATATGTCCCACGTGTTGTCTACAAAGCAACAACTTGCAAAACATAATGTGTGCTGGGTGACTAGGGCAAATGGGGACCTGGTCCTGTGCGCTATTTCTGTGCCGTTCTGCTTGTAATTTCTGAAATCTATACGAGATTATGGTACCAGAAGTCAGTCATTTTCAAAATTAAACGAAGTATTTCCTTGGATTGGTGACCCAAGTAATTTTTATGACATGTCATTCCAGTAAGGACATTGCTTTATTTCGCAGAAGGGTTTCCCATAGATAATGGTTGTTAGTTGGCTGAGCTGAAATCTGACAGGATTAAGGAAATCTAAACTGACAGCTGGTTTTGTGCAAGGAAGCATAATGTGGCTGTTGTTACAAGAGGCAATGTGGGATGTTTGTGCACAAATGCATGACAAGAGGGCTTGCTCTTAGCTGTATATGTAAGTGCAGCTTAGCAGTTAAAACAACACGTCAGGGCTTCATGCCTTCATGTAACTTTGTCATCATGCAGAGTTTGTGATTGTGAATGTGAATGTGTTTTTGCTTTCACTATAGTTGTCAGGAACAGATGCTTGAATTCTGGTCAAAATGAAAACAAACCATATTGCTGATTACCTTAAAGAGAAGCCAAGTCATCTCAGGGAGAATTCATAGCTGTAGAAAGAGATAACAATGCAGCTCATAGGTATTCACAACTGGTACCGCAAAAGCATTGTGTCCTATGAGAAACAGTATCTCAGGTGATCAAGTTTCATGTCCCAGCTCCTAGTTTTTATTTTCTCTGAGTAAAGTGCCCAGCAACTACTAAGCACAGATGTTTGAAAACAAATGCAGTTTCAGTGGGACCACACAGGTCGGTGCTCAGAGGCACCACTGCCACTTCTACTGAAATCAACAGGCGCTGAGGCAGCTACCAGCGCTCAAGGTACCGACCTGATAACACACAGAATTTCTCAAAGTTTTTCCAGTCAGGAGAGATTTTAACATACAGTTGAGCTCACAGAAGAAAAATCTTAGAAACTGCTTTATAATATCTCTGTGTAAAACTACAGGCTGTGCTTCAGCATGTTTTTCACAGGTTCTACACTACTGTAGCTCTGATGAATGGCCCAAAGTCTCATTTAATTTCCATCAGTGCCAGTGAAGACACAGCTTAGCCCAGGGCTCATGAAGTACTCAGCTAATGAAGATTTAGTGGCATTGATATGATTGCGGCATAAATGTGTTCACATAGGGCTGACACCTCTCAGTCAGTATTGGCTGAAACTGAAATGGGAAAATTGTTCAGAAGATATGAAAGCAGAGAGACAGTGTGGAGGTGTGATTCTGATATATACTGACAACACAAGAGCTAGCATAAAACATGGTGCTACAAAGCAGGACAGAGGGCAAAGAAGACATCCAGTGTTCCTTTGCCCATGAATGCTGTGAATCTCAAGAACAACTTGCCCTGGAAAGAGAAGAATGCAGCTTAGTATTATGCAGGTCCCTCAGAGATGTATTTTCTTCTTTTGAAGTCTGTGGATCTCTCATCTAAAATACAACAGACTTCTTGCATTGAACTTGCTGGAAAACAAGTTCTGATCTTTTCCTGTGGAACTATCTCCTTCCAAATGGCTGCAATTCAATGTTTTAACGTGATTACTCCCATTAACTCAAGTCAGTGTCTGAGCACAATTGCTCCAATCGTTTCATACACAGAGATAAAAATGAAGTTAATGTTGGTTTTCTTACTACATCTGATAGTAAAATGTGCATAGATTAGTAATACATTAATGTTATTTTTCCACTGAATTAAAGGGAAAAGGACCAAATCTCTGACCTTAACATTTAACTCTGAATGCAGAAAGTGTGCTAAGAGCATATTTAAATTATACAACTGCTGGAGATGTGGAAGTTGACATGTGTTTTCAAATCAGACTCCTACTGATATTTTCACAACTAAGTCACTGCAAACAATTTTTGAACATGGGTCAGTGAAGTGAAGAAACCATCCACAACTGCGACACTGTAAGCAAGTGCCAGGAATTCATGTAGAATCTGGAAGGACCCATCATGCAGTTTCATTTCCTGAATAAACAGGCTGTGTGAGAAACAGGATCTAATTCTAGGGACAGCAGCAATTCTCTGCTCCGTG
This sequence comes from Phoeniculus purpureus, assembly GCA_028565055.1. Lineage (NCBI taxonomy): Eukaryota > Metazoa > Chordata > Aves > Bucerotiformes > Phoeniculidae > Phoeniculus > Phoeniculus purpureus. The sequence goes on along the minus strand of JAOXOE010000874.1, from coordinate 12,348,370 downwards.
GCCCTGACTGAACATATTTTAATGAGGAAATGCCAGTTCACTGGAACTGATTAATTCCACATGTTTTCTGTTTGTCATGTTCACCTTTGGGAGTTCCCACCCAGAACTTTTCTGGGAACAAAGAAGCAGCCTGAGCTCATGTGGCACCCAGTCTCAAGTCAGACCACCACATTGGGTGTCACAACACCTGACTGTCTTTTGGGAACCTGCAGGGCCCAGTGGGTGCAAGTTGTTCATCAGCTTCAGAGCTCCACAGTGATGTCTTCTGCCCCTTGCTGGAAGACAACAGAGCTTTAGGAAACAGCCTACTTTCTTCCCGCACCCCTTGGTTTTCTGTTCCAATAGGAAAATACTTCTGACTTTACAAGCATCTGCTACTCTCTAGTTTCCATCTTTGAATCACTAGGGTCAATTTACCTATTTAGTTGATTAGTCATCCAGCTGCATATTTTCTCCCACTGCAGTCAATTACAGTTCCTTCTCTATTTTGTCTCTGGTATGCCAAAGCTGTGTAAGGTTTTCTAATAGTATGCAGTCATATCACAGTCAGAGTGCAAAAAACATAATCATAGAATCATAAAGATTAGAAGACACCTCCAAGATCATGAAATACAACCATCAGCCCAACCCCACCACTCCTACTGAACCCTGTTCGCTGTCTAGTGCCACATATACATGTTCTTTTAACACCTCCAGGGATGGTGACTCCACCACCTCCCTGGGCTGCCTGTTCCAATCCCTGATCACTCTGTCAGTGAAGAAAGTTTTCCTGATGTCCAACCTAAACCCCCCCTAGCACAGCTTGAGGTCGTTTCCTCTTGCTCTATCACTAGTGACTTGGAAGAAGAGAAATAGTGCATTGATAATTTGAAATTGAACAAGTTTGGGTATCAGAAGTAGCTTAAACCATTAGGTGATTCAGGGCAGAGGTGCTCCTTTGTGTTGAAAACAGCTTCTCAAAATGTTGTCTTTCTTTTACATGAGTGTAACACCAGCTGGGGAACAATTATGCCCCTTTCTTCTGTGTGCAGCATAACTGAAGTGGGAGATTTTACAGCTGTCCAGTGTAGGGAAGGCAGCAGCAAGGGACTATTCCTGAACAGCAGGTGGATGCTGTGAAAGACAAAAGGAGCAATGGCATCAGATTTAAGTTGAAGACTGAAATGCAGAAACCTATGTATCAAAAATTAGTGAAGATTCTCAGTACCATCAGTCCAACAGCACTATCCGAGGATTAATCTCAAAGCTTTCTGATTCGTTCAAACACTCAAAAGAACAGAGTGGTTTCCCGAAGGTGTGGTCAGAAGGTACGATATGACTCTACTAACCCATTGGATGACACTCTAAATGTAATTTCGTCTTCCTCATTCTCTTGTCCAGCAAGATTTTGCCGCCTTTCTGAGGCAGAGATTGCCACTATTTGTATGAGTTCAGCTGAGCACTTCAGAAATCCTTTGACACAAAACATAGCAGTAATCCCCTTTCAGACCCCAGGTAGGACAGAAGAGACTCTGAACAACTGCTGCATTGACAGATGAAGTTGCTTGGGCTCTTAAACCCACTCCTGCTCTCTGTAGGGTGACAGGCTGCTGGGTGCTCCGACGACAGGCTGAGCTGGGACACCCTGACCTCTTGTGGTCGTGAAGTAGCCCATGCCTCTTTGCCAGGGGACAAATAAAGGAGGAAATTGGAAAAAGTGTAGTTCTCACTAAATTCTCCCTACCTGCCTGATCTCTTCCAGCTTTTCCAGGGGAATAGCATGATGGGCACTGAAACAGCTTTGTAGTTATTCCTTGGTCACCCAGCAGCTCCCAAGGTTGCTTTTCCATGGATTAATTATTTCACATTCATGACTCAGCAGGAGCCATCCTATAGGAAGTATCTATTTTCTGCGATGGAGAATTTTGTCAGACTTTAAATTTTGCCTAAAATTTTCCATGCTTATGTACCTTAAATTTCGCTGGACCGTTATTGCGCTTGCAAGAAAAAAAACTATTTTGAGTTTATTAAAATACAGTAGTGCTGAAAATGTTTTCTGGAAAAGTTTAAACTCTGAGAAATCTGGAAATATAGGAGGAGCATCTGTTGAATTTTTTGCGAGGTAGGGTAAAACAGTTTCGTGTACGATCTGTGAACTGGCAAAGCCGTAGATCTTTCCAATCTACAGTTTACACATCTTTGTAGCTCCTTGCATATCTCAGCACCTTTTCTACTGAAGAATTTCCCCACTGTCATGCCTAGTCTAATATGATGCTTTTCAGGCTTTTCCTCATGGTCTTAATACTGTCTTAATTAATTAAGCTTGCAGATGACACCAAGCTGGGCAGGAGTCTCGATGTGATTGCAGGTAGCAAGACTCTACAGAAGGATCAATGGACAAGCTGCATCAGTGGGCTGAGGCCAACAGTACTTAGGCTACAATCTCATGCAGTCTGCAGGCTTGGGGAAAAATGAGTGGAAAGCCCTTCAGAGAAGGACTTGGGCGTCTTGGCTGACAGCTGGCTGAACATGAGCCAGCCTTGTGCCCAGTGGCCAAGAAGGCACACAGCATTCTAGCCTGTATTAGAAAAGCAGTAGCTAGCAGGAGTAGCTAATTGTACTTGGCACTGGTGAGGCCACACTTGAACACTCCGTTCAGTTTTGGGCCCCTCACTACAAGGACACTGAGGTGCTGAAGCCTCTGGGCAATGAAGTTGATCAAGGATGTAGAGCATAAGTATTATGATGAACTGGGGTTGTTCAATCTTGAGAAAAAGGAGACTGAGAGGGTCCCTTATTTTTTTGCTCTCTATAGCAACCTTAAAGAAGGTTATAGTGAGGTGATTGTTGGTCTCTTCTCCCAAGGAACAAAAAATAGGACAAGAGAAAACTCCATCAAGTTGTGCCAGGGGAGGTTTGGTTTGGCTATTAAGAAAAAATTCTTCACCAAAATAGTTGTTCAGCAGTGAAACAAGCTGTCCGATGCAGTGGTGGAGTCACCACCTCAGAGGAATTTAAGTAAGATGTAGACATGCTTAGTGACATGGTTTAGTGGCAGACTTGTCAGTGCTGGGTTTGTGGTTGGACCTGATGGTCTTAAAATGCTTTTCTAACCTAAATAATTTTATCGTCCTCTGGTTTTAATATTATATCTCTTAAGTCTCACCTTAGGACCTGGGTGACAAAATTCAGGGCTGGAGACAGAGGTGGCCTATGTGATTGAAGTTGTTTTAAGAAAAGTGAAAAGTGACAATACAGAAAAGTGTCACACTGGTCATGAACAGCATGAGCTGATGTACCTTTCCCTCAAGGGTCAGAGCCACAGTTGGGAGTCCCCACCCTCCCACATCACCTGGTTAATTCTGGGTAAGATACCTCACGTTAGTGCCCCTCTTCTAGAATCTATTCTACGCTGAGGACCTGAGGATAAAAAATTGCCTCAGAGGAAATTTGGCCTGGCCTAGCTATGGTGAAAATGCACTGAAAACTGCCACCATCACCGAGGCAGGGAGTGATAACCAGTTCTGCAGCAGCTCGTGTGGCAGAGGCTGGGACCGTGTGACAGCAATGGACAATGCTATTTCTACGTATGTGTTTTTTCAGTTTCTTTTCTCAGAATTCCATGAACTTTTGCACAGAGGTTTACGTTAGAAGAGCAGGTTAAACACCAAAAACATGTGATGCCCAAACAGCCTAAGAGATCTGAGTTTCTCGTCTTCTCTAACCCCCACCTCAACAGAGGCTACAGCCTTCAATTACTGACCACACAGGGTTTCCACCCAGGACATCTGCCCAGTTGGGCTTAGATCTGGGGTCATTCTGGAAAAACAAATTTATCCTTGTCTCTGCTGTTGAGTGGGATAGTTTTAGCTTAACTTCTTCCAGATGGTCTGGTTTTCAGTGTCTGGTCCAATTGGAATAAATGCTGAGTATTCACAGCTGTATTGCCATAACTATTGCTTCAAGCACTGTGTAAAGCTGAACATCAGGAGAAAACGTTTCCTTAGTGCCTCAAAACTGGGATTAAACACTAGTGGTCCATATTCTTTCCAGCCTGTGAGCATTACATCTACAACCTTCATCCTATTTCTACACTTAGAAAGGACATTTCACTCCTGCAAGTGGAGAATGGTAATGAAGCAGTAAATTTTCAGTGTCTTTGTACTTCATTATGAATGGAGGTCTAGCAGAGCTATCAACTTTACTTTTAGTTCTGCTGTAATATGTGTTAAGATTAATAAAATAAATAAATAAAAAGTTCTAAGATTAATTAAAAAAAAAATCTGTGATAAGATTTCAGTTGAGATAAACAGAGGAAAGCACAGTTTTTCCTGACTTCCCTTAGCACAAAAGAAACCATATCTAGCCAAACAGTTCTTTTTGTGTCATAGATGGAATGAATAGCCCAAAATATACGTGAGATATATATGTACTGAGTTAACTTTAACATAAGTGTAGTGTAATGGGAAATGTCCATATATACAGATAAAAGTTAATACATTGGACAGAAGTATAGAGAAAATTATCTTGTGTTCAGCCAAGCCACTAGATTCAACTGTGGTATTGTCTCAGTAATGCTTGATTTGGAAGTCTCCATTATTAAGAAGTAAATGCTGGACAGCAGTAGATACTGGTACAGCAAATCCTACTGCTTTCCAAAATCTACATCCTACAAAGTTCCCGTAAGTTATACATGTCCTAAATTATTGGATGTGTTCCTGTGTGACTTGGTCTAGGTGACCCTGCTCTGGCAGGGTAATTGGACTAGATGATCTTTCAAGGTTCCTTCCAATCCCTAGTGTTCTGTAATTCTGTGATTATCCTTTAGAGACCTAAACAAAGCCAACAAATTAAAGCCAGAACAAAACTAGGCTCACAAGAAGAAAATACTTCTAGATTAAAATAAACACCTTCCTGTAGAGTAGTGGTGTGCAGTGTGCAGTGCCTGCTCAAGTAGTATGGCATGAAAGACACATACTATAACATTTTAAAGGACTTACTAATAGTAGACTCCCATACTGGCAATATGGCTCAATTTTCTTTCAGGAGAGGCTTAGGAAGGTGAGTATATTTTCATTACATAAAAGACATACACCAGTACGCTGAGGATTTGATGTTTGCCTTGTGTTTATAAAGGAACAGAAGATCTAATTATTCCGTAGGACATGTATGAAACGTCCCTACTCACAGAAGCCCGGTTACCAGGTCTGCATATACAAATATGCACAGTGTTCACCAAACACCTGCATTTATCAAAATCTTAATGAGCTAATGTTCACATGAAGTCACAACATGTTCAATGGCATCATGAGTAAGTTTTATATGTCCTGCATGAACCTCCGCCTTTCATGCTGAAAACGTAGCTGATAGGATCCTACAGATACAGTGCTTAAATTCTAAATAAGGAAGTAGAATTGAGCCCTTGATGTTATTTAGATCGTAAGAGGGGTTGAAAGTAGGAAAAAATCTTTCCAATATTTTACTGCATATGGATAATGCTTAGAGTCAGTTGAGGGTTATATGTGACATGATTCCCAGGAATGAAATACCCCTGAGAGAAGATAACAATTAATCATCAACTTTTTTGTTACCACCCAACAAGATTTTGATTTTTTTCCTGCTGAGAAACTTAAGAAAGAGAAAATGGAGTTTGAAAAGGCTGTATCCAGACATACTTGCTTAATTTGGTTTTGAGTTTTCTTGTGCTTAAAAAATTATTATCAACATCTGGCCTCTTTGTTAGTCAGAAAGAGCATGTTTTATTCCCTGGACTTCTTGGTAAGAAGATGTGATGTCTGCCATATGATGAGAATCCACAGCAACAGTAACAGCTCGCAGAAACATGACATCATGCTACTAGTGACATGCCTGCATGTGCGCGTATGTGTGATGCTCACGATAGCAATTATTTTCCCAAAGGATTTGTGAAACCACCGCCGTACACAGCCAGGACAGCAGCACCTGCACAGCACCGCAATGGCCAGCTTAACCCAAGCTGGCTTGCTTGCAAAGACTCAGGCAAATAGGCATTTAGTAGCTCAGCTTTTTCCTTGTCCTTAGTCACTAGATTCCCTCTGCATCCAGTAGAGGATGGAGATAGTCCCTAATTCTCTTTTACTGTTGACATATTCATAGAAAGTTTTGTTATTGTCTTTAGTAATGATGGACAGATATGTCCTAGTTGAGCTTTGGCCTTTCTAATTTGCTCCCTACATAACCTTGTAGTCTTACTCTCTTGTACAAGATTGTGCAAGAGAACTCTTGCACAAGAGTTCTCTTGAGTTGCCCACACCTAGCCAATAGATTTTCTTTTTATTCCTGAGCTCTAGACAAAGCTCTCTGTTTAGCCAGGCTGGTCTGCCATCTTCCAGCTCATTTTACAGCACACAGGAACAGCTTGTTCCTGTGCTTTAAAGATTTCCCTCTTAAGGAACCTCCCAAGGGATTCCAGGAGCCAACATCCTAAACAGGGTGAAATCTGCCCTCCAGAAGTCCAAGCAGGCAGTTTTAGTGACCCACTTCTTCCCCAAGAATTGAAAACTCTATCGTCTCATGATTGCTAAGCCCAAGAAGGCCACCAACTTCCACATCTCTCACTAGTTCTCTCATTGCCAGCTTCAGTGTCAAATCTGGGAGCTACTGCTTCTTCCTTTCAGATTAGGGTGGAAAACAGCTTCACCAGACCATAGAAAGCAGACCATGATACAAAGGCCCTCTGTGCATCAGTCAATCTGCAGATGAGGGTTTGGGGCTTGGTTTCAAAGGAGTTTTATTAAACACTTATAAAAAATGCAAAAAACATCTGCTGTTTAATCAAAGTGGTGGGAACCAGATTTCATCAAAAAAACCCTTCTAACTCATTATTTCTCACAGAATTTAATTAAATTTTAATAAAAGATAAAATAGAACCAAGGATGATTTGTGAAACAATGTCCAGAGAAGACTTTAAAGAGAACTGTTCTGATGTTTTACCATGTGCATAAAAGAGGTACTCTCACTCAATAACGAAGAAGAGGTCTTCAATTACCATCTAAGTTGGACAGATTCCTTTATTGCAGAGGAGACAAAAAACACAACACTCCTGTCAAAACACTGCCAGTTTCTGCTGACTTCCTCCATCAGACAGTTGCTCCCTTTGCAAGGCTCCAGGGCTTGGTCCTCCAACCCTCTCCGTCTCTGTGAGCTAAAAGGTTCAATTTGCTCCTGTTCCTTGCAGGCAGCACCAGTAGGACTCTGTGCAAACCATGTATCTGAGCATGACTCAGGACCATGGGGACTGGGGTGACGTCTTCAAAAAGCCACCCTTCCTCATTGCTGAGGACACTCTTGCAGCAAGTCTCAAGACTATGCTCACAGCCCCTGGCGTGGAGAGCAGGGCTTGTGGGATGGAAGTACAACAAGGCAGCAGAAGGGATGGAGAAACGGCAAAGCGGGGTTGACTCAAGTATGTATGGGCACACACAAGAACATGCATAACCTGCCTTGCTTCTTCTGCATGGGTCAGTCATGAGAAACACTTGGTGACCAAGATATATCCTATCCAGGACAAGGATACAAAGCCTGCCACTGAGTGTGGGGAAGAGGGAATTTCCTCTGGCAGGATACCTGAGTTTTCCCAACCACAGTGGTTCTCTCTGGTGCAAGGTGACTTTCCAACTGTATGCTGAGTAAAGAGTTGATAATATGAACAGAGGCTACACTGTTTTACTGTGTGTCACTGAGGCTCTGAGACAAGCTGGGCAGGGTGAATGGCAGCCCTTTCTAGCAGCTCCTGGTACTCGTGCTGAGTTCCCTTTACCCCACACACCACCACCACTCCATATTAGCCATGGTGCAGCAACCCAGAAAGGGCTGCTGCAACCATGAGCAGCTTCCCATCCTGAGTTTGTTGCAGAGAGAACATACTCTGTGCAGCCAAGTGCTGGTGCTGGGTTCCAGAAGCCCATGGAAAAACCATTTACAATTGTTTTTCCCCAACTTTAAGCATCAGCTGCACAGCTCTGACAGCTGACCTGGGTGGATCTCAGCGGACCTGAGCAACTTCCTCTACCAATCTCTGCTAACAAAAGGCCTCTGTAAAGCAGAGAACTGTCATTGCAGAGCGCTAGTATGTTACTGTGAAGGAGTCAGCACAATGAGCAAATGTTTCTGGCACCAATGCAGTAGTGTCTGGAGCAGCAAGACGCACCAGCTTCTACCCATGCAAAGCTCTTCTGATGTTCACAAGCAGTCTCTGCCATCTGCTTTATTTATTATTATACTCATGCGAAACTTGGTCATTTGAGATAGAGAGGAGGTGCAGCCAGTATAGCCATAATTAAATATATTTGCTAATGATCTTCTAATTCTGGCACTTCAAATGGTCCTGAAAGTAAAGACCTAGCCTTACTTTATTTAGGACGCAGTAAAGTTTCTAATGGGCACATGCTCTTTTGAAATAATGTGGTGGGAAAAGGTTATTGAGATTATAGCAGTTGAAGTGTGGTTCTAAATTTTACACTTCTGGGTTTTTCCAAATAATAAAGTCAGATAAAGTCTTAAATGGTGATAAGAATGACTGTGAGGCCATACAAGAAAAGACTCCATTGGTTTTGTAGTCCTGTCAAATACTCTGGCTGAGTTGTTAGATTTTATTCAAATAATTAATTTTGAGTTATTGACAATGACAAGTCAGAGGCTGGATCACAGAATCACAGAACGTTAAGGGTTGGAAGGGACCTCCAAAGATCATCTAGTTCAACACGCCTGCCAGAGCAGGACCAAAACCAGGGCAGATCACTCAGAAGTACATCCAGACAGATGTACTTCCACAACCTCTCTAGGGAGCCTGTTCTAGTTTTAACTGTCGTATTTCAAAGCCCACTCTGCTTTCAAATCAAAGAGGAGGTCCAGCCTGTTTCCAGACCTTTCTCTGACTAGTTTCTCAGCAACAGTATCTGACTGTATCAACAGAGTTGTCAGAAAGGGTATGTTTAATAAAACGTAGCCTTTGTCAAGAAGGAAGAAAAGAAAAATAGATTAGTTTTTTGACCAGGGCATTTCACCAGAATCTGGTTTGTGTCACAGCTCAGATCCAACTCTTGTCTCTGTGCTGTTTGCCGAGATTAATTTTTGTAATATGTGTATCTGAAATGGTTGTGGAGAGATACTAATCTGGAAGCATATATGAAAGACCTTATTAAAGAGCATTCCTACATTATCTACAACAGATGAAGTATTATAACACAAACAACAAAAAAAAGCATTTATTAAGCCTCCAAAGCTGTCTTTGTCCATCTGCATAAATTGACAAGTTGCATTAAAAGCTTTTTGTGATTTATAAATGGAGTCATGCCTGGAATATAACTCTACATACAAAAGCCTCTAATTTAGGAAGGGTTAAAATCCTGGGTCTTAATTCTGCTGCTAAGGCTTGACATAATTATCAGGGATTCTTTTCTGGATCAGACTTTTTCTGGTTCTTGTTGTTTTTTGGTTTTCCTTAGAAGCCAGCCTCAAGTTAACCCTGACTCTTTCATTAACGTCATCAGCATGTGTTACACCATACAAACAAAGACATCCACATCAGCCTATGAGATAGGCTCAAAGGCAGCTAAAAGTATTCCTCTAGCAGTTACCTCCTGAACATGCAACTGGCCCTATATTGTTTCTTGCTTATAAAAAAATACAGCTTAGTAGTCATTACACCTTAGTAGTCATTACACCTTACAGTGAATCCAAAGGAAAAGCACATAACTCATTTATGCTATCTCCTACTTGGATGTCTAGTACCTTCAGAATGCCACAGGGTCCTCCCTGAAATCACCATCTGTGAGACACAATCCCTCTGGAAGAACCCTGCACCTAAGTACTTTTGAACAGAGGTGATGCTCTGCTCTGACAGCAGGTCTGTCGCCTCTGGTAAGTCCAAAAGGAGCAGTCCAACACAAAATATATCTACATAACATCACAGCAAAACAACACCCAAAGCCTATAGCAGGTCTGAAAGTGCTTGTCTGTTTGCACTGTAAGGCATGGGGCTGTATGGCTGCTCACGGGTACCCACGCCAGTCTGCTCCCAGCCTGCACCCACGGCACCAGCTCTGCTCACTGCTCTGCTCCAGGCCCCATCACACAAGACAGACACGCAATTTTTAAGTGGTTGTCTCAAAACAGGGAATTAAAAGCACAGCAGAAATACAGGTTTCCAGAAGCTGGGCTTTCCTGTACAGGCAGATGAAATATTTAGTTTTCCACTTTCTGAATAATCTACAGAAGTTGAACCTTAATCCCAGGACCTAGCTAAAGAACCGTTTTCAGTGATTCTGAGCTGCTTGTAAGGGGGCTTCCTCCCTGTCTCGCTGTGAAGCAGAGACGCTTGACCCCCCTGTCCAACACTTGCAGGAGGAGGAGAGCTCACATATGCACCCTCCCTGTCAAGAAGAGGAGACTCGCGATCCTGTGGTAATTTCTTTGTGTGTTGGAGCCTGAAATAATTTTTCTTTAAAAAGTACTTTTGGTCTATAAAATACAATGTAAGGAAGCCACTAGCTCCGGTGTAGTATGTGGAGTGTGACAGCATGAAAACAAACTGAAAAAAAAGTTGTTGTAGCACTCCCTACTTCTGGTGCAGTATCACGGACATCCCTGTCTCCCTTAAGCTAGGAGGAAGGTAAACAGCACCACTCCCTTTCAAACTTGATTTCGGGGAATTACCAAGACTTAGTCTCTGCTTTTTGTAATATCTTAGACACCATTTAATTAGAAAGCATGTGCTCTACAGTTGTCTCTATCTGCATCAATAAGAGCAGATGATATTTGTTCATGTGCACAGCCCTGGACGAGCATCGTGTGGGAAGGGCCTGAATAACAAAATATCATGCTTATCAGAACCCCCTGATCTTCCTCTTTAGGTGTCCAGCTAAAGCCACTTGAGTTTCGTCATAATCACAGAGCAGAGCATGGCGTTGTGCTATTTAAACACTGTTTACCTCTTTCCCACAATATAAAAAGTTACAGTGAAGTTTTCTTAGCAGCTGATGTTTAAAAGTCATCAGCAGGCAGGCAGAATGGCTTATGGGGGTGGCCAGTGATGCCTCCATTTAACAAAGAACAATACGGACAATCCTCACCCCAAGGAATCACTATGACCCAATTTATTAAACCAGTAAAGCTACTCACACATTTCACAGTTCCTGCTGGTAGGAAGCGGGTTGGCCCTAGCACTTCCTAAGATGCAGGTAACTCCCCAGTTGCCCAGAACACTTATACAGTATCAGTAAAAGATGAGGTTGTTCTCACTGCCCTACTTAGGAACTGTTCTGTGTTTTACAATGACGGCATTTTCTTACGCTGTATCAGGAAATGCGTCTGCATGTTACCCCCAGGCTATAGTTATGCTTACATCCTTTATATCTGATTTATAAACACATTTACTATCTCAATTCTCACTAACTGTAAGTGCAAAACAAAGCAAGCCTCACTGGACACCATTTCCTACTTCCCTCAGCGTTATTCAAAAATGAGGTTGCCTGAGGGGAAGTATTAAATCACTGCCTGTTACAGATTCCGTCCTATATGCGTAGTACTTTCAAACACTGGTGCTTCTCCTTTACTCTTGTCTTTCTTCTATCATCGTTTAAACAACTGACAGTTCTAATTATTTTATTCATAGGCTGGGGCTTAACCTAATCAGCCTGCCGTGGAACTGACAGGTACGCTTTACTGTCAGAGTTAGGTCAGGATATGTAATCTGCAATGAACAGGAGTTCTTTTTCAGCAGTTTCGGGAGTGGCTCAGTGCCTTGCAGTGCACAGTGAAGAGTGAGGATTATAAAGTGTATGTCAAAAAGCCAGTCTTCTCTGGCCCAGGTTCCAGACACGCGCTGGATACGTGTCAGTGAAGCTGCAGCCTGTGCTATCAACCACTAGCAGGGCCAAAGCAGAGGGGAACATTGCTTCAGGATTGCAAAGAAAAAGTCACTGTAGCACTCAGCAGCGTGGAAAGATTTGTTTTTCAGGGTACAATTAGGATGCACAAGGTGAGCCTGCAGAGACACCATCCTCAGCATTCCTGGCTATCTGTGCCTGTACAGTTTTAGTTTGCTGACCACTTGCTGGGTGTCCAGAAATCCCTTCTGCAAGCCATAGCTGTTGTGTATTGTCAGGGGAACAAGACACTACTGCATACCTGGTGGACTCTCTTGCTGCTCTGCGATCACAAGGTCGTGTAGAGAGATAATGGCCGGAAAAAACTGTGGCAGTGTGCATCTATTCCTCTCCCTGTCCCTCTCTGAGATTGAAGCTGCTGGGTGCTGGAGTAGGAAGCCCAGAGTGATTCTTATTAACTTCCTGGCTTATCCTGAGTTGAAAATAATACAGTATACTGTACATCCTGACAAACGCCTATGAATAACACAGCTGATCTAAAATTAACCCAGCTAGGCAGTTACTTATAAACCAAAGTATATTAAAAAAAGTTTACATGAATAGAACCTTTAATGCTTGCTTTTTTTTCAGTTACTCGATTTTTGTGAGTCCTCCACTTCCTTATTTCTAAAAGAGGCTCAATATGGCAAAAAAAGCTAGAAGATTTTCCCTTGCATTTTGCATACGAGGGAACAGTTTAGTTGTTCCCAGATAGGCTATAAATAGCAACACATATGGTCGGTATAACTTGTCCCTTTTCAAAAGGAGTAGTTGAAATCCTAGCTCACATATCAGTGTTAGTGATTTATACCAAAAGACTAACTCGGGGAAGAGGCAACAGCCAAGGCTGACATTATGCGTTCTGTTTTCCTCTACCAACTGCTCCGTTTGTTTCCTGGGTCGCCGTTGGTGATTTCAGCTCAGAAAAAGTCTCTTAGCTCATAAAGGATGGAAATGACTTCGGCTAATCACCTTTCTGTATTTTTTCCTTTGTAGATGATGAGGCACTTGGTAAGCTGTTTGCTTTCAGAACCAACCAGCAACTTTCTTTGCCATCATCAGTGCCTTTGTTTAAATCACACAGCATTAGCAAACGTCAAGTCAGACTTCTCCGTGTAGGGTTTGTATGCAGTGAAGGCATAAAGTCAGGGTTAATTATGTGCCAAATCCAGATGTGCACCTCTCTTAAAGAGACTCCTTTTTATTCCTGAAGAAAACTGAGCCAGTAGAAAGCCAATAAATAAATCAATGACAATAAAGTACATGTTTATAAATTTATACATGGTTTTTACATGAGACCAAGTGCTTTTATAGCAAGGGGAACCCATGAGTGGGAGGGATTTTCTGGGGCACTTCTGTCTCCCTGAGTAATGAGCCTCTCCCCACAGCATTTACCAGTCTCTGCTCCTTTGTGAGACGCTATCAGTTTCCCTTATAACACCTCAATTCTGTTCAGCTAATGTCACCAAAACACTTGCTCTCCTCAAGCAGAGTTTTTTCCCTCTTACTTGATTGCTTAAAGTTATGGCTTCCTCACTGCTGTAAGATCTTAGCTGCACAAGGACTGGAACAGCTGTGGTTCTGTTGGCAGACCAGCTAGGACAGACACTCTCTTTCTCCATTTCGTCCCAGACTACGAACACGCTCACTTCCTTTGACAGTTTCCTATCCTAGGTAATATCACCTAGGTGAAAAACTGACCAACACAAAGAAATGTGTTTCCTTATTGGCAGCTTCCTGACTCCCATCAGGGAAGTCAGCTGCCAGCAGCAGTGACAGATTTGTAACAGAAAAGAAATATAAACTGGAAACTGCGTTGGAAAGCAAAACACTAGGAGAACATTACAAAGACCTGGTGTTCAGCACTGTCTTTATGTGGAATGTGTCTGTCCTTGGACCACTGAAAGGAGGAAAGTACTTGAAATACATTGACATAGACTTTCCTTGTTAATGAGATTGTTTCTTTGCTTACCATCCTGTAGATATCCTGCTGCAAGAGCCAGCCACACAGTTGTTAGTCCTAGAGTTCAAGCTTTGCAAGTGATTAACAGGCTTGTGTTTCCAAGCACTGGGCTTCCCTCTCCATGTTGTACTAAAAGGAGTGAAAGCAGACTGACACAACAATCCCCTTCAGATGATAATGCAACTTTCATTCATCCATGTATGAATTTATTTAAACCTTACTAGACTTACTTCAAACCACCTCAGTCCTGTTCCTTTCAAAATACTGGGGAAATCTGGCTAAAAGGAAATCAAGAGTTGATGTAAATAGAGATCCGGCACTTGGTAGAACAGTCAGTCCAAATCTGGGACTCCTGAAGACTAACCAAGGTCTCGAGTTTGCAAGCAGAGTTGAGACAGGAAGTTAAAGGAACAAACTGAACTGTATTTACTGGAAGGTTTATGTAAGATGCACACTGAAGGGCAGCTAAAGAGACAGTGAGCTCCAAAAAGTTATGGGAACCTCCATAGCCATTGGATCCTCATTATCTTGAATATGTAGGAAATAGGGATTAAAAACAGAAGATGAAACTATTGAAGCAGTATGAAGTCTTAGAAGGCTCTTAAATTTATTTTGATTTTATTTAGAGACATAAGGATAGATTCCAATTTTAAGCTTAGCCAGACATGCTCAAACATTGTGGCTACTAACCATGCCACAGATTACAAGCTGTTTACTTATGTTCATAGGCTCAGTAGCGTATTGTCTGCAGTGCAGTTGTGTTGCACAGAAGAGATATCCATGAAAGAACCAAGTCTTATTCATGTTCATCTCTAAAAGCCTCCTCAAACATTTTATGCCAGATACATATTAAAACAGTGTGACTTCTTAGTGTCTAAATTGGTGGGCTAGGTTGATAAAATTTCTGAAGAAGTGTCTCTTTGCACTGCATCCAGGGCAAAGACAGCGACATCGTGGTGGGTTTGGCAGTGTGAATCCCAAAACCAGTTATCTCTGAACAATAGCTTTCCATCAGCCTGGTGACAGGATGCCTCTAATCACAGATATTGCAGAGATGGTCTTTTTAGGACTATTCCTACTCAGACTTTCTCACACAGAGTAAGTAGAGCAGGGAAACAGCCTTCAGAGGAAAAGCAAGCAAACAACAAAACAAAACAAGCCTCTGTAAGTAAGGGTAGATTAAGAGTCTGGGAATCTTTTGATCCCTTGGACTCAGCTGTCCTCCAGCAGAACAAAGAAGAGCTGACTTAGGAAAAATAATGCCAAATAACTGGATTTTGGGGGAAGAAAAGCTAAAGTGAGACTAGCAGTGAATGGGGAAATGTGTTTGTCAGTGAAACTGGCAGGGTGAAACCCTAACATTGCCACAATCAAACAGGAGCTTTGCTTTTGGCTGCAGGGGAGCCAGGCTTTAACTAGTGCATTTAGTGAGGACACCACATACCTTACAAGTTCTGAGAGTTAAAAATCTTACAGAGATGTTTTGAAAATTTACCACTTGGATGACTTATAAAAAAGCACAAGTATAAAGAAAGATTGCCAAGGTGTTAAGAAATGTTTCCAACTGAGGTAAACAACTATAATGGGCATTTCTGTGAGAGTTCGTTACTATATAAGTTGAAAAACAGCTCCAAAATTGTCAGTAAGGTACACTCCACCTTTGGCAAAACCTGACAACGTGGACTTCAGAAATAATTAAGTCTTGTGTTTGTCAGTGTCGTACTAATATACAGAGTGTGCACGTTTGTTGTACATCTACATGCATTGTACACACAGAGGAAAAACTGACCGAGATAGTTTTTGTCCATTTTTTAAATGCTATGTGGGTTTACATACCCTTGGACTACAAATATTGGATTGCTATCCTGTTCCTAATTCAGGTCCCACTGAGACGCAGCTAGCTGGAAAGATTTTGACAAGGCTGGGTTTGCATTTAAAACTGCCAACTTGTACAACTTACTCAAACAGCATCGTGTGGTTTTTGTTTCTCCTGATTCCTCCTCACCTGTCCACCTGGGCCAAAGAGTCATCAAGGGCCTAGGAGTTCTGGCTTTCAAGATTAGGAGCTTTTGGCAGCTTTCTGATTGCTTTGTTAAGTCCTCAGGTCCTCTGATCTGAGGATCAGCTGCCTTCAACTTAAGAGTATGGGGCCCCTGCAGCCTACAGCTCAGAAACTATGATCTACAAACCAGGTACATGCATGCTATACATCAGGAACATCCCTCTTTTCAGAAAACACTCTTTAATTCTTGGTTTGGTCAGAGAGCAGCGCAAGATTTATTTTTTTAATATTGACATCTTCAACACATCGGAACTGTGTTTTCCACCTAGTTCTGATCATATTCTCATGAAATGTCTACGTATACAGTAGGAATTTGAAAATACTCTTATCGTCTTGCCTGGCACTCTTCCTCACATTAAGTGTCTGCATTGCAAACCACAACTGGAAAGTGGATCAGTTCAAACTCCAGACCTGATTTCCAGTGTTCAATATCTTGGGAAAAAAATGTTGAGGGAAGCTTAAGTATCTTAAATTAAATAGGAATCAGCTAACAGAAGGACATAAACATCCAATAGATGCACAAGCACATAGAAACTAAAGCACATAGAAATTCCTAGTACCTCATGGGATCCTTGACTGCCCAAAGAGTAAATATTAAGTGTGAACCAGGCACCTGGGCACATGCAGAAACCCATAAGTATTCCCAGAAGAAGTGCATTGTTTCCCAATGACAGCAGCTGTCCTTTGAATCCCAGGAGCCTGTCAAAATCCTTGTGATTCATATACATATATAATATGTATGTATAAAAATATTCTGCGCTGTGACAATAAGAAACATGATGCTTATCCAAATAATGACACAGCTTTCAAATGGAAGTGAAAAAAATAACACATTTAAATAGATTTTTTTAAAAACATAACTTCAGATCTCCATCTACTAAAAAGATGCCATTTCCTTACACAAATCAACACCGATTCATGGAGCAGGGGAGAAAACATAAAACATTTACTCATTTATAGAATAACAGCAAGCAAATTTCTGGTAGGTAGCCAGGTGTCTGTGCAGGAGACTGGAAGTGCACAAGGAGTTGTCTGTAAGAGATCTGCTCTGCAGATCTTGTGTGGGTTACTCCTTGTGTTTTGAGCTTCTACTGAAAAGCCAAGACTTAGTGCCTAGAAGAGAGGTGGGAGCTCAGTCATCCAGCAGAGATTAGTCTCTGTTGCAGGTTTAAGGCAGCTGGCAGTGCAGGCTTTAACTTGATAAACCTGGAAGAGCCCACACCTCCCACACCACTGGCTTTCAAATGAGAAATTCCTCCGCACAAAAGGGTCAGCCCACGGGACTTCTCCAGACAATCAGGCTGCAGTGCTTCACTGGGCATAAGGGTCTTGGCAAGGCGCCATTCACTATCATTAAAAGTGTTTATAAAAAAAATGTTCATTTTTGGCCAGCTTTTTTTTCCAAGGCCAGGCCTCCACCCCCACATCTTCAGTGGAATGTGTTAATAATTGCTTTGTGGAGATGAAAGGCTCTTTGATAGGAACAGCATAAACACATCTCACTGTGTTCAAAGGTCTTTGTCCAACAATAGAAGCATAGTTTCTGTACAGTGGCTTGAACGGAAAGAACAGACACATTTCTGATTCACTTTTCGCTTTTTTTTTCTGTCTCTTTTCCCCTCATTTAAGTTCTCCTTTATTTCTTGTAGTCTCTTGTAGATTCTTGTGTGGAATATGAACAGGCAAGTGGTTACGGACAAGAAATCTTCACCGAACTAGCAGCAGATGGATTAAAAATACCAGCCAGTCCCCACAGTCTGTGGTGTCAGAAACCAAAAGTCACACTGCAACACAAGTCTGTCCCAGACTATGTGACTGAGCATAATCTGGAGAAGTATGTGTCATGGGAGGAGGGAAGAAACCAGCAGCTATCATCTTCTGAACTTCACCTCAATAGCAGGTTGTAGGGCCTACTGAATAAATACAAATGGCAGATTATAATTTATCTGGAGGAAAAAAAACCCAGTCATGTTATAAAATGCATGTGCACTAGCAAGCACTGATTCCTCAGGGATCAGTGCTGGGCCCCATCCTCTTTAACATCTTCATAGATGATCTGGATGAGGGCATTGAGTCAGTCAT
>JAOXOE010000874.1:12308955-12330278 GCA_028565055.1 Phoeniculus purpureus | reverse complement strand
CTTTCTCAGCGGCAGAAGTGACCACCAGTCTCTCTTCCTGCTGATCAGGGCTCTCTAAAATGGCGGCGGCCGCATGGCCCTGGCCATGTGCAGGACCCAAGATGGAAACCGACTGCACGGCTGCGTCAGCAGGGCTGCCCCCGCCACTCTCTGCACATGGCCGAGAGGGTTTTCCAGGATCCTCTCCTCTCTTCTCTCTTTCTCCTCCTGTCTCATCTCTCCAGGGAGAGATGTCAGGGTCTGCTCCAGGGAGCGGGGGGAGTGGTAGATCTGCACCAAAGTCTTGCTTCTGAGGTCCGTGTCTCAGGTCCGGGCCAGGCCGGGGCTGTCTTTGCCGTGCCGGGGTCATCCCTGCCACTCCCTAGCAACACCCCTTAAGGGCAGGTACTCGGACAGTGTCACGTCCCTCCAGGACAGGTCCCTCAGGGGAGGGAGGTCCTCTCAAAGCAACAGTATGTTTTCTTTTCTCCATGAAAGCACAGATCTGTAAATCTGAAAATTCTGGTAATTTTCAAACTACAACAGAGAGTACATGGGAGCCGACTGCAAGTGGGGCACTGGAAAACTAACTTCCATACAGACATGGGTTTCTAGGCAGTCTCTGCTTTTTTGAACAGGGCCTATTGATTCAACACAGTAAC
This sequence comes from Phoeniculus purpureus, assembly GCA_028565055.1. NCBI lineage: Eukaryota > Metazoa > Chordata > Aves > Bucerotiformes > Phoeniculidae > Phoeniculus > Phoeniculus purpureus. Next base: position 12,329,637 of record JAOXOE010000874.1, on the reverse strand, counting down.
TTCTTGGCTTATCTTGCATCATGTCTCAGAGATTTGGAAAGATTCCCTGTGACTGATTACATTTATTTCTTTAAACAAGATCCAAATGTCAGAGCCTAAGCTTAAAAATATTGGCCGCTCTCCACAGAAATGTGTTTTATCATTGATTATAGGCTTAGAAATTGTGGAAAAGACCTGTGATAGATACCATCTTATCTCTCCCCATGAGCATGGGGTTGTTCTTCACAGTGTATGTCAGGCAGCTTTGTTCTTTCTAGTTTAAATGACTCAGGCTTTCATCAGACACTTTTGCAGTCTAATTTATCTTATTACCATGACACATAAGCAGATGTCCAGCCTGTATTTTACTGTGTTGTCTTTCATCCCACAATTTCCAATTGCTGTCCTTTCTTCAAAGCAAAGAATCAGGATGTCTTTGAGTTCTGTATTCCCAGGAAGTGCAAGAGTTTCTGTACTTTAGGAGGAAGAAAACATAAGCGGGTCTCAAGTGCATCCAGTTTAAACTTTTTCACACAATTATGGTGCCCAGGAGAATGAAATCATCTCCAAACCAAAAACTATTCAGAGCAATATGTTAGTCAGGAACTTTTTGATACTTTCTTTAAAAATTAACTTTTTTGTTATAATTTTTCCTTCTGTCTTTTTTTTGTGCATTTTTTTCCTTCATTCTGTGCAAATTATCTCTTCCAAATCAATAGATACATAAGAAGAGTGGTTGAACAGCAGTTTAATAGACATGTTTACTTCTGTAAATATATGTATGTTTTGGTTTTTTTCTTTGAGTGCCTTTTTAATTGGCTGGTTTAAAAAGCAATTCCATGTTAACATTCATGTTTGTACTCTCACATACCCTGCAGCATGCTACCCCTGACCTTGGTCTCACATGGTCACTTGTCCTTCAAAGTATTCTGCTTCATGCACCCACATGCCCTTCAGAACAAGTCTAATCAACCCACCCTAATTAACAAGACGTGTTACTTAACTAATCTCATTAGACACCATAATCCTGATTAAAATATCCAGGGAACAAACATTTAATGGGATGAGTAAAAACATGGATCCGAAGAAAATCTACATTTCTGATTGCTCTTACATTATAAAATCTGTTTTATACTTCTGAAGCCTTTTGACAAATAGCAGTACCTAAAATCAAACAGAGGAATTCACAACAGTTTTTAGGCAACTGCATCAACTTACACACCCTCATTAGCATTTCAAATAAACGTATTAAATATTAGGCAGACGTTGGTTGTACATGTGTGTTAGGAGGGCACCACTATATCTGTGTAAACGTGTTATAGGGAGGGAGGCTGTGCATAGATTCACACACACCAACATGCAGGCTTGCCTTCGTGTTTATGAGATACTTAGCACCTGAGAGACAAATATTGACTGGCACACCAAATTAGTTGCAACCTTTGTACAACTAACCACATCAAATAATGGGGAGTCTTTTATCCCATGAAACAATTGCTGTACCTCTCACCTTCAGGTCTTGTCACTTTGGCTCTCACTGTTTTAGGGTTAGTGTGTGTTCCTGTGACTCCTGAGGTACATTTGTGTTGCCTCCAATAACAGCTCTGTGAACACTGTCACAGAATCAAATCATATCTCTGGCTGGAAGACACCTTTAAGATCACCAAGTCCAACCTTCAACCCAGTGCTGCCAGGTCACCAATAAGCCACCTGAACATCAGGCCCATGTGTCACTTAAACCCCTCAAGGGATGGTGATTCTACCACTGCCCTGGGTAGTTTATTCCACTGTTTGAAAACACTTTCAGTGAAGAAATTTTTCCTAACATTCAACCTAAACCTCCCATGGTGCATCTTGGAACCATGTCCTCTGGTCCTTTTGCTTTTCACTAGGTAGAAGAGGCTCCCTTTCCTGGCTCCAGCCTCCTTTCAGGTAGTTGTAGAGGGCAATATGGTGTCCCTCAGCCTCTTTTCTCTAGGCTACACAACCTCAGTTCCCTCAATTGTTCCTCACCTCACTTGTGCTCCAGATGCTTCACAACCTTGGTTTCTCTTCTCTGGACGCACTGCAGCCTTTCTACGTCCTTCTTGTGGTGAGAGGCCCAGATCTGAACACAGTATTTCAGTGGTGGACTCACCAGTGCTGAGTAAAGGGGGAAAATCAGCTCCCTACTCCTGCTTGCCACACTGCTTCTAACACAAGCCAGAATGCTGTTGATGTTCTTGGACACCTGGCTACACTGCTTGCTCATATTCAGGGCACAGTCAGCTAACACCTCCTGTTCATTTTCTGACACACACACACATTCCCAAGCCTGTAGCCTACCCAAGAGTTGTTATAACCCAAGTGCAGGACTCAGCATTTGGCCTTGTTTTACCTCATACAATTAACCTCAGCCCTTCTGTAGAGCCTCCAGCAGATCAATACACCCAGCCAGCTTGTTGTCATCCGCAAATTTACTGAGGGTGCACTCAATCCACTAACCCAGATAATCATTAAACATACTAAATGTAACAGACCCCAATACTGAACCTTGGGGATGACCACCTGTCACCAGCTAGGTTTAACTCCATTCACCACCACACTCTTCCTCTTTTCATCCAGACAGCTTTTTATCCAGTGCAGCTTGTTCTTACCCCTGTGCTGTACGTTTCTGAAGGAGGATGCTGTGGGGAGCAGTGTCAAAGACTTTACTAAAGCCCACTAGGCAATGTCCACAGAACTTCCCTCATCCACTAGGCAGATCTCTTTGTCACAGAAGATTAGTCAGGCAAGACCTGGCTTTCATCAACTGATGATCGACAGATCCACTGACTGTAGTTCTCTGTGATGATCTGAAAACTTACAGCACAGTCCTCAGAGTACCGATTGCAGGAAACTAGAACACACTACAGATTTGTCTGTATTTGCACAGTTCCTACACTTGTAGGAACTTCCTACCTGCTGCTCACTGTTGCTGGGGTAGACAGTAAAGGTGACTTCAGACAGGTGTAGGCTAGAGCCTAGGTCTACTGGTCTCATAAATATTGTCTATGCTGTGTTATCTTTTAAGATACAGGTCCCCAGTGCCCTTGTCATCATATAGTATGAAACAGACCTAATAAAGACTCTGCTCTGACAAGGCATCCCTCCAGACAGGTACACAGACTCTTAGCAATGTTATTAATTGACCCAAGGATGTATGTCTATGTTCTTGGTCCTAATTTTAGCAAATTGCTCCTAGCTGTATAGTTGTGGTGGAGTGATTTTATATGGTCCCTTCTATGGTGAGTAATAAACCTGTCATGGATTAGGCAGAGGTTGTTATAGCCAAGGTATGGATTGGAGAATCTGCACAGCTGGTGCATGTGATGTGATGCACGTGCCACACAGGAGGACCAGGGACAGTCTCCTGCCTCCTCCCCACTATCCACCAGCAACTGTCCTTCTGAATTAAGCAAGTTCAAAAATAAGTTTGTCTGCTACCTGACTTTATTTCATACAGGTATTTGCCTCTGAGCTCACTGCAATATCTTTTTTTGTGAACTTCTATAATTTATCTAAGCTTCCAGACAATGACAGTGAAAAACCTACTGCGTGTGTAGAAATACAACGTGTTTGCGTGGGTGTGTGGTTTTGGGAATCTCCATAGGGAAATTATTGTAAACTATCTGTTCTTCATCTTGTCTGAGGGGTCATCTAGAGGCCTCCTATATAATGACATTTACTTTCTAAAACTCTTCCTGGAAATTTTGAACCTCCTACCTTTCTTGTAAATCCCCATGCAGCCAGAATTCTTCCAAAAGATTTAAATGAATTTATCACTTCTTGGAAAAAAGAAAGCATAAGAAAATTAATTCAGCTAATCCTTACACCCATGAAGACTCATGACGTGTTCCTGTTTAAAGGACATAATTTCATATTTATGCAGCTGTCAAGAGAGCTGTGGATTATAACCAGTGTCACAAGTCAGAGCAAACCAATTTCAAAATAGAAAAAAAGAGAATTGCACAGGACTTTCTTTACTGTTAAGCCAACAAGGATGTTAACACAGTTCAAGCATGCCTTTTCACTTACTTAAACACAGCCTATTCCACAAGACTCACTTTTCTGAAAAATGAGGCACTTGTAATATTTACTTCTCTGCACCTCTAGACACTCCTGATAATTTTGTTATGAAAATTATCTTAAGGAAGAAAAAGTCCTGTAGTTACAAAATAGTTCACGATCACAAAGAAACTCAAAGAGCCTTAAAACACTTCTGCCTTACGTCAGTGCTTAACAAATGACAAAACAATGGTTTAGAATCTCACTCATGTATTTCAGGGTTCATAAAATGGCTTAGGTTGGAAGGGAACTTAGACGTTATCTGAATCTAACACCCATACAATGGACAGGACACCTCTCTCTAGGCCAGGCTGGCCAGGGCACCATCAAACTTGGCCTTGAACGTTTTCAGGGAGGGGACACCCACTTCTCTGGGCAACCTGTTCCAGTACTTCACCACCCTCATATAGGAATTTCTACAACTTATTTGATCTAATAAAAATCCACCCTCTTCTTATTGAAACCATTCTCCTTTTCCTATCACTAGAGTCCCTTGTAAAAAGTCCCCTTCCAGCTTTCCTGTGGGTCCTCTTCAGCTACTGCAAGGCTGCTTTAAGGTGTCCCCAGAGCCTTGTCTTCTCCAGACTGAACAGCCCAAATTCTCTCAGGCTATCATCATAGGAGAGGTGGTCCAGCCCTCAGTCCTTGTAGCCCTCCTCTGGACTCACTACAACAGTTCCATGTCCTTCTTATATTGGAAACTCTGGAACTGGATGCAGTACTGCAGGTGAGGTCTCACAAGAGCAGAGAATCAACCCCCAGAGAAGAGGTTATTCAAGTTGCTTGACTGAAATGAGGAATTAGTCTGTAGTTTGTTTATTTTTGGGTGCCTAAGTTGATGAGACACCAGCCATTAACGCTTTTCTGTACTCTCTCTAGCCATTGCCTTTCTGCTCCAAGATGCTAGAGCAGAGCCCCAAAGCTGACTGGTGAGACCAGGTGTCTACATTTAGCCTGTAAGCAGAACTAAATGACAGCAGTTTTTGTATTGCCTGATGAACCCTCTTCCACAGAGGAGGGAGATCAGGAAAAGAAGATGAGACCTGTGGGTGGAAATGAAAACACATTTAATGAAGCAACAAAATTAATACCAATGCTAATATAGGGTACATACATTCGTACTTTGTACACAATAATTAGGAAAGGAGAATTTTGGAGCAGAATGCTAAGGAAGCCCCTCAAGGGATGGGGAGAAGCAAAACAAGAATAAGGAGGAATCCCTGAGCCCCTGTCCTCACCAGACATCCCGTGCTTTGATGAGCATGTATGTGTATGGTCAGCGATACAACAGTGAGCCTGCTCTGGTCAGCTGCCCAGGCTGATTCCAAACTGCTGGTGGCTTGCAGACCATGGCTGGCTTGTCATTCTGTCCCAGCAACATTTGGATATGAGGCTTCGCTCATCAGGTACTACAAGGTGGCAAGGGCAGAGCATGGTATGGAGCCCACAGGCAGGCTAGGGACATGCTCTTGTCCCCACATCCACCCACCAGCCAGCAGCGAGCACAGCAGGCAGTCAGAGAAGCAAGCAGGCATCCGAATCAAGAGGTACATGGTCTGATGGTCAGGAAAAACAGAATTAATGGGGGCATGAGAAACACTTACCTTCTCCTGTCTATTCCTCTGCTGTCCTGATCACACTGTAGGTATGTCAGCTAGGTAAAGACACTATGCAGGCATACAAACAAGTGAGATTTAGTAGCTCCTTTGCACAAAAATGTTTCAGCACAGCCCCAGACTGATGCTCAGGATGAAGATGAACCCAGAAGCACAAAACCTTGCTGGGAGCGTGGACTGATTGAGGGATCAAGCTTGCCTCAGGGCAGCTGCCTAGCCATGCTGATTCCAGCCAGCATGAACTGTCCCTGACACAAGTGTGCTGCTGGCACACCTGCAGCCATGGGCTTGTGCAGTCCAGGCTGGAACTGCAAATACGGCATTGCCATGACATTTCTGCCATGAAAGCTGTCTTCTCAGCCAGCTGAGACAAAGCAAAGGCATCTCCTTACCAGCACACCTCCAAAGAAGCTGTGCATGTTCACCTCTTGCTTAGCTAGTAACTGTTTTCACTCTCCCAGGGTATTTTCGTTTTATACCTTAAACATGCTCAAGCAGACCAAAAAAGCATTTCCCTCTCTCTAAAAAAATCTGAAGCAGGGCAATTTTTCCGGGAAGGTCTGTGCTTGTTTAACCTTTGAGGAGGCATGCCTCACTCAGTCTTGGCAGGGTGGAGAGGAAGCCATGGGGTGTTGTGGAAAACTCAACACAATGCACAGTACTGTGCTGCACCCCATGCCAAGCGGCATGGCCCCCCTACACAGCAGCTGTGTCCCATCCAGCCACAGTGGCTTGAGGTGCCCTCAGCACCAGTGCTCAGCACCTCAGCAATCCTTTTCCTGTACATGTATGTGCATAATCTGTGAATTACTTTTGACCAACATATATGGAGGTTTTGGTTACAATTTGTGGAGGAAAAGTTGTTCCCTGTGCTTATTTTTCATAAAATCATCATAGAATAATTTGGGTTGAAAAAGACACTGCAGATCATTTGCTCTAACTGTTAGCACAGCCTAGTCCACTAGGCACCACATCTTTTAAATACCTCCAGGGAGGGTGACGGCATCAACTTCCCTTGGTATCCTGTTCTTGTGCTTAACAACCCTTTCAGGGAAGAAATGTTTCCTAATGTCCAGTATAAAACTTCCCTGGCTCTACCTGAGGCCAGTTTATCTTTCCCAGTGTATAAATATGGGATAGAATGGCCAGACAACCCAGGCTGAAATATGTGTGACTATATTTGTATGATGCTTGGCTTGAACTAACAAACCAGACTTGTCTTTGTGTTGGAGCACATATTGATCAAGTTCATGCCTGCCAGTCATGTGCAGAGTAAACACACAGAGTTTTCAAGTGGTCACTCACTCAGTTATTCCAGCCTTTCTTACCAGTTAAAGTATCCACGCAGTTAAAGGCCATACTTTGATACACTTGGGTGGCGTTGCCATCTCAGGTCCTCTGAAGTTCAAAAATTACTTCATTTAAAAGCTATTTTTCAATAGCAAGGTACATTTTCTTCGATTCTGTTGCACAGTAAGGAGTGACCAAACCTTACAATGGCCCTCCTGTAAACATCTACTCAAGTATTTCAAACCACATCAGCTCTACATACAAACTCTTTTTTCCTATTAATAGTTCTGTTGAATATTATTTTAAAGCTATTATTTCCAGTAAAATGGAACAACAGAGCCTAGGAGAGCAAACTGCAGCAGAACACAGCAATCTCACAATTTAGTATCTGAGCAGTAAGACCACCCTTGCACCCACAATCAGGATATTGAGTGACATATCACAAGCCTGCCTTGGCCATTCTGAAGCCCCTTGCTAGCTCTAGGACTGTTAGTCAGATATGCGACTCTGTTCTGGCCTTCCAAGTAACTTCTACAATGTACTTCATCTCTGTGACTTCTTCACTTCTGTACCTTGTCCAAGTGGACTTGGGACTTCAGAGGAGTTTCAGGTTGGGTTTCAGCCCTTTGTGATACCGTGAGAGCGTAGAGCTTGCTTGGACCTCTCAACGCCACCATAATTTCACAATAATTACAGTAGTTACTGTATAGACAAAGAAGTCATCCACAAATACATCTTTATGTCTGGGAATGATCTTGTCTGCATCAAAGTGATAATATATACTGTTTCTTTTGAACCTGTTTCTGGTCCTGTGGCTTACTCAAATGCTTACCTTCAAATTCTGGCAGTGAGTGCACTACCAACACTGAGATAGCCATTAAAAATCTTGCATTTTTGAGTTTTCTTGGCACATGGTTAAACTGACACTTTTCCATAAGTATGATGATAACAAACCACAGATCCAGGTACTACTAATGCACTTGTCACCTTGCAAACCTGAAGTAAAATTAATAAACTGGAGTGAGATATCAACACGAGACCCAAGTATGCAGGGAATGCAGGACTAAATCCTCTGTGCCACGATTTGCAGTTTGCATGTTACAGACACTTTTTTTTCCTCATATCCATGGCTTCGACCTCGGCAATGAAATGTAAAATATTGCTAATCAAAGACTTTAATGGACATACACCTTCAGTTACCTCAAATATAAATAAAAGAGACAGTAGAACACCTCCCTCATGAGGAAAGGTTGAGGGAACTGGGTCTTTTCAGCTTGGAGAAATGGAGACTGAGGGGTGACCTCATAATGTTTATAAATATGTGAAGGGTGGGTGGAGCCAGACTCTTCTCAGTGTCATCTAGTGATAGGACAGGGGGCAATGACTGTTTGCTGGAACATAGGAGGTTCCACATCAATGTGAGAAAGAACTTCTTCACAGTCAAGGTGACAGAGCACTGAAATGTGCTGCCCAGGGGAGTTGTGGAGTCTCTGTCTCTGGAGAAATTTAAAACCTGCCTGGATATGTTTCTGTACAACTTGATCTAGGTTGTCTTGCTGTGGCAGGGAGATTGGACTAGATGATCTTTTGAGGTCCCTTCCAATCCCTAATGCTCTGTGATTCTGTGATTCTGTGAAGTAATCAGCTCATTCATTCCATAATAAACAACTCACCGTAATCATACTGAAGAGTACCAGAGGAGCAGATATGGTGCAGCTGTGTTACTTACCTGGTATTTACATCTGGATGAGCCTGGTCATTGCTGTACAAGTGAAAACCTGGCACGTGTCATTGCACTGTGTTTACAGGTGTTTGCAAATGCTGGAGTTAAAGTACGGTACTGAAAATGTAAACTGGTTCTAGGTCATAGTTGTGAATAGAAAAAATTGCCTAAGAAAATTAGAAGACTGAACGGAGAAGTAAAAAATTTTTCTCCTAGCACTGTGTAAATCTTTAAAGCTCAACTTTGTAATGATGTCTGTCATTATAGCATGGTCCTATCCAAACACTTCTGTTGAAGTTACTGTTTTGTCCAGCAATGACAGTTCTTGTGTGTAAATCTGGCAGTCACTGACTGGGGCTGTATGTTGTCAACTTCCTCGCGATGCCAGCCAGCTTCCCTGAAGCATGCCATCTTCCAAATACATGCACTTACTCTGGCACAGAAACACCCACTATTATATGAAACTGAAATCACTACAAAGAACACAGCATAGAGGTGGATGTGGAATTTAATCTTGCTATTGTCCTCTGATTTCTTGCATTAAGAGGCAAAGAAAGAGATTAAAAGAAATAGGACTAGAAAAAGGTGTGTGCTTCCATGGCTTGCTGAAGAAAAAGTACGAAGCATGGCTGGCTGGTATCAGAATATTGTAAGCGGTAATGAGGAACAGAGGAGATCTGTGTGATATAATAATCCTATGACACAACAGATTCCTGTTGTTTACACAACCAAGGCTAATTGGATTGGATGCTTCGTATTTGCTTTTCATACAACATAAAAGTGCTCAGATGCAGGGGATTAGCTAGTTTCTTTTTAAAGCAGTTCTACCAAGAACTGACTTCTCACTTACATGTCCTTTTTTCTATTTAGTTGTGCCTCCTTGGATTTATTTTACAGTGACGGTGTCATTCATGCGTCCCACTGTGAAGTCTGGACACAAATACTGCTATGACAAGTAGTGCTTCTGGAGCAGCTGACACCCCCCTCACTAGATCAGTTTTCTAACACAGCAAACACAAAAAAAAACCAAAATGATGCAAATAGCCTTGAAAATATACTCACGTATCCATCAGGGACTACTACTCCAGATACAGTACAAAGCTGAGTGTCAGACTAGGATTCACAATGCATACATCCCCATTCCCCAGGGATGAAGCAGCTGCCTTGTCCTGATTCAGTGCTGCAAGAGGTGATTCTCTCCCTTTGCCCTTTAACTACATAGAGACACAACACACAGTCTACTCTGCCTTTTTGATCTACTCTTTTTGATATAATTTTCAGCCCCTTGTGCTACCTACCTCTAAATTACTAACTTTATTTCTTTAAGATAGAGCATTTTGGAGTTGAAGAGGTAAACTCAAATGTTAAATAACATATGCTTTCCCGTATTTTACCAGTGCAAATTTACTATGGGTGAAGTTTGTAGCAAGGCTCTCGAATCTTGGGGGATTGGACTAGATGATCTTTCGAGGTCCCTTCCAATCCCTAATGATTCTATGATTCTATGATCTTACCATTCATAGGTGGTTAGCCATGTTCTGTACCACTATTTGATATCCAGAATGGAACTTCATTAATGGGCAGGCATTCTTATCGCACTGCACAATGCCAAAGTTTCCCCCAAATTAACTTTTTTCCTCCACTTGAAAGGATTTAAGAGAAAAACAGTGAAAGTGTCCCTATTCTAGAGCTACTTTTGCGGGTTCAGTCAAGTACTGAACCCACGGCACCATCTACTGGAACTCTGCAGAAGCACAGGACAGCCTTAAAGACTCCTCGTTCTGCAGAACACAACCTGAGGCAGGCTGCGGGATGGAAGAGCGGTGAGTAGCCAGACAGCTGCTGGTGGTTGCTCTTTAGATACCACAGTTACCAGGCTAGGTGAACGTCTGATCTGACTTGAAGGAGGCACGTGGATTTAACCTCGTTATCCTGTAGATCAAATGATAACAGAATTTTTGAAGAAATATTTTAAAGGCAAGGGGTTTTGCATGTATTTCCCTTTCCATTGTGATAACAAAAATGTGACATGCCCCAGCTCTGACTCACTGGTGTTCCAGACAGGGAAGTGTGCCCAGGACGGACACATCTGCATCTCGACACCCCTGAATCAGCAGACCTCCACACTCACATCTACTCCTGCACAACCACATCTGGCTTGCCCACTCCGTCAGACTCTTCAAAATACCTTACACCATGCCAGGGGTATTGACTGCAGTTTTAGACATGAAAGTATCATAAGGAAGCCTTTGGAGGGTAGTGAGAGAATGCTGCAGCAGAGTAAGGGTTGCAATTCGTTGAGAGACCTCATCCTCCTCCTACGAAATATTTGAGAAAAAACCTAAATTTTGCTTATTGAATTATGGATTACATTTGGAGAAAACAGCTTCCATAAAAACAGTTCCTGTTTAGCAGCCACACTCTAATTACAGAGTGGACTCTCAGGAAAACCTGGGTGCTTGATTAACTCCTTGAAATACCTCTACCCTAGTGCACACAGTACGGGGAGCAAGCAGAAGAACTAGAGATTAGTGTGTGGTCACAGGGCCACCATTGCAATTACTAGACATGGCAGGATGGCTCAGACTGCTGGAATGCTGTCATGGATGGGTCTGTACTCTTCGAGACAGATGGTGTGGTGGAGTGATGACTCTTCATATGAAAGAGCATCTGGAGTGTATCAAGCTCTACCTAGGAGAACTTATAGGTAAGAATCAAGGGGCAAGCTAATACGGTGGCACTGCTGTGGGTGTTTGCCAGACACCACCTGACCAGCAAGAGGAGGTTGATGAAACCTTCTAGAGATGGCTGAAAGCAGCCTCATGATCACAGGCCCTGGTCCTCCTGGGATGACGAGCAAAGAGGATCCTAATGAGGTTCAACAGGTGCAAGTGTAGGGTGCTGCACTTGGGAAGGAACAAGCCCATACATCAGTATAGGTTAGAGGTAGACATGTTGCAGGGCAGCCTTGAAGAAATATGTTGTGGAGTCCTAGTAGACAACAAGCTGACCATGAGCTGACAGTGTGTCCTTGTTGCCAAGAAAACCAACAGTATTCTGGTGTGCGTTAAGAAGTGTGTGGCCATTTGATCTAGAGACGTCATCGTCCTCTCTACTCAGGCTTGGTGAGGACACATCTGGATTCCTGTGGAACTACTGGAGAGAGTCCATCAGATGGCAACAAAGATGACTGGGATTCTGGAGCATCTCTCTTATGAGGAAAGGTTGAGAGAGCTGTGACTGTTTTGCCTTGAGAAGAGAAGAATGAGTGGAGACTTGATCCAGTCTTATAAATACCGGAACAGTGGCTGTAGAGAGGATGGTGCCAGACTGTTTTCAGTTATGCTCAGTGACAGGACAAGGAGCAATGGGCACAAACTGGAACACAAGAAGTTTCATTTAGAAATAAGGGAAAACTTCTTTCCAGTGTGAGTCTCAGAGCACTGGAACAGGCTGCCTGGAGGAGCTGTAGACTCTCTTTCTCTGGAGGTATTCCAATCCTGGATGAAGCCCTGTGCAGTGTGTTTTAAGCAGTCCTGCTTTGGTGAGGGTGGTTGGACTGACAATCTCTTGACATCCCTTCCAACTCTGATGATTCTGTGATTCTGTACTTGGCCTTATGAGCAGTGCAGAATGGATCCTCACACTGTTTTTCATTTCATGAGGGAACCTCTAAATTGCAGCTGTGACTTTGGTCTCCTTTTTCTAGGCACTGTTTATCTGCTGGCATTTTAATGGAGATTTTACTCATTTGAATGGACCCCAGATCAGTTCCCACCAGTAAGCACAGATGAATTCTTCTGCATGTCTAGGGGTATGACTTCTCCGCATACATCTTGAGCTTGGTTTTAACACTGACAGCAGTGAAGATTGACCTCCAGATCCAATCAGAAGTTAGTTTATATATAGTATGATTGTTGAAATATTTCATAATCTAATTCTTACTGGACTTCATTAAGAAACTTAATGGTAGCCCCTTGTTCATTTTCATTATTACTAAGTAATACTGAGCATGTAGGCATTGCAAAACACTCATGAATAAAGCAGGCAAACACTTCACTCTTGTAGCTGCTGTCACTATGCTGCTGGCTGCTGGGAGTGCTTCTTACAGATGAGGTTCTGCCATTCCAGGTGTTTTGCAAAGGCAAATAATCCTTCACCCAAAGCACTGACTGTGTCAGGGTAAAAATGGACGCTGAACCTTTGCCCACTTGCCAGTGTCCTCTGCAGGAGCAGCGGAAGAGCTGTAAATGTAAAATAAGCCTGTGCTCATGGTGGCAATGTAACACAAAGCAGGCACTGTCAGCTGTTAGCACTAATGATTTTTCAGTCTCTGCAATGCCAAATTCAGTCCGGCTCTGCAACCCAGTAAATAACATTTACATGGCATGTTACATATTTTGACCATTCTGCATGGTCTCATCACTTCTTTGAACACAGACAGAAGGAGAGTTAGCTACCCTACATACAGCCAAACACTAGCACTCAGGCAAACCTGGGAAATCATGCAGAAAAAGAGCTCAGTGTTTCTGCCACTGTCTTTTCATGACTTTTCTGTACCAAGGTTCTCTTCCACTAAAATAATCTTCCTTCAAAAAAAATCTACTCCCACTGACAGCATAAAAAGTCAAGAACACTTTGCTTACAATAAAAAATAATATAAAATAATGCTGTTAGGGCTATCACCTTTACCTGCTGCCTAGACCAGCCACTACTTCTTTCTGGCTTTGCTCTCCTTAGACAGGCTTGCTTTCACAAGGAGCACAGGAGGCAGGAGTCCATGAGGAATTTGGAGACATTTCCTTCAAGTCTTCCAAAGAAGTAGTAAAAAGATACAGGGACCTCAACAACTGGAGCCCAATTTTTAAATTCCAGACAGCCTCAGAAGTGTGAGATATCCACTATAGCTGTGACAGAACAATGTTCAGCTGATGGTCATGTCTATATGGGGAAATTTTTTTCCGAAAGCACTGACCTTGCTTTTCTTCTGATGACTACAGAGAGCAGGAGTTGCTGGCTCTCATAAATTCTCTGTATATGTGAGCTGTAGACACCTATTTCAGGGGAGGTGCTTGGCTTTCACATAATGGAAGGCAAGCTGATTCCCCAGTGAAAATCCTCCCAAGCAGTGCTCCAGCCAGTCTTCCCCAAGCCTGTGGCATTGTAGAAGGTTGTTGTGACAAAAGTGTAAGGCCCAGCACTTGACCTTGTTAAACCTCATGCAATTTACCTCAATGATTTCCTCCCTGCATGCCCTAGTTACATCTCTGTGCTTTTCTTGAGTTGCCTGCTCTTTCTTCCAAAGAAGATGAACTTTCCTGTTTCCCTGAGGCCAAACAAGAGCTCCCTGTTCAGCCAGGTCAGTTTTCTTCCTCACTGTGTTCAGAGCTCAAAGGTCCTTTTGTCACACATAGGAAGCAAAGGCCACTTTGCCTGCCTTTCAGAGGTCACCAGGGTTGATAAATTGCAGTGCAAATTGTCTGACCAGAGAACCACCTCCAGCTCCATTGTCACCTCCATTAAGTCAGCAGCTGTGGCAGCAATTCGAACAGAGACAAGGTGTCAGCCTGGACAGACTGGACTGTCACCTGCTAGGGCCACCCCGTCAGCCACTTTCCTGGCGAGGAGATACCAGTTAGGAGTTCATCACCTGCACAACGAATACTGTTAACAAATTGCACAGACAGAAGTCACCACACGGTGGATCCCTCCTCAATGCAAAAAAGATGCGTCAAGCCTCGGATAAAATAGAGTCAATCTCTGGCTCCACTGTCCCACCACTGACCTCTCCACAGTTAAGAAGCCTTAAGCTGATCACACTTTTTTGACAATTTCAGGTCTAGTCTTTTGTTCATGCTATTGAGCCTGTACTGCTTCAGGGACCATGTTATCTTTTCAAAACACAGTTTGGGTTTGGGTTCAGAAGAGATGCTTGGAATGTGAAAAAGATCCAGTTACAACTCCCACAGTGTCCACACATGTTATCTAGCATCCATTGTAGTCGGGAAAATCAGTTAAAACACCAGAACAGAACAAGTACATTGGGTATCTTAGGCTGACCAAACATAGGCATGGCCTCAGTGTAGATCCTGTTTTCACTTTTGGGCTCAAAATAGAATATTTTAAATTAGAATATTGACAATGTCCTTGCCTTGACAACAACCTACAGCCATAAAGCAACTTTCATTCTCTTTCCTAATTTTTGTGTATTAGTTTGCCTTACTCAGCAGCAGTGTTATGTGTCTTTCAGTGCAGAGTGCTAAGCAAACTTGCTGTACCACTACCATCTTCTAGCCCTAGGTGCTGATGATGATCTGCTGCTCTGGGTGAATTGCAAATCAGCCCGTCTGTTGCTATTTCTTCCATTGAAACAACTCAGGAAATATGAAAGCTCTCCAGGGTAACTTCCCCTTTTACAGTACAAAGTCTGAGTTCCCACCTTAGGGAAATGGAGTCTCAGTCAAAAAAAAACAGCACGAAGACATGTATCTACTATTGTTTTGGCAGACACTGGGTTTGGAACACCCATTGTGAACTGTTATACCTGTTGCAGTATGCTGTTAGAACTACCACTATAGCCATGGTAATGTGTTCTCAGGTATTACCCTTCATTAAGCATTTGGACTAGATGATCTTTCGAGGTCCCCTCCAACCCCTAATGATCCCAATGATCACTAAAGTAAGGCAGAAAAGTCTCTCTAATTTGTGTTCTCCATGTAGGAGTTAAAGCAAGAAATAGCCAATGTCTAAGAGCACCATTTCACAATGCATCCTCAGATACATGCAGACAGCACTGTGCTACAGGCAGCCTGCCTGTAGGGTGTCCCTAAGTCCGGCACAGCAAGGATATCTGCACTGACCTGTGCTGGCAGCTCTGCACATGCTCTGTCTGCCAGCCAACTCTCACCCTCCGAGGCTTATTTGTCTACGGGCGGACTCGGCTGCTCAGGCTGCAGCATCTCTCAGAGCTGTTAATAGGCTGTTTCACTCGCTAGAGCTCAGACGTTTTTCAAAAGCTCAGTGTAGCTTCCAAGAGTGCAATTTTAAAAGGGCTCATAACAAATAGAATATTGATAATGTCCTTGTTTTGACAACAACCTACAGCCATAAAGCAAGTTTAATTCTCTGACAAAAAGACTGGCAACAGCTATCGTTGCATTGCTTACTGTAATATATGGTATACTTCCCTGAAAACCCTGGAGATGGCTTTTGTCTGGTCTGGTTGTCAACAGTGAGATAGGACACTATGGATTTCAGTTCCTCATCTGTGTTTGATCAGCACAAAGGTAAGTCACCTGCTACTAATTTGAAAATCCTCTGGTTCTCCCATGCAGATTACTTGTCAGAAAAAATAGCAAGAATTTTTTGAAAAGATCATGTCTCATAGTGGTTTATTTTGTCTGCAAGTGAAGGAATTTCATCTATCAGCTTTAGGCATGGATCTTTCAGCCTATTGCTACAGCAATTTTGGAAAATAAAATCTTTCAGCAGAACAGCAGCAGCAGTCTGCTTGCTCTTGTGCTGAACACTGAGAGATGTGTGCATAAATGTATCGTTTGTATTACATAGTGGTCTTCTTATGGATAGAGATGTAAAACCCAGTTGTAATATTAGCAAACAGAGGGGCTTAAAGTGGAGCAAAAATTAAAGATAAGCTAATTTTCATACACCCACTAGTTGGTAAACATTGAAAGGACTAGAGGCTGACAAGTGATCCACTTTGCTTCAGCAAATCCTCCTTGCAATAACTGTGAATTTAACATATCACTAAAAGCCGCAACATAAAGATTTTCTACATGGTAAGGTTGCTATGGAAATGCACATACCTCTTTGTTGTCTGTTCTTAAGTTGATGGGTTGGATTTCATGTCTTTATTTGTCAGTACAAGCTTTTACGTCTTACAGCTCAATCTGCTGTTAGGAATTCATTGGCATTCCTTTTACATTCCCAGAGCAGGAAGCTGTCATTGTGTTACAACAAATTTCTCTGTAAGTTATCTGGCCAAATAACTCGTATGCAGTGGCCACAGTTTCCAGTGCACACCTGCAAATTGTCCAAGCCGATGTGGCTGTGCTGGCCGCAAAACAAAAGTGCAGACTTAGAAAAACGATGAAGGGCAGGAGGAAGACAAGAGGCTGCAGAGCCTTTTGGGTGGACAGGTCCCACAAATTGTACTTTTGCGCTTGCCCACACTTCTTTGGTGAACCCAAGGTGAATACATTCTGTGTAAAACAGTGGGCTTATGGGTCTCTGTCAGCCACGGTAGAGCTCAAAGCCTGAAGCAAGTCTTGAGAGTACTGATCTACACCAGCCCAGCTGCGACCCTACCTTGAGTAGATGGGAAAGAGGGGGAAGCCATTAAGCAAAACTGAGTGTCAGAAGTCAAAAATACTACCAGTAAGAATAAAGGAAGAAAGAAAGTGCTTCTAGGAGAATGGGATCTGTACCATAGGAATAGAAACAGGTCTTGTGTAAATTATGTAGGGAGCCCTTTCCATAACAGGACAGAGGTTTGTGGATGACTGAGCTTCTGCAGCTCCAAAGAGCTGTTGTCAAGCTCTCTTTCCACAGACACTGCAAGTATGCTTTGTGCCAAATGCCGACCCCACAGCATTCAGATGGAGCTGGAGGGGGGTAACCCTGCACACTCAGTGCTATGGGGTGGCTGGCAGGAACCAGTTGGAATTCATGCAGAGAACAAGGCTGCACTACAACCACATCAAGGTAAGGAGAAGTCAAGTCTCCAGATGGATATGGGACAGACAGCAATGCAAGAGATCACTGACACAAACCACCTTTTTCAGATAGAACTGAGAGGGCTGGGTTATAATAGCTGCCTGTACCTTCCTTTGCTCCTAATCTGCAGCCTCTCTTACTGCTAGGCCTTTCTCCATACAAACCCACACTTATTCCTGTTTAGTTTCTCTGCCGTCCCCCTGTCACACTCCACTGAGAGCACCATCCCAGCAAGAGGTTCTTCTACGCATAAATTCATCTCTCCTCCACCATCACTGCAGCGATACTAGCTCCTTAGATGATATGTGAGTTAATGTTTGCCTTCCCTGCCAGCTGCACGGGTGGCAGATGAGGAGCGAGCAGAAGCAGACGACACACATTAATAGGACTTTGAACCCACTGGTTGTCATGTGAAGAAAGCTCTATTTTAAATTTACCATGTGTTGTGGTATTTATCTGACTAGAATATTAATGTCTGGGCACATTACTGGTTTGAGCTGGCGTAATAATTTTATACCAAGATAGGCAATAGCTTTCACTGGAGCAATTTGTAGCAACAGATGAATACAAAGTCACTTTCAACCACACCGTATCTGTTGGTTCAGTAAAATAATCCAAACATCCTTTCTCACCCCCACACATCAGAAAACTACCCCAGCCACAGATTACAAATCCAGCATAACAGACGTGAAACTTGCTGTTTCTTTGCAACGCTTTCCACGATACTGCTGTTAATATCTTATAATAGTTACCTGTAGTAACAGTAGTGGCAATGTGGGAATTAAAAAAGCCAAGCAACACCAGGAACCCCTTCACTTCTTGCGCTGCTTGGTGCCATTTAAGTGAGGGCTGTACCTGGTCTCAGATGTTTACCATTTATACAGAGAGGCTAGACAAAGGGCTAGACATTCACAGCCAGACACACACAGGCGTTATCACTCTGTTAAGCAATACATCAATACATAATACTAGAGAGAAAGTTGCAGTTTCTAAAATCCGCACTTACCCCCACCCCCTGATGCTTCTTGACAATAACATGCTGAAATAAAATCAACTGCCTAAGATAGCGTCCTGCTGACAAACTGTGGGAAGTAACACAATGCATTTGGCTACTTCTAGACACAAGAGGGCTTACAGGAGAGAGGGGAGTAAATAATACATCTGAACACTTATTCTTCATAATGAACATTAATTATCCTGTTGTTCAGCCATTATTTTTCAAAACTTAGTGTTTTAGCATGTTCTAAATCAACTGCTGTTGAGATCATGTACACTAAGCTGCAGTGAATTTATTCAGACCTTACAAATCCAGTGCAGTATAAACCGCCGTGCTTACAAACATCTAATGTGCATTTTGTAAAACAAGGCATAGGCATTGCAAACTGTTTAAAATGCATGTCCTACATGGGAGAATGAATGCCACAAGTAGTGTAATTTTATTGCTCTGCATCCTGTAATCATTCTGCATGCTTCCTTAAATACCCCATTTTAAACCAAAAAGACACTTTGTCCAAAAGGAATTATGTGCTTTTAAAACAGCACAGCTATTTCAGATAGATTAGCTTTTAACTTTGTGTCTTTGGTTCTTCTCACTAAGATTCTTCCAGATCCTTCTATGCACTGTTGTGATAGTCTGCAGTTTCTCCCTAACCTTGCTTCATATGCAGGATCTTAGTTAGACCTTCTACCTTCCTGAAGCTGACTGACAGCTTCCATTCACAAGTAGCCCAGCCATTTTCCAAAGTAAAACATAAAATTTATCTGAAATGCACTGGCACTTACTTTCATCTGAAATGGCTACTGGCATTTACAGAGCTGTGAGATAATAAATGAAGTAATGCTGATACATTTGAAGACAGAAAGTTAGGCATTTGGTTGTTCACAATCCCTTGTCTCACACGATGCTGGTGTCCCAGACAAGCTCCTGTGTGCAGGGTGAGCACACAGAGAGGGACGTAAGCACTCAGTACCTCACTATCCAAAATGCCCACTGTCTGAACCACTCCTTTACTGCCTTTGCGTCCATGCTTCCTCATCCCTTGGCAGGATAAGTTGGAAGAGGATGAAGTGGGAGATACCATGTCACTCAAAGCCAAATGATTCTGGAATAAATATCATATAAACAGATGTTGCCTGCTTCCTGTCATGTGAAGCATCAGGAGACCATGCATCTCCTCACTTCCAACAAAAAAATCACACAATTAATGTTAAAAATACCTCACCTGACATCTTATCACCCTACAGAAATGGATTTAGTGTGAGTCTACTTTATGCAGATGCACAATATAGGCACTCATCATAGAAGCACAGAATCATAGAATATATATTGCACTGGAACTAACCTCCCCAAGGCCATCTAGTCCAACCCCCCTACAACAAGCAGGGACATCTCTAACTAGAACAGATTGCGCAAAGCCCCTTCAAACCTGACCTTGAATGTCTCCAGGGATGGGGTCTCCACCACCTCTCTAGGCAACCTGTTCCCATGATTCACCACCTTCAGATTAAAGAACTTTTTCCTAATGTCCAGTCTAATCTACGTCTTTCCAGCTTAAAACTATTAGCTCTTATTGTATCATTCCTTGCTCTTGTGAATAGCTCCTCCTCAGCCTTCTTATAGGTTGCTTTCAGGTTTTGCAAGGTCCCCCCAGAGTCTTCTCCTCTTGAAGCTGGACAACCTCAACTGTCTCAGCCTGTTCTCATAAAAGAGGTACTCTGATCATTTTCTTGCCCTCCTCTGGACATGCTCCAACAGATCCACAACTTCCTTGTGTTGGGAGCTCTAGAGCTGGACACAGTACTCCAGGTGAGGTCTTACAGAGCAGAGTAGAGAGGCAGAATCACCTCTCTTGATCTGCTTGCCATGCTTCTTTTGATGCAGCCCAGTGTGTGGTTGGACTGGCAAATGCAAATGCATGTTGTTGGCTCATGTCTAGCATTCTCCCAATTCCTTTTGTACCCAGTCTTTCTCACCAGCAGGATCACAAAATCACAGAATCACTCTGGTTGGGAAAGAACCCTGGGATCATCAAATCCAATCATATACCCTACCTTACAAGTTCACCTTTAAACCAGATCCCTCAACATCTCATCCAAATGATCTTTAAACACATCCAGGAATAGCAACTCAAACACCTCCCTGGGAAGCCCAGTCCAGTGCCTGACCACCCTTTCTGTAAAAAAATTCTTCCTAATATCCAGTCTAAACCTACTCTGTTGTAATTTGAACCCATTCCCTCTTGTTCTATCACTAAT
>JAOXOE010000874.1:12280189-12308855 GCA_028565055.1 Phoeniculus purpureus | reverse complement strand
GATGAGGAGGTAGATGAGACATCTGCAGGCAGCTGGAAGAAGTTTCACAGTCTCTAGCCCTTGTTCTCATGGGGAAATTCAACTTACAATTCAAATTGAAACTGCTGGAAACACAACATAGCAGAGAGGAAGCAGTCTAGGAGGTTCCCTGAATGTGTGGAAGAGAAGTCCTTGACACAGCTGGTAAGTGAGACCCTACCAGAGGAGGTGTTTCTCTAGAGCTGCTGTTTACAGAGAAGGTCTAGTGGGAGATGTGGTGGTTGGAAGCCTCCTTAGCTGTCATGAAATGAAGGAGTTCTCAACCCCTGGTGAAGTAAGGGGTGGGTGGTCAACAAAACCACTACAGTGGACTTCTAGAGGGCAGATTTTAGCCTGTTCAGGACATTGATTGAGTTCCTTGGGAGACACTCAGGAAGGACAAAAGGAGTCCAGGAAGGCTGGTCATTCTCCAAAAAAGTAATCTTACAGGTACAAGAGCTGGCTGTTCCCATGTACTGCAAGATGAA
Source organism: Phoeniculus purpureus (assembly GCA_028565055.1). Taxonomy (NCBI): domain Eukaryota; kingdom Metazoa; phylum Chordata; class Aves; order Bucerotiformes; family Phoeniculidae; genus Phoeniculus; species Phoeniculus purpureus. Next base: position 12,308,349 of record JAOXOE010000874.1, on the reverse strand, counting down.
CCAGCAAGGAAGACAACAGACCTGGTTGAACAGCTAGTTCCTGCTGGGCCTCAGGAAAAAAAGGAAAGTTTGTCATCTTTGGAAGAAAGGACATGCAATTCAGGAGGAGCACAGGAATGTAACTAGGGCATGCAGACAGGAAATCAGAAAGGCTAAAGACCAGTTAGAACTCAGTCTGGCCACTGTAGTGAGGTGGAAAATTACCTGGGGGTGGTGATTGACAGCTGGCTGAACACGAGCCAGCAGTGTGCTCAGGTGGCCAAGAAGACCCAAAGCATCATGGCCTGGATTGGAAATAATGTGGCCAGCAGAACTAGATAGGTGATTGTCCCCCTGTACTTGGCACTTAAGCAGTTCAAGGTCTGACCTCGAACAGAGTTCAGTTTTGGGCATCTCAATTAAAGAAAGACATTGACATGCTGGAGCAATTCCAAAGAAGGGCAACAAGGCTAGTGAAGGGTCTGGAGGCCAGATCTTATGAGGAGCAGCTGAGGGAACTGAGGTTATTTAGTCTGGGGAAGAGGACATTGATGGGAGACTTTATTGCTCTTTACAACTACCCGAAAGAAGGTTATAAAGAGGTGGAGGTTGGTCTCTTCTCCCAAGTCAATAGTGATAGGACAAGAGGAAATGGTCTCAAGCTGCACCAGGGGAGCTTTAGATCAGACATTATGAAAAATTTCTTCAGTAAAAGAGTGGGGCAGGCATCGGAATGGGCTGCCCAGGGAAGTGGTTGAGTCACCATCCTTGGACGCATTAAAAAAACATGTAGATGTGGCACTTGGAAGCATGGGTTACTGGGCATGGTAGCATTGGGTTGATGGCTGGACGCAGTGATCTTGGAGGTCTCTCCCAACTGTAATGATTCTATCATTCTATATACACTAGTGATACAAGAATCAAGTGAAAATAAATTCTCAGAGAGACTTTGCTAGTATCTCGTGCAGCTTTTCATTTGAACAAAGAGATAAGAGTCAGAGACAAATGATAGTCATAGAGGAACGTCTCCATGACTGCCTTTGTCATTTGGTGGCTTTTCCCAACATCCACTAAGGCTGCTGAGCATATCGGTATTTTTAAAACACTGTGTCCTCTAGTAGTACTGGAAGTAGAAGTGATCTGAGGAGCACAGGACAAAGAGTCGTGTACAACAACAACACGTTCTCTTTCCAAGAGTACCACAAAGTCAAGCCAAGCTGTGTTGCCCTGAGTCTGCAAGACACTGTGTCAGTGGGTGTCTGAGGCTGAAGCACCAAGGTTTGGAGAAGACAAAGGAAATTCTCTGTGAGCTGTCTGAGCCTTACCAACTGAACTGCAGCTGTGTCAGTAGAGTTGTTGTTAATTTATATTGGTTTGCCATCAGGGACACACCCTGCAAAGTGCCTGGCCTGCATCCACGTAACTTCTGGCAAAGTTTCCCTGGCAGGGGAAAAACTGAAAATGGTATTACGGATTGTTCCATTTCTTAGCACAGGGCCTGGTTGTCTCTGTTCCCTCAGGGCAGTGAAACCACGGAGTGCTCTGAATTTTTGCACTGGTCTCCACCATCAACACAACGATCTGTCAGCCCCACGATAGCATCAGTGGAGACAAAGTGAATGAATGTGCTTCCATCTTTCTGCTTTCCCTAGCCTGGAGTACAGACACAGGACACTGGAAGTCCTTACTAATGGGAGAAAGCTTTCCTGTATGTAACCCTTCAGTAACACTAGTTGCCAGCTTTATGGATGTTTCTCTCTGCACTATTTGCTGCAGAGTAGACGGAGCCGTGCTGTAGAGAGTCTTTGCTCGTGAGTTTGGCATTCGCTATGCTTAAAATGGCAGACACTGCACCCACAAAAATACAGGGGTGTACCATTGTTTTCATTCAGCCTCAGATTCTGGTTCTAACCACGGTCCCTCACTGTTAATGCAACATTATGTTTCTCTTGCTCTAAGATGAAATTCAGAACTTGTGTTACAGTAAAGGCAGTGACATAATATACTGACATGTTGGACTGAGCATAAATATGGGGAAAACTGCACTTCAGTAAAGTGAATCCCATAAGAGAAAAAGTCATACTGGAGTAACAGTTCGGTTTTGCCAACGTAGCTGTAACCTGAACTCAGAGCTTCTGACACAAATCCTTGATCAAGACTTTTCAACCCTAGCAAAGCCATATGGGAAAAGTCTGGAATGGCTTTTGCTTTCAGTAAAGACTGGATTTCAGAATGAAAAAGGAGAAGAAGCTGACTTTGAAAAGAGAGACTAATTTTCCAGTGTAACAATCTCAGCCAGAGTTTTAAAGGAAAAATGACCACAGACAAGTTGTTTGTTCAAATTTGTCCATGGGTTGCTTAACAAATACTTGAAATAGCTCATGTTTCTTTATTTCAGCAAAGAAAGGAGGAAAAGAACTTTACTTTTCTTAGTGTTACAGTTATTTCATGTTAAATACACTCCTAATGTCTGTGAAGTACAAGAGGAAAGAGAAAAGGGTTGGGAGACCAACCAACATTCTGTGATGTAAAACTCAAACAGCACCCAGTGATGCAGAAAGATAGTTTCCAGGAGGAAGCCATAAGTACTGGTACGAGTTTTATTATTTTTTTTATACTTATCTATAGCAATTTATGGTGATTATTTATAAAAGTTAGTTACATTCCAAAGTAGTGCAACGGGAACAGCATTTGCTTTTTGCTGCAGAAAGGAGAGAAATAATGGTTAAAATGTCAAGCCATTCATGGTCAGAGAAGAATATCAAAGAGAAAGTTAAAGGTCTGGATTCACAGGTATAGAATACAAAGAGAAGAGAATATAGGAGAAGAGAAAACACAGGGCCCTAAAGAGCAATACTAATGATAAGAAGCAACATCAGGAGCTGATAGTGGGGAATTTCCAGCCAGCACAGCTGGCTATAGATATGGGAAGGCTTTAAAATGCACACTGACAGAAAGAGACAGAAAATACAGGAGAACTAATACAACCTAACCACATAATCTCCAGAGGCATTTACTTGGAATACTTGTCAGGGTTTTCTGGAAACAGTTAAATGGTCCATAGCTTGTTCTTCTCCCCCTCCTATTTCTACATTACTGGTAGCCACAAGCCAACTTAGGAGAATGCCATCATGTGATTCTTCTCTGCAGCACCAAAATACCTAGTTCATAAGAGATTCTTATGAAGGAGTAAATTAACTAGCACGGTGAATAAGAAAAGCATTATATCATGCACCACTGAAGATCTGGCAGAATAAAATGCAACGTTATGAAAGAATATTACATAAGCAACAGTAAACTTCTGAAGTAAAATTACCATTCTACGTGTCAGTTGGATGTACAAAGTGCTGACGTGTAACATCAGTAGTACCAATGACGATAAATTGAGTAGACATAGGTGGGAAAACTTTCAAAACCAGAAAAGTGTCACCAGAAAAGTTTCAGGATTCTCCTCATGGTCCTTGATTTAGTGGGTACTTCCTGAATAAATCCTTTCTTATTTCGAAAGCACTGAGAGACACAATTGTCAGAAGTTGGATTTTTTATTAACTAACCTGAAGAAAAAGCAGTTGAAATGAAGTTAAAGTGACAGACAAATCTTACCTAAAAAACGATGGAAGTTTGCGTTGCAAGAACTCCTAGACCAAGGCTTTAGGACATTTCTTCGTCATTAAGTACATTTTAATTTAGATGAGTGATCTAAGAAAATAGAGGTTTAGTGAGGAGAATTAATAAAGGTTGGAAGCAGATGAAGGTGCAAGATGGGACAAAAGTATAACAAAAACTGTGGGGGACGCCTGAAGGATTATACGGAAACACATAGCAAAAATAGCTAATAGTCACAGAATCACAGCATCAGAGAACATTAGAGATTTGAAGGGACCTTAAAAGATCATCTAGTCCAATTCCCCTGCCAGAGCAGGATCGCCTAGACCAAGTTGGACAAGAACAAATCCAGGTGGATTTTAAACACCTCCAGAGGACACTCCACAACCTCCCTGGGCAGTCTATTCACAGAATCACGAAATCACAGAACATTAGGGATTGGAAGCTAAAGAGAGCTGGCTCCCTCAGACTTTCCTCAGAAGGAAGGTGTTCCACTTCCTTCATCATCCTCATTGTGCTACGCTGGACTCCCTCCAGCAGCTCCACGTCCTTCTTGAACTGAGGGGCTGGCTCATGGTCATCCTGATGTCCACCAGGACCCCCAGAACTTCTGCTGGTACCTAGGGTTGTTCTTGCCCAGATGCAAGACTCTACATTTACCCTTGTTATATTTCATTAAATATCTCCTCACCCAGCTCTCCAGCCTGTCCAGGTATTGCTGAATGGCAGCACAGTCTGCTGGGGTGTCGGCAACACCACCCGGCTTGTGTCATCAGAAAATTTGCTGACAGTGCACCCTAAGCCCTCATCCAACCCTTTAATGAATAGATTGAATGGTGCTGGTCCCAAAACCAACCCTTTGGGGAATCCACTAGATACAGGTCTCCAACTAGACTCTGCCCCACTGACCACTACTGGCTTCTATCCTGCAGCCAGTTCACGATTCACCTCACTACCCAATCATCCAGTCCACACTGCCTCAATTTGGCTGCGAGGATGCTGTGGAAGACAGTGTCAAATGCCTTACTGAAGTCAAGATAGACCATATCCATCATCTATCTACCTGGTTATGCCCTCATAAAAGGCTATCAGGTTCGTCAAGCATGACTTCCCTCTGGTGAAGCCATGCTGACTGTCCCTAATGACCCTCCTGTCCTTGATGTGCCTGAAGACAGCCTGTAGGATAAATTGCTCCATCACCTTTCCAGAAAGCATTCCAGTGCTCCATCACCCTCACTGTGAAGAAGTTCTTTCTCACATTCTTATGGAGCCTCCTATGTTCCACCTTACACCCCTTGCCCATCGTCCTATCACTAGATGACTCTGGGAATGTTACTGAAAAGAATTTGAATCAGAAGGGGGAGATCAAATGTAGGGATACACACAGTAAGCCTACAAAACCATGTAATTTTCTTATGGTAAATTTACCACTGAACATCCTGGTCTAGCAATAGTACTGTGGCTCATGGTAAATTTACCACAGGAACACTACATTTTCATTTAACTCATCTCAAAGCTATCAATCTAAGAATAAGGGCAGTGTAAGCATTTTAGGAGAATTGTGTGTGCAACTGTAGAAGTCAAGATGAATGTAAAGATAAGAAAGCATTCCTAAGAAAAAGCTAGAAAGCCACACAGCAGTTGTCCAGTGAGCAGTTTAAGTGGAAAGTTCAAAGTATTAGGAAATAGCCTTTGATTACTTAGAAAATGTAATTTATAGTTTGATTGAAATGTTATCTTTAAGGTAATTATTGCTTCCTCAGATAAGAACCTATTTGTATGTTTGAATGTCAATTAATCAGTTTACTACCATGTAGTAAAACACAGAAATATTGGAGAAGTGCCAAGATAAAGTTCATCACATGTCACAGAAAGCTTGTTAAGCTCATGGTAAATGGAGTGATCATAAAAAGTCCAACTCATTGTCCCTCTTCTGTTTGAGCAGTACAGCATTTTTAATCACACAGAGTGACATCAATAGCACCATTTGTATAAGCACAACAAGCTGTAATGGACCCAGAATTCAATCCAAATATAAGCTGCCACAGTACTGAAGAATAATGAGTAATGAAATCCAAATCAACCCAGGGACTTGGATCCTACAACATATATTCTTTAGCAGGCACTTCCAGCATACCAAATAATCCTTGGAGGGGTTCACCTCACAGACAGTCCAACCAGGGTTTTATTCACAAGAATTTTTTCATTTATTCCATAATGAGGTGACACGATACAGAGCATGTATATAACCACACAAATACAACACAAATTAGAGAGACACCAGCACTTCATGGGTCAAGATATAATTCAAAATTATTTTGACAAATTACAGGCAAGGAACTGAAATTAACAAAATACCAATGTTTACAGAACTGTGGAAAACTAAAGCTGTTTGCACAGAATGAAAAGCAGTAGACTAGTAGTGTCATGGAATACAAAGTGAGTAGGCATTTAAACTGTAGTGTTTATACAAAACAAGCAGTCTTATTCCAGTGCCTATTAATGCAAATGTGACACATGTGGACTACAGGAAGTACCAATGTCACTTCCAATATCAGGAGAGAAGCCTGAGCAGAACAATTACGTTGTTTGGTGCATCACTGTTGAAGAAAGCTGTAGACTATGTGGAAGGAAGCCAAAAACAAGGAGCAAGCATGATAAGTGGGTTGGAAATCTTGACCTATGAAAAGAGGCTGAAATGGTTGTTTGGTCTAGAAAATGGAAGATTGGAGAGAGACAGAACAGTGTGTCCATGTATGAGATGCCAGTAAGTAGAGTAGGAAATTTCTTATTCAAATGCTAAGTTATGCAGCACTGAGGGACTGTAAATTTAGATGCCGGATGTGAAATGTAGACTTAGCAAGACAGTGTAAAACTACAGGATTAGTAGTGTCACTCAAACACCAATGCAGAAATAGTATGATATTGCATGTTAATAATTTTTTGTGTGAAAGGAGAAGGAAAAGGATGATGATAGATTTTTATTATGGTAGTACATAATAGATTTATAGGTTCAGTTAGTGCTGAAAGACACTAGATTCTCTGTTGCTAGTACCCAAAAAATGCAACCAAGAATTATACTAGCATGGAGGACATTTACATGTGGCATAGGGACAGGGGAATGAAAATAGTTATTCACAGGGCGTTGGTATACCTTAACAATCTTTTTTCAATTAGACAATCAGACAACAATAACAATTTTAACATGGTTCATGAGGCTATTATAAAATGCCTGGACTGAAATAACAGGTGAGCAAACAAAGAGCATACAGACTGAAATTCTGGACTTTAGAGGCACACACTTTTGTAAATTAAGGGAACTTAATTACTGCTGGATTGAGCAGCTCTGGGGCCAACAGCTTCCACAACCAGATGGAATACATCTTGTCAGCCATGTAAAATGGAAAAAAGAGAAAAAAAGTTTGTAGAAGTGGCCTGAGATGTAACAGATGATGTCTTACAAAATAACAGGCAAAACTACAGAGAAGGGAAAAAAGTTGTGTCTCAAAATCAAGAAGAGTAATAATTAAATGTCGAATAGGCACTGGAAGGAAAGTATTTGCAGGGCTAAGGCTTGAAGTCAATCTTGTTTCATATTTTCACGATAACTTGGCACAAAATACAGGGACACTCTGATGAAATCTGACAATAACAATTAACTGGAAGACATTAACAGAAAAGAATGGGGACATCACAGAAGGGAAACTGGATCACCTCCAAGACAACAGTAAAACAAACGGGACAAAATTGAACAGGATAAGTCATGCAGTTGGGTGTTAATAACAGAAGATCCACCCAGAAATTTTAAACTCTGTGTTTGGAAAATACTATGAAAGCAAAATACCGAGGTATAAATGTTTATTCCATAACTAAGAGGAACTTCTAATGGGACACAGCTGTGAATAAGGCAAATGCTATTCTGTGACATACCAAAAGACATCGTTCTAACACAGATAAAGAAGAGCCAGTGTCACTTTACAAAGACCTCGCGAAAATGTCTTTGTACGACTAAGTATAATTTTAATCACCTCTCTCCAAGGATACATAATTAAAACACAAAAGGAGGAGGGTTAGTAGGTTGATTAGAGAAATCGAAAGCGTACTTTGCAAGGAAATTTTCAAACAGCTTGATTAGAGAGTCAGGAGAATAGTTCAGGAAGGATATCACAATTGGCTATAAATACATCTGAAGAACAAATACCAGTTAAAGAAGTAATTTATCTAAATACTAATGCTGGCACAGAAAGAAAGGGACATAAATCAGCTATGAGTATGAATAGAAATTAGAGATATTAATCATTGAAGCAAACAAGTTCTTGAACTGCCTTCCTTTGGGAGTAACTGGGACAAAAAAGCTAATAACTTAATGGAAACTAGGTTTACAAAAGGGTGATGTAACATAGCTGCAAGTAATTACAGTGATAGAATCTGACGATCTAGAAAGGCATTTCCAGCCTGTGTTTCCTTGTTATTCCTATCTTTCTGTACTCTGTCGAGCAAAATAGCAAGAAGTTACTTCTCAGAAAGCTGTTGAGTAATTGATTATCTATAACTCCTAGAGATACTTACAGTGCTACATTACCTTTTTTTTTTGCAGGATTTAAAGTGCTCATAAACCAAACCAAATTCCCAGCAGGAGATTGGAAGCTTTTTGGCTTTCATACCTGGGGAGTGTGGTGCACATGCAACAAAACTCTATTATCGTATTTAGCCTTCTCCAGCAAAGAAAAAGAAGTTTGGTGTAAGCTCCATGGTAAAATGCTTTTATTCTCTGAACTTCCTCCCAGAGTGGCAACAGAATTCTGTGTTCCATCATTCTGGACCACTACCAGGGACCATCAATAATAAACTACGATGATGAGAATGGTAAAACATGTATGCACATCGCAGCTGCTGCAGGCTACAGTGATATTATCACTGAGCTGGCTAAAGTGCCTGAGTGCAACCTGCAAGCCCTTGATGTGGATGACAGGTAACCATGGAAACTTTGACAACTGAAATTGCTGCTTCCTTTCTGATAACCTGAGACTAGCTCTGTTTAACTATAATCAAGTTTCCTCCTTCACAGGCCATGGCCTAGTTAATGAACTGCCCTTATAAAGAATCATGGCCAGAAACAAAGCAAAGCAATCCAACTGACTTGTATCATATCTAGTACAATGACTGATCAGCAGGAATGTTATTTAACTTTAGGTTTCTGGTGGGAAGTAACATTATGTGTGAAAGGGCTTTGTCACCACTTGACTTAACTTCTTTCAATCAAAGGTGAACATGCTTTTCAAAACAAAAGAACAGAATCCTACAGCTTGATGCACAGATCCTACATATTTAAGAAATGGCAATTTTACCTTGTTGCATTTAATAAGGTAGCACAGTAGAACCTATAGGACCAAGGGAACCTCACCTTTCAACCTGACAAGACATTTGATTCCTTCCAGAATTAACTCCCTGTATCGAAAGTACCCAGTAGATAGGTTTTTTTCCTCATTTAATGCAAACAGAACCAACTGTTTCCTCTCATTGGTTGTCCAGCTCCACAGAGCTTTAAAAGCCAAGGTTTTCTCAGCTTAGGGCTTCAGGTACGCAATACCATTCTTCAAGTAAAAGTACAATAAAATGGAACAGAAATAAAACTACAGAGTGAAGGGGAAGGTTCTAAACATTGGTGAAATGCAGTTAAGAATTACAGAATGGTAGAAGCTGGAAGGAGATTCTGGAGATCATCTAATCCAACACCCCTGCCAGAGCAGTTTCTCCAAGAGCAGATAAAAAAGGCTATTTTTCCACTGAAAGAAGGACAAAGGTAGCATCTATACTTCAGAACTCAGTAAAAGACAAGTCCTCCTATTACCTGTGCTTAGAAGGTTTTCATTGAAGGTATTATGTTTGAAGAGGGGGAAAGATAAGTACTTTACTATAAACACACTGTAGACACTACAAGGAATTGTTCACATTCTGCTCTGAAAACTTCAGACATACCTCACACTCCGCAACTCCATGAGTGCAAGAGGTACTATTTATTGTATAGGATGAATAGGTATTCTGCAGCCCCATACCTACTTTCTCTACAGATAAATAGATGCACATACATGTATGTCAGTCTGTGGCCTTATTACCACCACTGGCATCTGTATTAGTATTGGATAAGTTGCTGGAGAATAGATATTGTGAATTTGGACAAGCACCACAGGAGGACACCTCATTGTGCCATTAATAGCTTTGATAGTAAATTTATTAATATATTTTAATGATACTCCCACTTTGCTGTAGGACACCTTTGCACTGGGCTGCAGCAGCAGGGAAAGCTGACTGTGTGCAGACACTGCTGGAGCTGGGGATAGACAGCAGCCCTCGAGACATCAATGAAAACACTCCCCTGACATACGCAATGTACTGTGGGCACACAGCATGCATCAAGCTACTGTCTCAGGAGAGCAGGTAATGTGAAAGTTTGTATCTTGCTTGCCTGTTGCCACTGTCTGGAAGACAAATCAATTGTTTATTATGCTGCTGAAGGGTTTGAGCTCTGGGTGATGTCTCCTTGATTTATATGCACTAACTTGGTTCAAATTGTCCACCAAAAGAGCCATGCTGTTATTAGTCATCTGCTGAGGACTCATCACTGCAGTAACAGTGCTAGTCTGTTGATCATCTGAGGGTTCTGAACAAAGAATATGTGAGTATAACCTTTGATAAGCCACTTGGGACAGAAAATTTATCTTACAGAATAAGTTCAGCCCTTGGATATATGCCTTACACTTTTCTGAAATCTCTATGTACTAGTAACATGTTCATGTAATCAGACAGAAGCACAGATTGAATACAAAAGCAGCTTTGCTATGTAGATAACAAAATAAAGTTTTCATCCTTAGGGTAAGGGTGTGCAAGTATTTCCCTTCTCATCTTTTCCTAATCTGGCAGGTTTTTCTTTCTAAAAATTATTTTTCCACTGCTTGTGATCTTCCTCTTGCTCTGTATTTATCATGTTTCAGCAGCTGTCATTTAATTTATTTCAGTTCTTCAAATTTGGTGAATGATTAGGTACTTACAAAAACATTTATCACCATATTTCTTTGTGCTTTGCCTTCTTTCCAGTCACATTATTTCTTCTCCTCTTCATTCTGCACTCTGCCTGTCGGAGTAGGTCTGAAATGTTGATTAGTCAAAACCTCAACCAAAATCCACTGCAGCAGCACCAGTGTAGGTAATTATCTCGATAGATCTTCTGAAACCTTGATAGGTCTCTTTAGTACAGGCAAAGGAAGGGAAAAGGGAAAGGCAAAGAAGGGAAAGGAAAAGGAAAGGGTGAACTAGTGTCTTTGTTATGATGTTGGCAGTAACTGTTGAAAACACCATTTTCCAAATATGACATAATACAAAGATAACAACATTTTAAAGATGCCAGCAGATTCTTGTTAATATCAGATCTTACCTCACCATTAATAATAATAATTCTGCAGCTGGTAGGCTTGGGAGTTTTTTTTTTCGGATAACTATATTGAGCCTACATTAAAATGAGTGTAAAGCAATGAACCTTGTAATGATGAGTGACATAATCAGTCTTTACTAATTACAAAACCTGAATTCTTAAACCATCCTGCAAGGGACTCTCACCAGTATATACCCATTTTGTGGGATAACACAGGCAGGTGGGGTTTGTTTTTTTTTTTTTCATTTTTTTTATGGCAATGATATCACATTATGGTTTGTACTTCCAGTAGATCTGAGCCAGATCACCAGCCCCCCTCCCAGAACAACAGACTTCTAAAGAAAGAAGGAAGATTCAGTATGTTGAATCATATCTTCTCTTGCAAAAAGAAGAAAGATTATCAGAAAACGAGTCAGGACAGCAGAAGTAGAAACCACTATCCTAGAGAAGAGACATCAGAAGTAGATGACATTATCACCGCTTTTGACTGCATTTTGGACACAAACTGCAAAGACATTCCAGATGAGAGTACGACCACTACTGACTTTAAAAGAAGAAGCACAGACAACACAAAGTACCTCTTAACAGAAAAGAAGCAACCTGAATGTCAGGGACTTCTGCCCATCAGAACCCAGAGCCTCCCCCCGATCACCGTGGGCAATTCCTTCCTAACTGCTTCCCAAAGTGCAACACCAAGCTTCTTCTCCAGCACCAGCACCAACCATTTTGCACACAAGTCTCAAAAAAGTAGGAGCGAACACAACTTGCTGGAGCACAGAACCAGCTGCCAAGCTTTGTTAGATGATCACTGGAACAGAGGCTCTAACCAATTACTTTCCTACAAAGTCTATGCTGGGATTCCTTCAGACAAACTGATAAATTGCTTAAACTCTAACAGATCTCACCATGTGCTTTTGTGCCCTCCCCGCCTTCCCTCACTTCCCAGTTCACCATCAGGTAATTTCCTTCTTCTTTATCTCCCAAATTCTATAATCTGTGTTGATGAGGCATACTGATTCAGAAAACACAGGTAAGTCTAACCCATGACATTTCTATTATTCTTTTCTGTTTCTTCTTCCTGTATGTAGAAGAAATCACAGAAAGCATAAGGACAGGATATGATTTGACAGCTGAAACGAGGGTGTTGTCTGGGGGAAATAAGATATTTAAGTAGGTCTGATAAGCAAGCAAAAATGAGGGTAGTTAGGAAACATGTAAATACGTACCTGAGCAAGGTAAGTGCCTCCAGGTTATATATGTGTTTTGTAAATTGCATATTAATATTCACTGCCATGCCTGCTGACTTCAGTCCTGGAACTGGATGTGCAAGGGACAGTACTGCACTCAAATCTCTTAATGTGCTGAGAGATGTTTCTGTATCCAGGTTAAGTCCATGTATGCCATGCTAGACCTCTGTGCACCATGCCACTGTCCTCTTAACAGACATATTCTGACTACAGGCTGTAGAGTCATTCCTTTGCACTCTCCTCACCCTGAGTTCTAGGTCATTGGTCTTACTGGCTTTTCTTATTGTTTCTTCAAAGCTGAATTCAGGTTGCTAAACTTACAGAGACAGAGTAAATGCATTTGCACTGAGATTTGGAAATACAATACAGCAGTAATGAGGCAGAGCATCAGGATTCTGCAGTAAAAATGAAACCAGGGTTTGGCAGGATTTGGTATCTACTAATTTTGACTGACATCCATGTTTAAATGAATCTGGCTGGCTGGTCTGCGTGCTGGAGTTTACTTCAACATATTAGTGTCTCCAATTTCATCTCCTTTGCAATTAGTCCCATGCTAAAATTAAACACATCTAGCATGCCTTCCAACCACTGTAATAGCCAGCTGAAAATAAAGCAAGCAAAAGTATTCCCCAAACTTACCAGTACATCATTACAAGGAGAAACATAATACAATAAGTTAATCTACCCTAACCCAAACATAAATGAGCTGTTATCCTCCAGTGAAAAGAGCAGTGGAAAGAAACCCTGTTTGAAGAGTTTGTTCAAGTAATTATCTGGCCTTGAATAACAGTGCAAACCATACTGATGCCTAAGCAAAGGGATCTGTACAATAGCAAATCTTTATTTACGTCTCTAAAAATGAAAGTAAAGAGAGCAATTTCAGAATGACAGGTCATTCCACCTTGTGAATAGTTTTTCAAGGTATAAAGGAGCTATTCAAAAAGTTCCATGTCATGAACATCAGGGCTAGAGAGATGAGGTCTAAAAGTGGCACTACTTTTTACTGTGCACTCTTCAGCTATTCACTCAATCATACAACCCCCAAACGCCACATGGATAGCAATGATTTCTCCAGCACAAACCCTTCTACACTGAATTCTGCAAGGTTTTTCTTACATGTTGAAGACAAGAAAACCTGCAAGGCTTCTTTATAACCTAAATAGAACAGGGTACAGTGAGGCTGAGATACTTGACGTCATCTCTATTGACAGTTAGAAGAATGAACTCAGTGGATGAACCAAAGCTGAGGACAACTATGGAGAAACATTTTGTGGTGGAATTAGTTAGACTATGAATATATTTGGTGTGGAAGTAGCTACCATGTTATTTAAAATGTGATTAAACTTAGACTGGATGTGAGGAGAAAGTTCTTCACCAGGAGAGTGGTGAGAGCCTGGAATGGGTTGCCCAGGGAGGTGGTTGAGGCTCCATCCCTGGAGGTGTTTAAGACCAGGCTGGGTGAGGCTCTGGCCAGCCTGTGGGTCTGGCCTGAGGGTATCCCTGCCCATGGCAGGGCGGTCGGAACTAGATGATCCTGTGGTCCCTTCCAGCCCTGACTGATTCTATGATTCTATAGTGACTTACGGTGGGGAAGGTACTTTCTTGTTAAAGCCTGTGTTGTAGGTGCTTAGAACTTCTAGAAAACAGTATGGGTGTGTTCCTGTGTGACTTGGTCTGGGTGGTCCTGCTCTGGCAGGGGGATTGGACTAGATGATCTTTAGAGGTCCCTTCCAGTCCCTAATGATTCTATGATTCTACGATTTTTCTTAAGACTGTACAATACTGCATGGTTAAATCCTTGTTTGCTCTGGACAGAAGGGCAGGTTGTTTTCTATGAACATCCAGTGACAAAAAAAAAGCTTCAGTCAGCTGCATCAAGATGAATCCTGTGCATCCCTGACTTGAATGAAGGCAAAATTGTATTAATTATGGGAAATCTTCTTGTTGTTATAATGGGAGCTGACTTTGCATGTAGGAAAGAAAGAGTAAGTAATTTTATTTGACAGATGCTTAGAGTATAATCATATAACTGTTTAGATTGGAAAAGATCTTTATGGTCATGGAGTCCTACTATTAATCCAGCTCTGCCAAGTCCACCAGTAAACCATGTCATTAAGCACCACATCTATAGCGTCTTTTAAACACACCCAGGGACGGTGACTCAACAACTTCCCTGCACAGCCTGTTCCAATGTTTGACAAGCCTTTCAGCACAGAACTTTTTCCTAATGTCCAATCTAAACCTCCCCTGACACAGCTTGATGTGATTTCCTCACATTCTATTCCTTGTTACTTGGGAGAAGACAGTGACCCCCACCTCATTTGTATCTCCTTGTAATGGCCTTGGCCCATTGACCTAGCCTGTCTAGATCCCTCTGTAAAGCCTTTATACCCTCAAGCAGATCAACGTCCCCACTCAAATTGGTGGTGTCTGCAAAGTTACTGAGGGTGCACTTGATTGTCTCATCCAGATCATTGATAAAGGTATTAAACAGAATTGAGCCCTGGGAAACACCATTTGTGACCAGGTGAAAACTGGATTTAACTCCATTCGCCACCGCAATTTGGTCCCAATCATCCAGCCAATTTTTTACCCAGACAGATTTTATCAAGCCAAGTATATGTTCCAAGCCATGAGCAGCCAGTTTCTCCAGCAGAACGATGTGCAAAAAAAAGTGCCAAAAACTTTATTGAAGTCCAGGTAGACAATGTCCACAGCCCTTCTCTTATCTAATAAGTGTGTCATACTGTCATAGAAGGAGATCAGATTCGTCAAGCAGGACTCATGCTGACTGGGCCTGATCACCTCATTGTCCTGTTCATGAAGATGAACAAGATGATCTGCTCCATAACCTTCCCTGGTTCTGAAGTCAGATTGATGATCCTGTACTTCCCTGAATCTTCCTGCAGGCCCCTTTTGTGCATGGGCATCAAATTTGCTAATTTCTAGTCAAATGGGACCTCCCCAATTAGCCAGGTCTGCTGAGAAATGAGGAAAAAACTGATGAGCACTTCCACCAACTCTCTCAGCCCCAGAGACTCACATGCATCTAAGTGGTGTAGCAGCTCACTGACCATTTCCCCTTGGATTATATGGGATGCATTCTGTTCCCTCTCCCTGTTTTCCAGCTCAGAGGGCTGGAAACTCAAGGAACAACTGGTCTTACTATTAGAGTCTGAGGCAAAGAAGTCACTCAGTGCCTCAGCCTTTTCCTCACCCTTTTGTCAATGTGTTTTCCTCTATGTCCAACAAAGAACAGAGGTTCTCTTAGCCCTCCTTTTGTTTCTGCCTCCTTTTTTTTTTTTTCTGGTAGATCTTCCTGAGAGCAGGAAGAAAGCAAAACCTCAGTCTATTTAAAGCCCAGGTCTCTGTGTACCAGTTCCCTTTAACAAAATTTTCCAATAATAAAAAGATTCCTGTAATGGCAAAAAGGACTTCCATTGAAGCATGTGAATAGTGAGCTTGTAAGGAGGCAAGGAGTGTCTGACAGGAATACATTGCATAATCCAGACACTATCTGACATTTCTTCATAGTAAAAAGATCTGCTTATCCCTCTTCATGTCTATGTGTGTGTTTTAAACTTGTCTGCCCCTGTAACTAAAGCCACCTGACTTGCTGTGGATTAGAACTGTATTTAATCTATGAGGTCCAAGGTTTCCAGGTCTCCACTATACTGTGCACAGCACTTAACAGGGAGCAGATGCAAAGTAAGCCTGGCTCCAGCCGAGCCAACAGACCTCTACAGGCAACTCTCTCTCAGGAAAGATATTTCCTAGGTTTTTTTGCTGCAGAAGGTCTAGCTGAGGGGAAAAAAAAGATCTGGTGTTGAAGGACACTATAGTTTTAATGCTACTCAAGTTATGACTGCACGGGCACATGTAATTTCTTAAAGCAGGATTATAGATATCAATAACTGCAGGGAACCAAATGTTGACACATGGTGTTGATCATCTTGCATCACCACACCTTTCATTAAAGTCAGAGCTCTTTTTTTGTGATTACCATTACTAAGGCAGCCGGCACAAGGGCTAGGATTTTTTGAGGGTTTTTTTTTTTGTTGTTGTTCTGTTTCTATGTTCCTGGAAATGAAAGATAAGTGAATTTACTAGCTGAGGCTTAGCACTCCCACGAAGAGGAAATCAGTAAGATTTACCTTAATATCATGCCACTGTTTTCTCTCAGAATAACTGCTTTGTCTTGCTCTCTGCTGGGAAGAACAAAGACTATACCAAAAACTAGTGTCAATACTGCAAGAGTGCAGCCAGTCAAAGGATGAGCTGGCATCCACAATCTGAAATGTTTTGTATTTCAGAGCATTCCATTCATATGTTTCTGCAAAACGTATACTGCTTTCTAGTTTTCATAGAGAAACTGGTAGAAGTAGAGAAATTCCAAGTTGTACAGGTAAAAGTAAGTCTGTACCTGTAAGGCAGCTGCTCTTAGCACCCTCTAACCAGCTGGAGACTCCTACAACCAACTCCTATTTTATATTACTAAACTTTTAGGTATAAAGCAATCATTTATTTCAAGTATTACAGTAGCCAAGTACCTTCTATTTGCTTGAACACATAATGTAAAAAAAAGCTTACGTTGACATAGGGAACATGGTATAGTCCAATGGGAAGCATTTCTTGATCAGGATAGGGTTGAGGAAATCTCATAATTGTGGCTACTTTTCTCTCATTGACATTGGCATTAATTTACAGTTTTCCACAGAGCACACCAACTACCTAAATGCAAAGGAAAATCAAAGCACAACCTGTAGAAAATGTCTGTAAACAAAATGAAATCTAGAACAATCCTGCTTTTTTGAACAATGAAATAGCTTCCTTTCCATTTCATTCAATAAATGACATCGTAAATATGTTCTTGGGGATGACAAAGATGATGTCTCAAAGAAAGAAAACCTTTTTTCTCTGATGTTGTACAGAGTAGGCAGAAAGGAAGAGCAGAAAAATATATCCAATTGATGTCAGAATGTTTGGACAAGGGTCCTTTCTCCAAGCACTTAAATCATCCTTGCAAACTTGATTATGCTTTGTTTTGTTGTTTTGCTGCTAGATATCCCCATTTATGAAATAAACATATCTCTTGATAGAAGAAATAAGCTCCCATCATCAAAGTCGTAATGGTACACAGATAATAAGCCATTAGTTCTCAGCATAGGCATAGCTGAAACCAATATAACTCTAATTGCACTAATGGGCAATGATTCTATGCTGTTTGGGAATTTCTATATTTTCATTTGTTCACAGTGTATGCTATGTGTACAGAGGAAATTAATAAACTCTTATACCCATTTTTTACCACCATGGAGAAGTGTTAAATACTAAGCAAAGAGTAAACATGGCAAAAATAAAACAAAGTCTGTTTCTGGACACAGTTCATTCATGCTCATGATTTATCTCAATAGACATTACCCACAGGATCCAGTAGATTGATCAAATGGCTACCAACTGCCATTGTTGTTGGACCAAAATCTTGCTGCACTGCCACATGAGGGTTTGTCTGATAAACATCCCTTAAGCTCCTCTCATGCAAAATCCATTTAATCAGTAATACAGTCACAATGGTCTTGACAAATACTTCAGGGCACCTCTAGGAAACGTTCACAACTATTTTCCAATAGCTTTCATGTACCAACTACGAAGCCACAAGAGCAATTTATATAATTTAATTTCTTTCTGTTGCTTAAGATGTCCTACTACATGCAGCCTGTGTCTCCCTTCATCTCTGTGTGCTGGAAGAGCACAGGCTTGCTCTGCAGTGAGCTATGTTGCAATGCCATGCTGAATGAGCAGCTGTTAAGCAAGACAAATCAAGACTTCTTCCAAGGCCTCAGATCTGCAGATAAGAAAAAAGAAAAATTTTATGTCTCACACGTCAAAGAATAATATAAACTTGTGAAAAAAAGACCCAGGGAATGTACTGATTATATATTTGAGTTTCTACTTTTAATAATATTTGACGTGTCATTTATGTCATGAAATGCATTGTACCTTCTAGCATATTGACTTTTTTAATAGTACTTGATCAAAGTCAACTTTAATCTTAGCCAGTTAATTGGCTTTAGCCAATTAACCTTTCATCTTCCATATCCATTCTTATTGGTAAAAAAAAGAATTTCCATAAACATATTTTAGTAAGAATCCGTATCAGCTCATGTAATTTCTGCTATGTTTTCATCTACAGCAAAACCCTCTCAAAGCTTATCTTTACTGCTCTTAGACTTTCACCAGTCTTATTCTCCAACCAGCTGTTGAACTTCATTTGTGTTCTAACACTTAGAAAGGCTGAGACTCTATTAGGAAAGTTTGTAAACTGATGCTTTGATTGTGAAGTTAAATCCATGTAGTTGAATATTTCTACAAATTTAGTGCCCAAACATCTTTACATGTACCTAGCTACTAGACTATGCCTCTGTTAAGACCATTTACTATGTGATGAATGGAAGTGATATAGATACACATGAAGCTCATACTAAAC
Source organism: Phoeniculus purpureus (assembly GCA_028565055.1). Classification (NCBI taxonomy): domain Eukaryota; kingdom Metazoa; phylum Chordata; class Aves; order Bucerotiformes; family Phoeniculidae; genus Phoeniculus; species Phoeniculus purpureus. The sequence goes on along the minus strand of JAOXOE010000874.1, from coordinate 12,289,601 downwards.
CAGTCACTTTTTTCCATTAGTGTAATGAGAACAAAGCAACAGCTTTTTTCAGTTTGTGGTTTATTGTTATTACATATTTCTTAGAATTACTAAGTAAGATTTCCTTTTTTTTTTTCCTAGAAGCCAGAGGTCTTCACTGCACCACATAATTGTAAATTATTTTTGTTTGATAACATTACTTTTTTCTTTCACAGGTAAAAATTTACAGCAGGTGTCTCTATACCAACCCAAATTAAAAAACCTTACTCCTGTACGGAACAGCCTAGCTCCCATACCCAACCACTGTGATCACAAAAGTAAGTACAGGCAAGTCTCAGTTACAATATCATACTGTGTGCCTCCATCACTGGCATCTGAGGGCTTCAGAAAGTTTTCGTCTTCCTCTTTCACAGCATTGTAGAATGGCTGGGGTTGGAAGGCACCTTTGGAAATCATCTAATCCAACCTTCCTCTGCACATATATAGAGAGGTCACCTGCAGCAGATTGCTCAGGATCACATCCAATTAGATTTCAAACACGTCTATGGATGGGGACCACACCACTTCTTTCAGCAACCCACTCCAGTGTTGGACCAGCCCCAGAACAAAAATATTTCATCTTACTTATTTGTGACCATTGACTCTTTTCCTTATATAGGACACCACAGAGAAGTGTCTGGCTCTCTCTTAATGACTCCCTCAGTCAGGCTTTTATATACTGCTAAGTTCCCCTGAGCTCCTTCTCTTCTCAAGGCAAGCCACAGCTTTTCCAGCCTCCTCTTTGAGGCTGGACACAAAAATCCCTTAACCATCTCCACTGTTGTTGTACTTGCTGCAGTATGTCTTTTTTTGTACTGGTGTCCCACAGCTGGACACAGCACTCTAGATGTGTCTCATCAGTGCTGAGTAGAGTGGGAGTTTCACAATCTGCTGGCAATGCCCTTCCCAGTGCAGACCCAGATGCTGGTGGCTGTCTTTGTTGCAAGGGCACATTGCTGGCTCATGCACTCAACGTGGAGTGTTGGGATTTATTCCTTCTCAGGTGCAGGTCTATACATTTCCCTTTATAAGAGTTATGTCTGTCAAGGTACCTCTGAAAGGCAGTACACCCACCTCCGGTATCAGCCACTACCCCCAGTTTCATATTATTTACTAACAATAAACATGTGCGCTCTGCCCCAGTGTCCATGTCTCTAATTATGACATTAGATAGTATCAACCCTGGCAGCAATTCCTGGGATATTCTACTAGTGACTGGCCCACTTCCAAATGGACACGGTGTTGATCACAACACTCTCTTCCAATGAATTCATACAGTTAGCCCAGTAGAAGAGATATATGTCAATATAAAAGAAATCTAAGTTTATTCTCTGGACCAAAGGTGACTAGAATTCTCACATGAGGGCTTTTTTGCTCTGTTTCACTCTCAGTGTGACTTGGGTAGATTTCCGTAGGGGGCAGGGCATGATGTAACTTGAGGACTGACAAAATGGATGATAACACCCTAGTGACTGCATGGCAGACAAAAGTTGGATGTGTGAGATAAGAGCCGTGATAAGAAATGACTCTTCTGCAGACAGCATGAACAATATGACACTGCCCTTTTAATAGCAAAAATTAGAGGGAAGAAGATATGAACAATATCACCAGGTTTCCAGAAACTGTCATTTTCTGATGAGTGTTACATAGGGGAAAATATGTACTGTCATTTTCTGAGTTACATAGGGGAAAATGTGTACTGTCTGTCTGTTTCTGAAGCACAGTAGATAGACTGTTTTTTGCATTAATGTGGGAATCATTCACTTCTTTCATTCTAACTAGTAATTGGTTTGTGTAATTTCTGTAACACAGAAAACAACACAAAGGTGCTGAGCAGCAGCCTTTTCTTCCTCTGCACTTTCGACCAGTTCTCCATTCCCAAGGCAGTAAAAAGGAAGGTCCCAAGGAGAAGGGAAAGCCTTACACAAATCCCACAGCCCTGGCAGAGTGTCACAACTCTGTGAGCGTCTCAAGCTGGATCCAGCCAGACACTGGGATGTTCTTCACACACAAACACTGGCCCTACTCCCAGCAGTGTCTTGTCCTCACATTCTTGTGCTCCAGTAAGCACAAATTCCCCAGTGTATTTTGGATGAGGATTTGCAGGTTAGTCTTTGTTATCCTGCAGATCAGCCTGGTCCTTTAGCATTCACATTTCAGAGCTAAACTCAAGGCATTTCAGAAGCAGTTCTGCAGCCGTACCATAACTAAAACTGAAACAGCAGAGGCAACTTTATAAGGAACATCAGACTGGGTAGAGGAAATACAGACTCCAGCATTGCTGCTATACAGTAATAGAAGAAGAGTAGAGGTATGTGGAATACTGAGGTGGTATTTTTCATCTGCTCAGAGGAAAGAAAATTATCTAACTTCTTTCAACAATCCACCTCCAAGTCTTCTATTTTTAAGCTTTCTACTACTGTTCTCAGTGTCTTCCAGTTAAAACAGTCACAGGCAAAATTACCCCCAAAAAAAACTATTTCATAGTCACTGGTGTTTTTGCAGTAACACAAACAAACAGCCATTATTTTATCATTAGTCTCATGCCAAACACCACAATTAATAATAATGGTTTAATTAACTAACAGAGCACATTTATGCAGGTGCCACAGTATTTGACCATTCAAGTCAATAACAGAAAAGCAAGGCTGGGTTAAATTTTTTGCAAAACAGATTAAATTTCTCCTTTGTTAACACAAAGTACACATTTGACCCTGAAGCTTTCCAAGCAACCATTTCAGAGCCCAGATTTCACTCATCCTCCACCCAGCCCTAAAAATATTACTGCTGTGGATATGGCCTTTATGCAGGCAAATGGTCCAGCAAAAAAGTTTGAATATAAATATCTATTTTTCTCCAATACTTTTCAGGAAATCATAAAATCATAGAATGATTTAGGTTGTAAGAGACTTCAGAGATCATCTAGATCCATACCCCTGCCACAGGCAGAGATATCTTTTACCGAATTGCCCAGGACCCCATCCAACCTGGCGCTGAACACTTCCAGGGAGGGGGTATCAACAACCTCCCTGGGCAATCTGTTCCACTGCCTCACTCCCCTCACAGTGTGGAATTTCTTCCTAGGACCTAATCTAAATCTACATTCTTTTAGCTTGAAAACATTCTCCCCCTGCTACCACTAGAGTTCTTTGCAAAAAATCCCTCTCCAGCTTTCCTGTAGGCCCCCTTCAGGTGCTGGAAGGCTGCTTTAAGGTCTCCCCTGAGCCTTTTCGCCTTTAGGCTAAACTGCCCAAATTCCCTGAGCCTGTCTCCATCCAGCCTTATGATCATCTCTGTGATACTCCTCTGGACTCACTCCAACAGTTCCATGTCTTTCTTGTATTGGGGGCTCTAGTATTGCAGGTGAGGTCTCACAAGAACAGAGTAGATGGAGGGAATCGCTTCCTTTGACCTGCTGGTGACACTTCTCTTGATGCAGCCAAGAATACAGCTGGCCTTCTGGGCTACACTCATGCATCTACAAAAGATGCGTGCTAAAAACATGCAACAAAAGTAGTGGGGATAAAACCCAAGCATTCATTCATTAGAAAGAGAACTGAAACTACTCAGAGAATAGCAGAAGGAAGAAACTTGTGGGAAAAAAAAAAAAAGAAATGCTTTAAGCACAAACATTTAAAAATGTAATTTAGAGAGAGGATAGTAGAAATGAAACTGCAGCCTAGGAAAAGAGTACTTGAGTTAGTTTAAACCATAATTCATAATTCCCAGCATCTAGGTGCTCCCAGGGCCAAAGAGGTCTCTCACATGCCCCCTTAAGTAGCCTCAGCACAGCCTGGCACCTCTGTTATTCTGCATGCTGCTGCTTCAGCCACAGCACATCCTTTCCATTCCACCATGTGACTCTCTGAAGGAGAGAAAAACACATTGACAACTATCATACAGCACTCACACAATGCCAGAATAATTTTCCGAATGAATTTGCAACATCTAGAGAACTCTCTGATGCTCTTGTTTCTTCATTTGGTTTAGATGTCCTGAAACCATACTGAGGTTATTACTTCTTTAAGAAAAAAAATAAATCTATTTCTGCAGATCGCTTAATGATATTTTCTGGGGATCAGTGGTTGTTTTGGTTGCTCTTCATCATAGTTTGATGTTTCTTTCTTCCCAAGTAAATAGCAAAGTATTCCACAAAGTCTCTCTACAGATGGCCATCATGGACCTCTGCTTGCAAACGAAATTGAGTCTAAGAGCCATCACTTCTCCTGGAGCACATACTCCTTGGGAATGCCTTTGCAATAGCCTTTTTCTTCACTTTACAGCTTGTAATAGCAGCCAAGAGCTACTACAAAGTGAAAAAGACTTCCTTAATTAGTAGATCTCACTGTATCACTACATCTTTGGCAACAGACTCTGCCATCTAAATGTGATTACTGGTGGTTTTGCTGCTGGAAATCACAGATGGAATGAGAATGCAAGCAGGAAAAGTTAATGTAAAAAATTATAAGGAAAATTCTGTAGCCAAAACTGCAGTGGGGAACAATTCATATGGTTAAACTGTAAACAAAGGGCTTGTGAATAAAACTGAGAATAAAATGAAAAGAAGCTGATGCAATTCACAACAAATTTCAAGGCACAGGAAAAATAGGTCTATAATTAAGGTTTTTATTTCTCCTTTTCAAAAAGTAGGAAATTAGTGAAATCAGTGGGTTGCCTGAATGAAGGAACTTGAGAACTTCAATTTAGAGAAGACACAGAACTATGCATTTCTGTGTAACCTGTCTTAGGTTTTATGATCGTGCTCGAGCAAGGGTGTTGGACTTGATGACCCCTGGAGGTATCTTCCAACCCCTAATGATCTGTATCTGTGTGTATATTAAGTTTTAAGCACAAAGCAACATTACACTGCTCATTGTGTAGATTAAGGATGATCTAAATCCACGGTTTCTTACAATGCTGTGGATTGTAAGAAACAAGACATAGAATAGCTATGGCACTCGTGCTTCAGTGTGATTTTTAGTATACTACAAGGCAATGGGCTACTCTTGTGCACTGTAACTTGCACAGCACTTATCTGTGACTTATCTGCACGGTAGGCTGCCTACAGCAACCCAGACAGTGTCCCACATTCTTCCATTTCATCTTCCTAATATTTAAATTAGAATTTACCCTTGATAATAGAGCACCTTCGCACAAACGTTGTGGTTATATATATATATACACACTACATATATATAGTGTATTTATATATATATATATATACACACACACGCACATGGAATATTTCTGTTTCAGTTACCTTGTGGTTTTAGAAGAAATAACGTCTTGCAGAAGTCTCTCCTTCAGACAAACAATAGATTCTCCACTTACCAAAAGTAAACCTTCAAACTTATCATGTCTTATTAATCATCAAAACCAAAGTAAATTACTCGACACTGGAGTTGTATTCTTCAGATGAAAATTAGCCCTGATGGGCTGCAGTGATTTTTTTTTCTCATATTTTGAACAGATTTTGTCAAGTGTAGGTTTGAGTATACACAACCCAAGACAAATAAACAATAGTTCCAAGAAAGCATCAAACCTATTTGTATGTTATGCTTTTCACTTTCTGTGCACTCTTTTCTTTCTGTTCTTTTTCCACTAGTTCACCTACCATCTCAGGGTACTACGAAGTCTGAGTCCCTGCCTTTAAATTCCCTAAGGACTGGTGCAGTTATTCTCCCACCAGGTCCAACCTCCAGACCACAGGAAAGAGGACATTCTCAGAGTCATGTGCTCTGCTCTTTCTTGCCTGGTCTATCAGGAGACCCTCTGAAGCCAAGCCGTGTTCTGCCTGCTATCCCAAGCCAGAAGAAATCTAACCCTACAGAAGAGATTGAGAAAATTCTCACCAAACCAAATCCTGAAAATTAACTCATTACACTGGCCTCAATCAGTTGGAATATATTTAAGATCTTGTTACAAGACAACTGTACAATTAAATCTCATTAATTTGCACTAATGATGCTTTAGTGAACTGGTGTATAAATGAACAAAAACAAGAAAGGGAGGCACATCACAAACAGTGCACTGTGTATTTACATAGCCATTACCGTTTCCATTTATGATGAAATTATTAAATCATTATTTAATGTGCTGTAAATCTATTTTGTGAAAGGAAGCCTCATAACATGCAATCTTGTTGCAGCACTGTGCTATTATGCCCCTCACAGAAAAAAAAAGGAAGAGACAGTAAGATTTCTGTGTGATTTCAAAGCCAGAATTAGGGAAACATAAACCTGGGATTCTCTATAATTTGTAAATGCAAAGGTGTTGACTCTTGAGGCTATGTGCTATCAGAAATGTCTTCTTAAGATAAGCTCAAAATAAACGGCAGTTTTAGGAAATGATGGGGTTTGGTTCTTTATTTTCAACATATTTTATGTGTCATAAGTTTGTGAGCTTTGTGAATTCAACAAGCTAAAGTACAATTAAACACTAATCCCTCTGGGGGACACAGAATCATAGCATGCACTTTTCAAAGCCATTCACTGCACTGACAGATTTATGCCTCTTGGATTTAATACTTCATATTCCTCAGTGACAAAAATACACTCAAATATTGTTATTTTCCTAAAACAAAGTGTGCAATGTCCTGTGTCATTAGGCATTATTTCATCACTTTGATCACCAAACTGAAGAAGGAAATTTAACTAGGCTGTTTTTCAGTCAAGAGCCTTGGCAAGTGTTATAAGCCTTCAAGTAAACATTTCACAAGACTGTCCTTTCCTAAAGGCTGATAAAGCTGCCAGACTCTACTTGCTTCTGAATTGTGCTGGTATTACTCCAGAGGCTTTCCCGATTCTGATTACAGAGGGCCCACGGACATCACTGTGGATGTGGGGAGGAGGGGACCTTTTCTCATCTCTCTATATCACCATTACCAGGAAACCTGTCCTACGTTACCTCTGTATCAGCAGCTCATTCAGCCAGGACACGGCATTGGGTTTATCTCTAGATAAATGTTTTATTAGCTGCACAGACGGTTTCTTTGCTGTGTCACAGTAAAATACAAACCAGATACGAAAAGGAAGATTATCGTGTCCTGGTAGCTGCAGTTTCCAATTTGCTTGTGGTAATGGCTGTAAATAGAAGGAAGTGTGGTAGCTGTCACAGACAGTCCCAGGAAGAAGCAAGCAGAGCAAAATAACAGCTGCTCTGACGCAACCCAGGGGACTTCTGCACACAAATAAAAGGGTATTTTATTTTTAAACATTTTATCCAAATGCCGGTGTATAAAGCTCAAATTCAACAAGGGATGCAAGCACCTTGCTTCTTGCTTGAAATCTATGAGAGTAAAAACCTCATTTCTTGGGCCTGGCAGGCAACCTAGTCTCTGAGAATAGACAGAAAAAAATAACTGCATGACAGAAGCACGCTCTGTTAAAGGAAAAATCAATTCTGGCATGAGTCTTTGCGTCTGACTAGTCCTGATCAGTCCAGTCTTACTGAAAAGTCCGAAGTCCCTCCTACAACGTAGCAGACTGGTATTTGCTCAGTGGGGTCACTGACTAAGCTGCTTTTCTCTCCAGAGCCCCTAAACATATCTTCCCTGGAAATCTACCAACTGCAATCCCAAATTCTCTATTCTGACTTCAGCCCCCTTGTACTCCTCCCAGTGGCCTCACACAAGATGCATGTGGTTCCTAAGTCAGATCTTAGAAACATTCAAGCTTCAGTGCAGACCTTAAGCCCCTATCAAATACAGAGCGGATGGTTCCAGAGCAACCTGCGCAGAGGAAAAGGAAAACCTAATTCACTATAGCTCTGGTTGGCAGCAAGTAACCTTTACGTTAACAGTAAGTATTAGCGTAGACATTACTACTATGAGGTTTATCTTCACAGAAAGAGAGCTCAAAGTAGCCACTCTCAGTTTTATTTTGTTTAGTTTAACATGTTGCTTGGAAATGGGTAATGTGTGGAAGGAAGAGAAGACCAAAAGCTGTCAAATTTTTGTAACTCTGTCATCGCTCCAGACCTTCTGAGAGGGTAAGAAAACCAACCCTTTCGCTATCACCTGCGATGCCTCAAAAGAGGCAGGTCACATGCTGCAACTCCATTTTTTCCTCAATAGAAGGGGATCCTCACTGCTCTTATTGGCTTAGTGCATAGGGAGCATCGACTCACTCTCATCCTTTGTGTTAAGCAACTATTCAGGTAGCATAAGAGTCCCAGGATGCTGAAAAGCAATCTTATAAAACCTGTGGTAGCACTCATTTGTTTACCCATGCTGGAGACAGATACTAGGAGAAGTCTGTATTGGCCTCCCAGAGATGCTTGAACAAATCTCAAACACTGCCGGTATCACAGCAAAATAGAAAAGGAATGGCACTCCCCATGCCTTAGGCTAGACACTTCCATTCCCAGAAAGGAAGTAATCAGCTGTCTGGTTTTCCTATTCAGCAGTGCTTTGTTAAGCAGCAAGTTCAGACAAAGCTGAAAAAATGAACAGTTTTTATCAAAGATAACACTGCCTTTCAAAGAAATTCCTTCCAAAATGCAGAATTTCAGGAGCACTCACTTGAAGTTAGAAACAGATTACCACTGACTCTTCTTTGTTTGTTCTCATGACAAGAAATATCTGTTAACTGATTTTTTTTTCCTCATCTTTTTCTAGGAAGGAGTGTTCTTGTTCCCTGGATGCCTAACCCAGGAAACAGACTTTTTCAGGAAATGAATGTAAATCTAATTCTTGTTCAAAGATAAGCACAGAATACAGTAACGGTCTTAAATGCATAGCGATCTGAACCAAGATCCATGTCACTTTTATAATGCGTTCCTTATGTAGATTGTCAATTTAAAAGTAGTTTAAAATTTACCAGAGATTTCCTAAAAAATGATGCTCATAGAAAGCACTAAAAATTATTCTCAAAAATGTTACCACTAGAATCTATTCCTGTCATCTGAGCTAAGTTTTACAGTAAATTAAAATTTCAAATTATGTTTAAGTCTTTCAAGCAAACTGTTGACCACAGCTTATTACATGAAAGACAACAAATAAAATAGTACCTGCTTAAGCTACACTGATGTCTTGCTCAGACCATTCCTGTACGATAATGGCAGGAGACTATAAAAGGCTAACACAGTAGATGAGTAATTGCCAAGAAATGTCTGGTCAGTAGGTCATGACAGACTTTTTTTCCTCTGTCTAGTGATTAAAAATCTCTGGCACACTCTTCCATGGCACTAGTTGAGTATTAACTCAGAATGGTGCACTACTCAGGTGTCTGAGAAAATCATAGAATCATTAGGGATTGGAAGGGACCTCTAAAAATCATCTAGTCCAATCCCAGGATCACCTAGATCAAGCTGCACAGGAACATATCCAGGCGGGTTTTAAACATCTCCAGAGAAGGAGACTCCACAACCCCCCTGGGCAGCCTGTTCCAGTGCT
>JAOXOE010000874.1:12230699-12280089 GCA_028565055.1 Phoeniculus purpureus | reverse complement strand
GAACATATCCAGGCGGGTTTTAAACATCTCCAGAGAAGGAGACTCCACAACCCCCCTGGGCAGCCTGTTCCAGTGCTCACCAGAGATATAAATACTCTGATCTAGGGGAATATATAGAGAAGATACATTTTCTGACCAAAACACAGCACTTTCTCACTGGAATATGCTTAGCATTCCATATATTGTTCTCACAAAAAGAATTCAAAAATGCTTTTCAAAATGCATCCTTTATTCCTTTGGACCATTTACTTCTACATTGCTAACAGTGGAGTTCTTCCAGTAAACTGCAGGAGGTTAGCATTAGTGCATTATTTAAAACAGTGAAAATGTTCATACATAAAACAAAGGGTCATTCAGTGTTATGGGGATTTTTCAAAGACTGCATTGATGAGCCGACTAATTTTCTTGCATAACTAGTTAAGAGGAAGCTATCCTTAAAATTCAGTCCTAATAAAGCATTTTAAACACACCTATCACTCCCAAAGGAAGAGGTCTCTGTCCCTGCTCTCCAAATACACTGCATTCTTCTACTGTTACCAGAGAAGAGAACGCAAAACCCCATGTACTTTTCTAGTGCAAAACACCAGATGCATCACAATTGCCACTTCAGGACATAAAAGCATAACAACCTTCAAACAATTCTAACAGGGCTATCATCTGATCACACTGTCATCATGAGTCACCAGACCTGTTACTCTGCAGCTGCACTCAAGTACTGAAAAAACACATTATTTGCCTTTTTATTTTAAAATTAGCATTTTTCTCTCATTATTTTGATAAAGTTTTACTGTGTTCATTAGTTTCAGAAAATAGATACTTTCCTATGCTGTCTCTATTGGTTGAAAAGCTCATAATTAAACTACTATACAGAGGTAGTTTAGATGAAAGTTTGTCAGGTGTCCACAATCACAGCCACTCTAATGGCAGATAGCAGTACTTAATGTGAAGCAGTCATCACAGAACCAGGAATCAAACTCCATGCCATCAGAATACTAAGTGTAAGTGTTCTCTCCCTGCCAGCCAACACTGTCAAAGGCCTGTCTTCTGTAGCTGCTACTGGCTTAATAAGGTCTGCAGACACCTAAATGGAACACAGTCCTGCAGTAATTTCCCATCCCCTGGCTCACTATTTAGGGTCTTTGCATCATGATGCTCTAGGGTAACTGGCATCATGTAACTTTCTGTGGCTCTTCCACTTTCTGTGGAAGATGTACTTAACTCCATATGTGCCTTCCAAAATTTTGTATATGTTTCCAAGCTCAGCATGTGTGATCTCATCCTTTGGAAGAAGGATGTGGCAGAGTTCCTTCTATCACACAGGAGCAGACTGATCCTGTCTGAACACATCAATGCACTAGGACAAGACACAGCCCAGCCACCACAGTGTGTCTCTGTAGTCATCATCACCAGTACAAAAGACACTGTAGGCATAGCCTTCCTTAGCAAGATTACATTGGGAAAATTAGTTTGGTAAGAGGACCAGGAGCAGGAGCGACAAAACCCCTGCATGTACACAGTGCCACACACTTCAGCTATCATTTCAGCCTGTCAAATGAGCTGAAAGTAGCTTCGCACCTGTACAGAAAACTATGAAGGAAGATCTTGCAATACATGAATGCTTGGCTGCACCTGACTGAAAATAAACAAGACTATATCTTTCAAATGAAGAATTTGAGGGTAAATATCACACAAGGGAGGAAGAAATACAAGCTCCAATCAGAAAGCCTATCCTAAATACAGAGTTCTAAGGACTGCATTTTCACTTTCTAAATTTGCCCATCCTGACCTGTTTATGAAGTGACCCTTTGTAGCAGATTCTTAGAAAGGAGAGATTTATTATAAAGACCATCTAAAAGAGATTTACTATGAAGAAAGCTAAACTAAACTGCAAAAGGATGACTTAACACAGAGCAAGGCTCTGCCTCCCATTCTGATCAGACAGATACAATTTTTTCTGATATGGAGGTCTGGAGCTTCATAAAGGTCCATGGTCACCTCGAGCTATTGATTCAAACATATATCCTATATAGGGAATTTATCAGAAAGAGGCTGGATGCTTTTGAAAATTTTAATACTTGAAACTCTAAAAATACTTCTTGCACTTTAGCCTTTCCTGTTATGGTGTCTAGTGGTTTTTTTCCACAATTCACTACATTGTGATCTTAGTGATTTTCCTCCCACTGTTGATTTGGGCATTCCTTTCAGTATGTCCTAGAAGCTATGGACTGAGTCTACTTGAAGCTTGTCATTTTCCTTGCAGTCTTTCTTTCTCAGCTAAATATTTTTAAAAGATTAATTTTCCCATACGTACATTTGCCATCTTATTTTCATTGTGGTTTCAAAGACATATCTTGGGAAAGCTGCTTCTGATTTTCCATTGCTTAGGTTTCTTCATGAGACACAAAATCACACCCACTATAAGGGTTCACCATGATTGATGTGCATAGAAATTTCTGCTGAGAGATGTAGTGATTTGTCAGTGGCATATGCCATGAAGAGCAATTTGTGCCTTTACTGTCCTTTTATTTTCTCCTGTTGTGTTGGGGTACTTTTAAGCCCAAAGGATTTACATGAGGATTTCATGCTTTCACTCTTACACAAATGTACAGTTAATCAAATGCCGCATCTATAGGCACTTTAAAAGCATAACTAAGCCTCTGCTACATTGTTCCCGACACAGAGTTCACACCAGGAACTTCAGAAATGCAAAAACCAATGTGTCAGGACTTTCAGCTAAGCTACATTACTCCTTTCCTGGGAGTAGTCATGAGAATTCAGACATCAGCTTCTTAACTACAGTATCTGTAAGGTGCTAAGTGTCTTGGTTCGAAACATCAAGAAACACTTTTCCAAATTCTTTTCCAGAAAGAAAATGTGATTTGACATGAACACTGAGAGATATATCAATATCAGTTTTCAACACTGTTTTTGTAATGTAAGATAGCACCTGTCAGGCAAGTGTCAAAACCAGACTCTAAAATCGTGTCAGGAACGAGGGTGAGCTCTTTATTTTAATGAAAAAAAAAATGCAAGCACCAGTTTTTGCACACTTCTGGTGTGCTCTAGTAAGGCTGTAAACAGGAAGGTGATCTGCTTCCACAGAAATGTAATTTTCCTCTCAGCTTTTATGTGCGATAGCAACGGGTTACTAAAATCCTTAGAGATCTTGTAGCAAAAATTGAGAATATTTTTATATCTTCTAATGAAATATAGCACTTAACAAAAAGTAATTAACCCATCACTGGAACCTTTCCAGTAGATATTAATAAATAATTTTATCCCAATGTCACATAGGAAGAAACTAAGGCAGAAAGATCAGAAACTAAATTTCCAGTAGTGGTTTCTGAGAACTGGGTTTGAAGGGCTATATTCACTGCTCAGGTGTTAATCCTCCAAAATGTGGTTTGTGTTTTCCCTCCTTACGGGAACTTGCTTGTTCAGTATGTATGACAATCAGGTGAAGAAATGTAGGAAGCAAATTAAAGGCTGAAAAGTAAAGATTATAAATGGCTCTCCTCAGGGCACAGTGCAGAGAGTCAGACAATGGGTCCTGGCTAATGGCCTGTGCTTACTCTTGGCCAAAAGCCACTCTGGCCAACTCAGCTGAAAAGCTCCTGCTGTCCATAGCAGTCACCGTGCTGTCACCAAAAGTCTGAACAGGAACATTACTCATGACTACGGACAGTTTGTGCAGGACGCTGAGGATTTTGGCCAGGAACCACAGCCCCAGAGCAATATGAAGGATGGAGAAAGCGCCTTTATCTTTGGAAAAATTTATTACAGTAGTTACTTTGTTTACTGTCTGGGCTAGGAAAGTGTAGAGCTGCATTAGATAATTTATCTGCCAGCTGAGATTAGCTTTTCCTTTGTCTCCTTGATCCTACTTGTCATCTTGTCTCCTCAATTTCCTTAGAGAGAACAGGCAGAGATTTTGGAGTCATAGTACCACTGCCATCCAAAACATCACAAAGGAGATTAAACAAGCTAATACATAAAAAGCATGTTCCAGCTATTCTCCTGGCAGGCTTTGAGAATTCTAACTGAACTCATCTTGTAATACATGCAGCAGGTTTTCTGCCATAACCACTGAACAATGACTGTTATCACATAGGAGAGCTGCAGCCATTCTCACATAGAAAGGTTTTGTTCCACATCCTCCAGGTGATTTAAATAGAAATGCTGCTGCCTTCTAGTACTGCACATGGAGGCACACCAAATACTGTATATGAGATCAGCACAACCATTCTTGTGCAGCATTGTCTGGTAAGCATCTCAGCACATTTCCACCCAAACAACATGGCAGATGAACAGCACTCGAGAATGCAGAGCTGTACTTACAGATAAAACACAGGAAAGTGCTAAGGAGGCAGAATGTTGTCACGTTCTCCATTTGCAACAAGCAGAAAACTCTTGCATTAATATCTAAATCACAAGTTTCTCTGTTCTTTCCTTTCACTTGCATTTAAGATTTAAAAGACCAATTCCAACACAATTTACAAGTGTTTGCTGTGAGCTGAATCCAAATCATCAGCTGAACCCATGGAAGCCACTGGAAACCTGTAAAATTAATTCAGCTCTTACTGAGACACTGTTTCATCCAGCAGTTCACTCTGAGAAGTTTCTTGTATAGCTGTGCCACCCAGCTACGTGCAGTCATGGAAATAAAATCCACATTAGCCTAACCCCTTTGTTTTATGCTATAAACTCCATAATCCTAATTGACTAAAACAAGTGTTGGGCTAAAATAAAAAGCTGGGCCAGCTTGAACTAACAGGTATGGATTGCTTCAAGTGGTCACTTAAATTATCCTGAAATGTGGAAAAATGCCTATAGATTTTCCCATCTGCACTAATATTATTTTATTTATGGTTTTCTTTGAATATGCGAAAACATAAGAAAAAGTTGTATTTATCTCCTGACCTATCTTCTCTACCCTGTCAGGAAATAAAGGTAATTCTCACGTTCACATGCATTTCTGCAAGGTTACAATCAGTAGGAGCGTGACAAATTCTGCATTCCACACAAGTTTGGGAGTTGGCTGCTGTGCATAACCACATTCTACTATTTAACTGTGTAACAGTATAACATTGACAGCCAAGTTGATTTTTCTCTCCTAAACATTCTTCAAGAAATCTTTTAATTCCTCAGCTGACTGAAGCTGAGAGATGTGAAAGATCTGTGTCAAAATGTTCTTTAAATAAAGAGACATTCAAAGAAATACCCCTACAGGTGTGAACTACTTCCTTTCAAGCACACATCTACCAGCAATCTCAATTCTAAAGATAGGCTGAGAAACTAATGCAAGGTATTTTTAAAACATATTTTCATATCTCTGCCTAAAAGAGAATTTTTAGGCAGAAAAACATCCTAATGACTTTCTTGATTTGGCAGCCATTTGGATTTCTTCAAGAGTCTGAATTCTACTGGATAGTACTCCTTTATCCTGTTTCTCGGAAATCCCTGAAAGCAGACAGCACTGCCCTTCCAGCTGTAGAACTGTTTATGCACATGTAGGATAAACAGTGTTAACTCCTCTGTGCCATCAACACACAGTAATGTAATGCATTATTTGAAATGATAACACTCTCCAAGGGAGAAGGAAAGAACCAAAGAACAACCTTAAAACAACGTATTTCCAAGATGAAGCTCACAGTAAGTTTTGAGTTAAATCAAGAGCTTCAAGGAGGTTTACACAGTAGTTGTGAAAATAACCATTGCTATCTGATCCTAAGTGACTAGCAAATGAATCAAAACAAGATATTCATGAGAGGTAGCAGTACAGTCTCTGACTTGATCTGATTATTTTTCAAGAGTATCTGCAGGATTGTGCTTCCTACATACAAATAAACACTACAATGCAGTTCCAGTTTCTGTATTTAAAAATGATAATGTGCTTTCCAGGCAAAGCCAGAGGAGTTTATTTCTTCTCTCACCATTGTCACACTAACGGGAACTCTCCCTTTTCTTGTGGATTCCTGGCCACCATCTCATGTGAACATGGTTTTCACACCACTCATTCACACTGGCCAACACAGTTGGCACTGGCACAGACCTCAGGAATGTGTTCTATACGCGTGTGACCTGTTTAGCATCATACAGCTGTGCCATATAGTGGCAGGACTGTTCTAACACTGTTGTCTTTCTGGGAATGCTTAATCAATTTAGATTACGATCTTACTGGCATATACCCTTAAAAAATAAGTTTAAGAAAGTAAACAATAAACATGTTTATGGAAGACTGGAATGTCACTGAGCAGCAGAGCATGTGGCAGTAATCTGTAGTGAGATTTATAAAAGAGAAACCATTTAGGGTATGATCCATGTGGTTGGCTTAAACAGCAAAAACCACACAAATTCTACTATACAAAACATTTCACTTCGCAGTCAGCATAACTGGAAATGCAGCCTGTGGCAGAAGCCAGCGTTGCCTCAGACTGCATCCATTCTCTTTCAAGCTACAAGCATATCTTTGTTATTCATACTTGTTCCATTAGCCTGTAACTGCACTACAGTCCATCTGCTATACATAAGATGTAACTACTTATTTAAATGTTTGTAATTGATTTAGTTATCTCAAAGTAGCACCTGGACATTCCGGTGTAGACTTAAACCTCATTGTGCTTCCGTCTAGGCGACTACATTACCAGAAGGTAATGGCAAAATGTAGAATGGAAATAAGCAGGTTACACGTAGAGCAGCACAGAAGCAGTGAAATTTGGTCGAGGTGATATGGTAAAGATGTCTTGGTTGGTTTCTTGATTCAGCCAAAAGTATTGTTAGTAGCTTTCTGAAATTGAAAATACATGCCCATTTGCACTTAATGACTGAAAACAGTGGTATTTTCATGTCATGACAATTAACATCAGTCACTCTTTGGTTATCAAAATGCCTCAACAGGAAATGAAGCTTACAGAAAAGTAGGTAGTGTTTTAACCTATCATCTTCTTGCTTCATGTCATAGCCATAAAAGAAAGATCAGTTGTTTCAAGAAAGAATAGCTAAGCTATCCATGATACCCTTGAATCAGAAGGAACATTTGCTGATAGAATGCTGTAATTTTCTCCCATTTTCCGTAGAACTACTTTAAGACGATCATAAAAGTCATGAGCTTCATCTCCCAGTGTGTTTTTCTTTATGCTAGAGCTTTGTGAAACAACACTCAGAAATTAAATAAATGGCTTTAAATGACACTTTGATGAAACCATTCAAGTGTGAAAGGTCTGCTTTCTATTTCTTAAACCTCTGGTCATTGTTTTCCCTCTAGCAATACTCTCTTGGGGCTTTTTAATTACCAAATAGACTGAAATCCTTCACATTGTCATTGCAATGCAACAGAGTCTTCCAAACAAGACTAACATCCTTGGTATTGGATTTTCAAAAACCTACATTGTCATATTCTCATACTTTCTGAATGTCAGATTTTACCACTGTTTTATAGACACTGCATGTGTCTTGCCTATCCTTCCTAGTCACAAATTGTGCATACAACTTCACCTTTCTCCCTGTGAAATTACAGGATTGATCTATTAACACAGACACATTCAACCCTTGTAATACTGATAATCCCTTTTTAACAGTCGTTGTGTTCCACCCTAGGGATGGCGCTGCAATTTAGCAACAGACAAAATGTAATCATCACATACACCCTTATGTGCATAACATGCATATTGGCATAATTCCTTAGACTTTCCTAAGTGTCATTTAAAATCATTAATTTTAAATCAGTGATAATAGCCTGTGCTACTGAATGTCAGCAGTGTATACAAAATAAAAAAATCCACGTCCTTTAAGCATTTACATAGTTCCAGTCTTTCAAGGGATCTTTTACACAGAGTGCTCTTTAAGTCTCCTGCAGAGTATCTCACAGTCTTTATCTCATTCCCACAGTATTTTTAGAAGCTAGAGATGTGAACACATTCTCTAAAATAGGAGATTGCAGTTGGTGCAGGACAGCTATAACAATGCCAGTTGAAAAAATAAGCTGCTTGGATTCTTGCATGCGCTACAGTGAAGTCACTGTAAAGGCAAAATGGGCTGGTCAGAATCAAGGAAATAATTTAGTTTCAAATGTTACAGTAAATTTTAGAATAACTTTTGTAGAGCTCTAGGATGCTATTGGACTGCAAAACATGAGTAGATAACAGTGGTAAGGCTGCCATAACCATTTGTTTCTTACGTCACAACAACCTCAACATACATTTAGTATAACTTCTTGCTGTCTTCTTACTATTATAAAGGATTTTAAGCATATCTCTACAATGACTTTAAATCATCCAGAATTTTTTTAATCCTTTTAGAATCACTAACACTCCTGAGGTTAAATCAGATATGCATTACAGGCCCATTTGCAGCAGTGCTTGCATGAGTGTTTGTATTAGAAGACTGCATTACAAGAAGTAAAGAGGAAATACACAGTCAGCACCCACAAGCTTTGAATGATTTAATGTAGAAAGTGAAAACAGAAAGACAAATATTCCCCAAATATTTCTCATTCTATTTAAGACAAACTCCAATATGTATCTGAACAATATTTCCAATGTAGCTCAAGTGTTTATGTTACAAAATTCAACAGAAAACCCCCATATTTTATGTTCCCTGGTACTTTCAGAAAAAAAGTTTCTCTGTTACAAAGTTTGAGGCTTAAGGCCAGCTAGAAAGTGTGGCAGCTGCTCAATACCTAGTTGAGGTGAACTGTAGACAGAGGTACTTTTATACATAGAAATTCACCCCTCCCCTTTCAAACCAGAAAAACAGGCAAGATGCCAGGAGCTACAGGCTATGAGCATGTTTGTGAATGCACCTGCCAAATCATGAGTTCCCTGAAGACTGCACGACCTTCCACACCCTCTCTTCTAGAATACAGTCTGAAACAGCTTATGGCTGTGCTGCAGCCTGAAAAGACCATAAATCATGACCTGTTCTCATGGTCCTTCCCTGGTCTTTCCCCACTAAGTTCATTTAAGCCTGTTCTGTGCCCTGCATAATAATCACCTGTGCACAGAAATGCCTATCACGTAGCACGCTACCCACAGCCTCTCTTACCATAGGCTGAAAAGGTATAAATCACTGAATCATAGAACCATAAACATTGGAAGACACCTCCAAGACCATTAAGTCCAACAATCAACCCAATGTCACCATGCCCACTAAACCGTGTTTTCAAGTGCAAGATCCACAGATCTTGTTAACACCCTCAGGGACAGCAACTCTACCACCTCCCTGAAAGCCTGTTCCAATACCTGACCACTCCTTCTAAACTACACTGACTTCAGTGTATTCAGAACTGATGCAAAGCCTATTCTGGATGAATCAGCTGATTAATAAAACGGGAACACAGACTTCTTGATACCAATAATTACTTAACCACAAAGTTTAGATTAATGGTTCCATTTCATTTCTTATCTGTACTTCCTGGGCTCAGAACTGTTTCACTTCACATGTAGGAAGCTGACTGCTGAGAGCACTTCTTAAAATAATCTTACCTGGCTACAACTTAACAGTGGGCCACAAAATGCATAGCAGAAAGCAGCAGTTTTGATTCTTTCTGACATTACATTAGGAAGGTGAAGTGCAGCACCATTCTCATCACCCTTAACAGTAAACCACTTCAGTGCCTACGTAACTTCTGCACAACTTCAGTGGTTTCACAACACTGCAACGTGCGGTGCGTGGAAAGTTTGTGCTTCCCAGCCTTGCAATGCTACCGAGTCCTGTATTTATAATATAAATCCTGTATGTTGTAGCAGAGGGCTGGAAGCCGGGCTACTAACACAAAGCACTACCAAAAATGCATGGTTAGCCTCTGTGATCTAAAGCTTCTAAAAACTCCAGCAGCGTGCAAAGTTGGCACTCTTCCAAAACAGAGGAAAAGCTGCAGATAACACTGTTTTGTTTTTCTAACAATTCTTATTATCTTGGAATTGAGCACTATTTAGCTCTTCCTGTACGCTGGAGCAGTTTTCTAAATTGTGACTGTCAGACATGGTTAGCGTTGCTTTCATTAATGCAGAGCTATGAGAGGCAGTAGAGAAGGCATGGAGTACTTATTCAGAACAGAATGCTTCTCCAGATTATGTTTCTGCTTTTATGGTGTAGCTGAAGCAACACAAGGTAGAATGATGAACGGTAGCATCTAAGAGATCTCTGGGATCATCGGAGAAACCCCTTGTGAAACATTTGTTCCAGTGATATCTTGTTCCATCACAGCCCAAAAAAAGAAGTCAGTATTCTTGGGAAATGTGCTGAATGGGAGGAAAATGGAACATTCCTCCCATTCGTCTGGAAATACTCTAAAGTAAATAAGGATGCTAAGTACTGGGCAAAAATACTGGAAGCAACTTTTTAAAATAACAAAAAAGCAGACACCCGTGAAGGCCCCAGGTCATCCTCCTAGGCTTAGCACTGGGGAGAGACTATGGTTTGGGAAACCAGATCTACAGACAGCTGCCAGATGGTTAATCATGGTTAGTGGAGAACACAAAAGCCTTAACAAAATAACAGATGTCCCAAAAAAATAAGTATGTTACAGATTCTGAAAGGTCTGGAGTCAGTAAATTTATGGAGTCTGGCTTACCAATTCAAACCCTTCACTTAAACCCATGTCAGACCCCACTTAAATGTTGATTGTTGCGTAAAAAGTACAGCCTGCTAGGAAAAGACTTAACCATATTTGATCTACTGGTACCGCAACCATCGCTAGACTAAGATGATAAAACTAACAAATCTCATTCCTGTGCTATGGGTTGCTGAGCTAGGAAGCATTTCCCACATCAACACTAGACAGCACAACATTTGCTGTATCTACTAGAGTCACCTCAGGTCGTCGGGTGCTTTACAACAGCAGACGAGTACTATCATCAGCAAAAATTCAAAGAAGTGACCCAGGCAATACAGCACATTAATAAGAATTAGATAAGTTAAGTTTTTCAAAGGAGAGTCAGTCGTATGCCCATTTTACAAATGTGATCACAAACTAACAGAGGTCATTACACAAGAAATAGTGACTGAAATGTTGACATTTGGTGAGGTTTTAAAGCAATTTCTTGAGTAAAGCAACTTTTTGTAACTAATTTATAACATTCTTCATGTAGAGTAAATAATAAAAAATATTTTTTCTTTTCCTTCCAGGAGATAAAAATCTATATACCACTCAAAACGCGATTGACAGACACACGATGTCATCCATATCTCTTCAACAACCTTACTTCTTTTACCTTGACAATTTATGTCCCTTTCCAGATAACTTACTTTGCAGTTATTATCCTTAGTTCTTTTTTTAGAACTAGGGTTTGACTTGCAAAGGAAGTAGATTTGCTGTGTTTCCTTTCCCTTCAAGCTGTGTGTGCCTCAGTCAAGCAGCAAGCATCCTGTTAGCATTTTCTTGTTTTTCCATTTCACTTCACCATTACACTGAAGCTTCATTTCATAAAGAAATTCATACTAGTGCCATTCTCAATGTCTCAGAAATAATGATATTCCAGAAACGAGCCGTGAGAAGATAGTCATTGCAAGAAATGAATTGTTAAATGCTCAAAATGCAGAAAGCTCTGTTACTGTGAGTTTACACTTTTGCTTAAGTCTCACTCACTTGGGTAGTCTATTTTTGGAACACTGAAGATAAAAACTTGCCTTTTAACAGACAAGAGAAAACATAACTTCGATGAGAATAGAATTTCCCTCTAGGTCTTTCTTTATACACTAAGCTTTTCCAAGAAAACTTTGTATTTCAGTCTCTATTTGTACTCTGGTAACTTTCACAAAATAGCATTTGGCATTACATTTTTTGTGCACACTGAAAATGAAATTCCCTTGCAGAAAATTCATTCTGTCCAAAATATCTAAGTGTTTGTCTGTACAGATCAACTTAACAGACGTATATACACTGCATTAACAGCATGAAGTCTCATATAGATAAGAAGGTTGTTGTTGAAGCAGGGATTTGTCTTACCAGATATAGGCTTTGTATATCCTAGAAAAACTTTTCCCCTCAGCTAACTAAAACAACGTGGTGGGGAGTGTCAGGGAAAAAGATACTACTGAGTCTTGGAATAATTTCACTTTGGTATAGCAGTCTTCATAAAGCTTCTGAATAGTTCAAGATGCTTTCACAATGAGCCCACATGTCTGTGTACAGTGCAAAACATAGTGTCTGTTATTATTGTAAATAAGTATATTTTTCTTATTAATTCCTGAGCAGCAATATGTATTCAGGTTTATTTCCACTCCTTCATGAGTCTAAGATTCATCTTCTTTAAAGTTACTTTACAAGGGGATACCAACTTCACTTTAAGTGTGGTCTATGACCTTTGAATTACAGCGTTGAGTCAAACTGTAAGCCTAAATAATTCTTACAACAATTCATACTTATTAATGTTTTCCTGTAAATCATTACAAATTCATAGTACTGATTGCTTAGATGGATATAAAAAAGATGGATTAGTAGAGGTCAGCAGAACCCTGTAGAATTTGTCCAACTGTTATTGAACTCAACAGCAAATCCCTATTGATTTAAATAGAATTAGCAATCATACTCATGCTTAACTTTCTAATAATGGCTGAAAAGTTTAATTCCTCAGAGAACACCCTTACCCTATGGGGACAATAATAAAACACTCATTAGCTTTTTTGGTCTAAAATGTTATCAGGCAGTTCCACTTCACAGTTCAGGAACCAAACCAGCTAGCTCTGAATAAGATAAAAGCCTAGCTATGATTCTTCAGTATATTCATACCTTCAAGATGACCTCAGATTACTACCAGTGAGAACACTGAAAACATACTGGACATGTTGACTATGACTAGTGTGAGGGGAAACAACTAATTAAAAGGTTATTACTAACAGACCCTTGTCACCTAAGATCCGGCACCCGTGATAACAAAAGGCATTCAAAAATCCTAAATCATTACCTGGAAAGCTTCTACTTAGATTATTTTCTTTTGCAGTCACCATCACAATATCACATTATGTCGCGTTCCTTTTCTCAAGAAAAGCATAATTGGTTAATGACCAGGCAAAAAGTTGTTTCTTGAGCTGGCTGGAAAAGTACTTTTTTTACAGCAGAGCACAGATTCACAAACAATATTAAAAAAAGTATGTAAGTTGCCACTTCAGAGCTACCAAGTTCACAGTGTGTGAGCTAGTAAGCCTAATCTTGATCTGGATCAAGCTTTGGATAATTAACTTCTTCCTGCCTGCAAAATCCCCCTACAGAATCAGATGGACATAATTTAAGGCTTTACTCTATTACACAATTGTTGCATTCACCCCAGACACAGCTGAATTCAGTCACCTCTAAAAGGGACTTCTTACACATAGAAATGAGACTGAACTTTTTAACTTCAACACAGACATTTATTTATTTTATCTTAAGGCTGTGGAACTACTACTTATAGAGAAAAGAAGCATGTGAACACTGAGAATCATTTCCTCTCATCCCTCAGATACAAGGGTCAGCAACATGGGATTATATGTCAGATTGTATTTGTCTTTCTAAATCAGTGGTTGAACTTGCTGGAAGGAATTCAGCAGGAGCCAGGAACTGAGGCTTCCCAAGGGGCAAGAACCCATCACTATAGAGTCAATAGCTCATCAGTATGTAAGGTACTTGTTTCTGGCCAATTCAGGCAGTGAGGGCAGTAGCTTGTTAATCACATCTTCCTTTTTCCTTCCCTATCTGTATCTGCTTCTAGTGGCAGGGGTTTCCATAAATTGTAAGCTTTGATACCAGCCCTCCTTAACACATTTGCCTCCTGACACTGAGGCATGCCCTGAAAAACACTAAATAAAGCCAAATGCAAAAGTCAAGGAAAGGCAATGTAGTGGAGCAAGCTAGTGTTTTAAAAAAACTCCAAAAGAAGACAAGTCAAGCAAATGAGGGTCTGACACCTCAGACACTGCAGAGAAATACGAAGACAGCAACTACCAGGGCACTCCTGAGAACACCAAATGTTCTAAGAAACCTTGAACTACAAATAAAAGGTAAAGCTACCTCAAACCATAACTTACACAACATTTGAGAAGCTTTCCCAGTGGTGGGAGCCGTACACAAAGGCACTACAGGCCAACGTTTTTCAAAATGAGGTACAGAATACACCCTCACGCTAAAAATGTAGCTCCAAAGTAGATGGGTGCTTATAGGGAACGTATTGCTGTATTCAAAGGCATTGTCGTGTAAGTCTCTATAAAGTACTCATATTCTCAGTAATGCACAATTAAACTTGTAGTAAGTAATGCATAAATGTAACATTTCTTAAATCTAAAATACGTATCTATTCAACACATTCCAGTAACGCTATGAACAATATACACTGGATAGTACATGGACTAACAGCCTGATCTTCAGTAATAAGCTAACAGTTACCATAGAAGAGACAAGGACAGGCTGGGTCAATGAACTGAGGCTAATTATCTGAGGTTCAACAAAGCCAAGGGCCAGATCCTGCACGTGGACTACAACTCCATGCAGTGCTACAGCCTTGGGGAACACTGGCTGAATAGCTTCTCAGCAGAAAGATACCCGGGGTTATTGATTTACAATAGGCTAAATATGAGCCAGCAGAGAACTTATGTAGGGAAGAGATTGTACTTGGCACTAGTGAGACTACCCATTGAGTGCTGTGTTCAGGTTTGGGCCCCTCACTGTAAGAATAACACTGAAGTGCTGGAGCAGGTCCAAAGACAAGCAAGAAGGTTGGTGAAAGGTCTAAAGAACAAGCCTTATGAGGAACGGCTAAGAGAACTAACTGAGGTTATGTAGTCTAAAGAAAAGGAGGCTGATAGGTAACCTTACTGCTCTCTACAACTACGTGAAAGGAAGTTGCAGAGAGGTGGGTGTTGGTCTCTTCTGACAAGTGATAAACAGGAGCAAATGGCCTCAAGTTGTACCAGAATTAGACATTAATAAAAATTTCTTCATTGAAAGGATGATCAAGCATTTGAAGAGGCTTCCCAGGAAAGTGGCTGAATCACCATCCCTGGACATATTTAAAAGTCATGTATTGTTCTGTTTTTCATTTTCTCTGGGCCATCCAGTGCTTGCTTCTACCATTGTTAGCACATACCACTTACCCTGGTGAGTTTGGGGAAGTAGACTATTTGCCAGGTGTCTCCTTACTTGTATTTCATCCATTACTTTCCATACCACAGGCACTTTAACTTCTTTCCCTGCTTGAAACAGTACATGTTACAGTCATGGACAACCTGAAAGATTACATCTATTATTAAATCCATCCTTTTGTTCCTGGCCCAACTATAGATGAATCCCACCCTGCTATCCCAAAGCGCTATGGGTCCAACAAGATAAAAATTACCCACCCTTGTGGTTCCCAATCCAAGTCTACCTGGAACACCTTGGCTACCTGATCCACTTGCTGGTTATGGTAATGCTTCTTGGTGGCAAGCTCTTCTGGTACACAGCCATCTATATGCCGCGCATTTACTACCAGCTTATCCAGCCAGGTAGCAATGTCTTGCCACAGCTCATCTGCCCAGAACAGTTTCCCTCTCATTTGCCAGTTCTGCTTCCACTTCTTTAACCAACCCTGTAATACATTTTCTACCATCCAAGAATCTGTATACAGTACTGGCTACCTCTCTCTCTCAGTGATATCAAGAGCCCTGCAAACTGGTTCAACTCACCTTCACCCATATTCAGTTCAGCAATGCATTAGATAGGGCTCCACACAGCAGCTTTCAATCTTTACTGGTTCCCTACAAGATGGCAGGAAAACAGAGTAGTGTTTATCTAGCCTGTGAGGTCTTTACATGGAGAGACTTCCTCAGCACAGGTCACTACCTCATTTGGTGGCATCTCAAATCCACTGTCCTCTGGCCAATTGGTGACCACCTCCATGACATCTGGATGGTCCATGCTGCCTATACACACTCTCTGTGTCATATAGGCAGTCCACTTACTCCAGGTAGCACCTGTGGCCTGGTGACAAGATGCTACCACTCCCTTACAACTTACAGCTCAAAGTCCAGGTGACAGAAGTAGCTGTGCTTCAGTGCCATTTGCTTGACAAGTAGCACAAACTCCCTCATAAGCAGCCAGTTTCTCCTGCTCCGTGGGGATGAAATTTGCCTCTGAGCCTCAATATCCTCAACTCCAGAACACATAAGGAAGCCCTCAAGTCTGCCCTGGAGCTTTTGGCCAGAAACCCCAGGCTACACCTCTATCCCTAGATGCACCATAGAGAATGTTTGTCACCTCTGGGCCTGTTCAAACTTGTTCTGGGACCATGGCATCCACCATTTCTTGTTTACTTTGATCAAACACTCTAATATGTTCAGGCTCCCACTCAAAACCATGCCTCTTCCCAGTAACAGCACAAAGAGGTTTTACGACGAGATTTACATTCTGCAGAACTCCACTATTCCTAGGAATGCCTGTGTTATCTTGTTAGTAATTGCAGACATTGCTGAGATTCTATTCACCACATCCACATGAATGTGGCAGTGTCCATCTTGCCACTTAACCCCTGGGAACTGGATCTCTCGAGCAGGTTCCTTGCCTCTTTTTACAGCAAACTTGGCTTCCAACAGAGTATCAGTGATCTTATAACATTTCTCCATGGACTCATCTGCTCTGTCACCCCATATGATGATAATGCTGATATACTGTAGATTTTCTGGGGCTCTGCCTTTATGCAGTGTCTCATGGATCAGTCCATGAGAGATGGCTAGGCTCTTCTTCCACCTGGTACACTAGTTCTAGGAGTACTGTATGGTCATCCAGGCGAAAGTAAACTGCTTCCTGCATTCTTCTGCTACGGATTATAATGGATCCTTTCCTTTAAAGGTTTGATGATATCATGGTGCACTGCACATCTGTGCCTACTAAGTCTCAGTACTGCAAGGATTCTAAAGTGACATGGCCATCAAATCCACACTGTTCAGTACACCTGGTTGTCCCTTTCCTCCACCTGGCTGGATGCAAGGTGCCCCTACACAAAGCACAAGCAGCAGCTGAATGCAAGTGACCTGCTATAGCTGCAACAGGCGGGTTAGTTGGAGAAGTGTGAGTGGTGCTATAGTGACCCAAACAAGCTGGGGCAACAGAGCCACTGTTATCACGAGATGCCTACCTTACCAGTGTAACCTCTTTTTGGATGTACCTGCCTTGTAACTCACACACTTGCGACCACAAGGCAGAAGTTGGTCACTGGTCCCACCTACTCAAGTTTT
Source organism: Phoeniculus purpureus (assembly GCA_028565055.1). Classification (NCBI taxonomy): domain Eukaryota; kingdom Metazoa; phylum Chordata; class Aves; order Bucerotiformes; family Phoeniculidae; genus Phoeniculus; species Phoeniculus purpureus. The sequence continues at coordinate 12,262,905 of JAOXOE010000874.1, read as the reverse complement.
CTCTGTGGTCACACAGAAACTACCACATCTGAGCATATGAAAAGCTCCATTTGTTCTGGGCCTGCCTTGTGGGATGGCATCTCCTATTAATAGCTGAGATATGGGTCCATGAAGGAGAAATGTTAGATGGGGAATTTCTGGCGTCCAGTTTCTTCAGAATCATATTTCCCATCTTCTCCACTGCAGCAATAACAGGTTTCCTAATACAGTCCTCACAATTCTACACCTTTTTGGTCATCTTCTGGATCCATGGCCACAAGTCCTCATTCCCAGAGCAGAGAATGGCCAATAGAATATACGTGTACTCTGGTGGGGCACTCCAAACTAACTTGCACATTATGGAGTGAATACACTTTGTTTAATCTGAGTTTACATCACCTCATGTACAGACAGCTCTCTCAGGTACTGGCTGCAATGTGGACCCTTCCACAATACAGTCCACTTGCAGGGACAAACCACAATGTCACTCTTGTAAGGATAGCAGTTATTTACAGCATCCAGAAGTCTCCTCCAGAGGCTGGTAGTACCAAGATCTGCTAAGATCTCTATCCATCCTACCCTCCGAAAGAAAAGCTTCCCCAGCTGTCATGCCTCTCTACGGGATAGGTCAGTCATGTCAGCCCAAATGTCTCAGCACCTAAGCAACCAGGAGAAGAGTGGTTCTCTGTGACCACACCCATACGTCTTTTTCATGTTCTGCAAGGATTTATAATCATGGGACTAAGCAGGTGTATCTTGGTCCTGTCCATCCCCTACAGAAGGAGGACCCTCTCCCAGATTCTCCTGAGAAGTACTTTGGTGCTGGTCATCATTATCTACCTCCTCCAGGTAAGTGGTTTTGTCTAAAGCTTTTCTATGTGAGGTCAAGCTTGTTTGGTTCACTAGAGTCACCTGAGCAGATATCAGTGGAGGGATTGTAACTGAGGTGTGTGTGACTCACGCCACTGTGGGGAAAGGAGTTTTTGCAGTGCCTGTGGTTGTTAGCAGTGAAGCAGCTGTGGGGCCTCTGCTTAATGATGTACAATGCCTGGAATATATTAAGCAGAACAAGCAGTAACAGCAGTGACATAACAAGCTTACAGGCACTTCTGTGTTCCCCCAATCTTCAGTGTACCCTAGGGTTTCATAATCTGTAAAAAACTATAGGTAATATTAGCCACCATTGCTACAAGCTGTCCAGCTATTGCCAGGGCTTGAGAGACTTCTGAAGATATTAAAGTTGTTAAATACGCTGAAAAAGCACTGGTTTTAGCCAGCTGTCAAAAACCATGAAACACCACTAAACAGATAGTAGGAGATGACATAAGACATAATGGGCCAGAAATTAGTTAGAATAGTAAAGAAGTGATTTTTTTTACCACATAAAGCAGTGTTTTAGTTACAGATACCATTTTGTACATATCATTCAAACAGAAACTTTGAAAAATTTGCAGTTTCAAAAATTATGGAAGTTACAATTATTACTATTAATTCCAACATATTAATTACAGATTATTAATATTATACCTGTCCTACACTGTGTGCCAATTAACATCCTAGTTTTGATTTCCCAGAGTCTTCTAAGTAAGTGGGGGAAAAAAACTGGACAATATTTTAGCAAGCTCAGGAAATATTTTAGCAAGCTTTGTTAACAAAGATCAAAAAACATTTACAGAAACTGAAAGGAAAAAAAACCCTGTAAACCATCAGCAAATGGATCTGCTCTGTCCTCACCATAATCACAAGCCAACAGCTGCCTGGAACCTTACAAAACCTAACAGAAGATTTCACCAAGGTGAACCAAACACATAAAAACACACAAAACCCCCTTTTTCCTCCCCTGAGTGATCGAGAGAATAAAAAAATGAAAAAGAAAAAAAAAAAAGAAGGAAACAGGTGTAGGGATAATATTGTAATAATACTAAATCAGGAAAAGTGATTAACAAAGGAATCAGGAAAGGTGATTAACAACTCAGGGAAGAAAAGTTAGAATCAGTTATCAGGGGAAAAGGTAGAGAGTGTTTATATTTTCACCAAGGCCATGTGGCAGGATGGAAGTAGCAGATAGTAACATCTGGTCCATATCCATATGCTGACTCAGAGAGCAAAGAGAGAAGTTCAGCCATCACATGTGCCATTCATAGTGCCACAGAGAATGGTTATCCACTGGTTCTCATGTTGGTCATATGATGGAATGTGGTTAGTTCCCTAAGCTGCAATGTCAGGGGGACAAGAATTAACCCATGACATGTACATACAGTGCTTAAGGACATGCTTTAGCATTTTAGCTGTTAGGTTAACAGTTCCTCTAGGTCTTTTTCATCCTAAATGTTTCTAAGATTCTATACAGTAAGAAGCTGCCAACAGGAACCTACCAAGAGAATGTCACCATAACCTGAGACATTTTCATCAAATTCAATGAATTACAAGTAATTTTTAACTGCTTCTTTTGATTCAAGTTTATCAGGCAATTAATGAGTGACATAAGAATTTACAGCAGTTATTTGCATTGCTAAGGACTACACATAAAATATCAGGATAAAGAACATGTTAATGTCTTGTTCAACAAACTATCAGTGATTAATTAATTATATTTATTGATATCACAGATAATCATGTAATAAAATTCAAGTAATACTTTATAAACTTTAGAGCAAACTGTAGCAAGTAGTTTTATACAAGATCTATGCAGAAAAGACACAGCCTGTGTGTTTCAGGACATACAATACTGGCATGACTTGAACCTGACTTTGAGTACATACATATCTCCAAAAAGATTCTCCCACTTAATTAACTACAGACAAAATACATTTAAGTCAACGTTTACAGGCTGAATGATATGTGGCCCCTATACCCTTCCTTTGGGCAAAAGAGGCAGAAAAGGAGTGAAGGAATGGAAAACGATAATGTAAAGAATGAGGGAACATTATTATAAGATTATAATGGTGATTTGGTTTGTTTGCTACATCTCTTACCACTAATGTTTATCTGCTAATTTTTAATCATTTAGGATCCCTGATTCTAGAATTCTGCAGTTTTTCACATGTTTATACACAAGCAAGGCAACGAGCTTCTAGTCCAGTCTGAGTGCTGCTGCAAAATCAAAAAGAAGTCACAACAACTACAAAATTCTGTTCCTGGAAGTTAAAGATTGACTAAGAATATTCCAAGTAATCATAGAGTCATAGAATGTATTGGGTTGGACAGGATCTCCAAAGGCCATCTAATCCAACACCCCCACAAACAGCAGACATATCTCTAACTAGAACAGATTGCTCAGAGACCCCTTAAATTAATGCCCACCTTGAACACCTCCAGAGATGGGGCCTCCACCACCTCTCTAGGCAATCTGTTCCAGTGATCCACCACAATCACATTAGAGAACTTTTTCCTAATGTCCAGCCTAATACACCCTTTTCCAGGTTAAAACCCTTATCCCTCATCCAACTGTTACATGGCCCATTCCATAGTTCTTCCCCAGCCGTCTTCTAAGGCCCATTTCAGGTTTTGGAGGGTCACTATAAAGTCCCCCAAATTCTCCTCCTGAGGCTGAACAATTCTAACTGTCTCAGCCTGTCTTCATAAGAGAGGTGCTCCAGCCCTCTGATCATTTTCATGGCCCTTCTCTGGACATGCTGCAAGAGGTCCTCACCCTTCTTGGGCTGGCAGCTCCAGAACTGGACACAATACTCCAGGTGAGGCCTTACCAGCACAGAGCAGAGGGGCAGGTCACCCCTCTTGATCTCCTGGCCATACTTCTTTTGATGCAGACTGTGATGTGGTTGGCCTTCTGGGCTGCAATTGCACATTGGTGGTTCATGTCCAGCTTTTCACCCACTAGTACCTCAGGTCTTTTTCCATAGGGCTGCACTCCACCATGTCTTCTCCCAGTCTGTATTGATACTTCTGGCTGACTCAGCCCATGTGCAGAACGTTGCACTCTGCCTAGTTGAACCTCATGAGGTTCACCTAGGCCCACTTCTCCAGCTTCTCCAGGTTCCTCTGGATGATGGTATCCCATCCCTCTGGCATATAAACCAGACCATCCAGCAAACTTGCTGAGGGTACACTCAGTGCCACTGTCAGTATTATTAGATTGGGACCATGGCTCTACAAAGAATGCTTCACAGTTCAGCGTAAAAGACTCTTTCAGGACATGATTCATACCTCTCTGGTTTATTTCTTAAAGCAAGCTTTTACTGCTGTTGGTATTATTGAGGAATTTTAATACCGAGACTGGCTTCATTTCACTATGCTGTATGCATGACCACCATCATTTTTGTTTGCTAAATTCTGACTGCAAAGCATATGTTATGGAAGGTGTCAATACAGGAAGAAAAGGAACTTTGCAGAATTTCAGATTTTTGGCAGAATTTGGTTTGTTATATAGTTGAGAAATAGTACAAATATGGCACAGAGATACTCTTTATCTAATTAAACTTCTCCCTAAGATGACCCTTGGAAGGAATTATTTTGACAGACTGATTCTGGACAAGTTCTAAATCTCTATCTAAGATAATACTAAAGGTAGTAGAGAAAAGAGAAAAGGATATGACTGTAAGGTTGGCAAAGAAAGAGAAGAAAAAGAGCACAAGGAGATTAAAGAAAAGAAGAAGAACTAGTAAATGGTAAAGAGGAATGGTAGAGGAAGAAGACGACAGATCACCAAGCCCAGGTGTTCATGGTATCACCCTTTTCCAGTGCAGTTTGGACTAGTCAATGAAAAATGGTGGGACTGTGCTTCCATCCCTGGGACATGCAATTCCAGGTGTGTCCCAGGAATTCCAGCTGCCAAAAGAACTGACAAAAATGCATTGGCAATGTCAGTTGTAGCACACCACTTGGCTGCCTTCGACTCCAGTTTGTACTGGAGCTCCAACATGCCTGGTACAGCAGCATTCAGTGATGGCATTATTCCATTCAGCCCACAATAGTCCACTGTTAGCCTCCACCCTCCACCAGGCTTTTAAACTAGCTGTATGAGGCTATTAAAAGGTGAGTGCCTCTTACTGATCATTCCTTGGATCTCCAATTGATAAATCAGTTCATGAATGGGAGCCAAGGGAGTCTCAGGCTGTGCAATACTGCCTTTCAATCACTATCCTAGTAGTAACTGGCACCAGCTTTTCTTCCACTTGCAGCGTTCCCACAATGTGGAACGCCACAAATGGGCGTTACAAGAGGCCAGGCAGGGTAGACATCTGCTTAATCTTCTCTGTATTTGTAGTGACTACACAAAAGCCCATCGATACCCCTCTGGGTCCTTGGAGTTCCTCCACTGAGGAAGAGGGTATGCCAAGAATACAAGGGCCTCTGGGCTGGTCACAATGGGGTGCTTTTCCCCTGTTTTCAGTCACCAGCACATAAAATTCTTGGTATCCTTCTGTCACTCCAGAGATCCACCCTATATCCTGATGGTGTCAGCATACATTGTGCACTAGTGTCTACCAATACCTTATACTTCCATGGGTTTGATATGCCAAGCCATCAAATGCACACCATTCAGTATGCCCAGTCATTCCTTTCCTCCTCCTGGCCAGAGACAGAGACCTTCTATTTCTGATCCTCATCAGAATATTCACTGACTTGCAGTATCAGACCATAAGTCTCTTCATGAGGATCAGAGGGTGTTACTCCTATTCTGGGGCATCTCTCATTGCCTTCCTGAGTCTCCACAGCAGTTCCACTATCTTCTAGTTGCTGACTCTCAGCCATATCATCCCAGCATCAAAGCAGACAGGCAGCGATTTGCTTACCTGGCTAGATGCTGTAATCTCAGAGTTCTGATGATGTCAGGGACCGGAGTTTCCACTTTATGTTTAACTTCTGATTTCTTAGTCAAAGGACCAGATACTTTGTTGATTACTCTCTTCTTCTACTTGCCTTACCGATCAATGATATGTACCTGTTGATCTTCTTGTTCACAGTTTCTTCATGACTGGGACAACCACTGTAGTTGTTGTTTGCAACCCTGTCTCAATCATGGTATCCAGGTGAAGTTTGGGTACCTGTCTCAACCACAGTCCTTTGAGAGTACCCAACTCTCAATCAGCACAGGCCAAGTCCCAGTACAGTGCTAGCAGCTGCTGGTTTTAGTTGAGATTTTTAGCTGAGATAGGCAAGGCACCCTTCTATCAGATGATGTGTCTGTTTGCCCAGGTTGCTCGTCTTTTCAGGGATAAATACCCAGGCTAAGGGAGATGACATCCAGCCTAGGAATCTGCCCAAATCCTTCCACGCTCCCTGTCTCTCAGCAACTGGCTGCCTCAGGGCACATTTCAATACCAACTCCATGAAAGGTTGTCTTCTGCTATACCCAGATGAGACCTGATTCCTCAGAGACCATAGCATGCCAATAATATTAATTAGTAACATTAGAGAGCTCATGTAAGGGTGAACCAGGACCTTGTGGCTTATATAATAAGTGCTTCAACACCAGTGCTAGGTAGGGAGAGGGAGGTGTAGATCATCATTCCATTGAGATAGCATAGTAGGGTGAATAACACCAAGGCACAGCATGCAGCCATTATTTGTGTTCGTGTGTTCCCAAACAGAACAAATATGAGATAAGCAGTGCTATCAATGGGCTCTGGGACTCACATGAGATCTTCCTATTGAATAGCTCCAGCTATAACAAGGTTTGAACAGAACTGTTGTAGTTCCTGGGTTTTGGCAACAAAAAGGACTACCAAAGCCACTCTATCACTCCCCCTTCTTGGATGTACAGGGCAGACGAAAATATAACAAAAGGCTAGTGGGTAAAGACAACAACAGTTTAATAAAGCAGAAAGCAGAAGCAACATGCAGAAGCAAAGGCAAATAATAAAGATTGTTCTCTACTTCCCATAAGCAGAAGGTGTTTAGCTGCTGTTTTAGGATACAGGTAGCGCTTGCTCCATAGGACAAAAGATCATCAATGAATGTCCCCTCTCCCTTTCTCTCCCCTTGCTTTTATATCTGGGCTGACCTCTTATGGTATGGAATATCCCTTTGGTCCCCTTGTGTTAGCAGGCCCAGCCCATCCCTCAGCCCTCCTCAGCTGGGGAGAATGTTAGGAAAGAATGTTAGAATAAATGTTAGCCTTGTACTGTGTGAGCGCTGCTCACCAGTAGCTAAAACACTGGTGCGTTGTTGACACCTCTCCAGCTACCACCACAAACACAGCATCAAGAGAGATGTCATGGGGAGAATGAACTCCATCCCAACTAAACCCAACACACCTAAATATACCATTCATTCCAGGTATAAATTAGTTAAGACCTGTACCAGAGGGAAGTTATACCAAAGTCTAGTATGTCTTAGCAATGAGACTTTATCACCAAAAGCCTACATTCTACGTTGTTCTCTTTAATTCTGTTGCTTACTTCCTTCTATATACAACCCTTCTGTTCTATAGTTTCATGTACAAATTTGTATACTACTTGGATTTTACACATTCACACACAAATATGTGCCTGGCATGATGAATTTTATTGCTGACTTTCCAGTCTATATTTTCAAGCTTCATTCCTTCATTGTATGAATCGGTTATGCTTTCTCATTAATGTACTTGCTTTTGGTGACATTAATCTATCAGTAAAAGACTACAAAATTAATATATTTTTGTATGCTGCTCTGAATAGCATTGGTCAATTTGACTGTGAGGCAAAAGTGAATGAGAGGTTCTCTAAAAAGCATTTCAGTTAATGAGAATACTCTTCCCAATCAGTCCCACAGCTTTTACTTGTAGCAACAGGCTGCTGTTGTGTTTTTCAACAGCTCAAGCAGAAAACGTCAAGCACTAAGCTGTCAAGATCCATTTTTCTAAGTTTAAGGCAATCAAGTATATATCACTGCTGATGGCCCTCTTCCTGGAATCAAGCAGTATTTCAGTGTATTGATTTCTATCTCACAGTAGGTATAGCACAGAAAAATACAAGAAGGATTTCTTAGCAGTTTGCCTGTAGCAGGTTGCCTCTTTGTAAGCTCTATATACAGTTTCCTCAGTAAGTCTGTACCATCCTGTACAGAAAAGTCACTGCTTAATTCGAACACAGTATGCTACAAAAGAATAGGTCTTCATAATATGCGTGTCACTCCAGCATGTGAAAACACAGGAAGAAAATTTATGATTATTAAAGTCAAGCTAATCTGTTTTCTACAGCTGACCACAACCACCCTGCTAAGTACCTGCCAGTGTTACACAGCATGCATAGCAGTTATGAAACATAGCAACTTAAAGCTACCATTTGTTATCACAGCTTCCCTTTGGGCACAGGTATGGTCTAACTGGTGTCTCACTGTTTTAAATATGGTAATTTTATATTGTATTGTTCTGTGATCTCTCTTGAGCAAAAACACCACCTAGTCACATGTTCATCAGTCAAAACCTAGGTCTAAAATGAGATGCAATTCCCACCTCAGAAAACCAAGCACATTGCTAGGTTCCACATCACTGCTAGATGTGCCATTACTTTTTAGTGGACTACATCACAAAAGTTCTTCATATTCCACAGTCTGCTGCAGCATGGAATCCTGTTGCCATTCCTCGTCCTAAGAATCACAACAAAAGAATTAGACCAGTCCTCTTCAACAACCCAAAGCTTCCCTGTGAAACACATGTGGAGGATTAACCTATCCTCATTTCTAACTTCTTCCAATGAACACAAGGTTTTCCTGAACTTCCAAATTCGTATTAGAGGTCTACAGACCCTGACTGAATTTTGCACAACCTTGTCCTGAGCTTGAGACATGAAGACAGACCTGTTGTTATTTGGATCACTCATTGCCTGGTGCAAAAACTGCCATCAAGTATCACTTTTACCTAAGTCGTAATGTTTGGCTGGCTGAAGTAGTGGTTGTTTGGCTCACTGACATTTCACTTCCAAGCCATAAGGATTGCAAATACCTACCTATTCTAGGTTAAAAGCAGTCTTCTCCAATCTCCCTCAAAAGGAAATCATGAATTACTAAGCCTGATTTTTGCTGCCACTGATAAGTTCATGCTTGTTAAATTATTGTTGTAGCTTGATTTTGAGCTGGTTTCTTGCCTGAGGCATAGGGAAGTTGCTATGGCAACCCGTGACATTTTTTCTACTCTGAACAGGTACAACTGGTTTGGAGCCTCTCCTTTCCTGCTTCTTTCTAACTAGACTTATCTCTGTTATTCAGAGAAGATACACAGCACAGCAAAAGGCATGGTAGCCATCTTGCACTGAGAACATAGTGAATTGGAAGAGAGAGAGAGAGAGACTGAGGTACTTCAAAGATCAGCAAAAGAATCATTTTCTTCTGAATTCCATTGTTTGCTGAAATGTAGAGACTTTTTCCCCCAATCGTGGCCATAGGAATTGAGTGCTAGAAATGGAGAGCTGGCTTGGAAGCACATGGAACAGGGAACTGGACTATAAAATGCTTGCTCACCCTGAGGGATGTATGAATGGACTTCACATTTCCACAAGGAGCAAGAACTACTGGAATTATCTTTCCTTTGAGAGGGTAAAGTAGCAGCCTGGTCCAGTTATGTAGGAACATGTGATTAATCTCCATATACCTTTGTGTTGTGGCAGCCATGCCACAATGGAAAAAACACCCACTCTTGTCTCAGAAGCTAAAGAAGGTTCAGCCCAGTTAGTACTTAGACAGTGGGAGACTGTCTGGGAACATTATAGTGCTATAGTCTTGGCCTGCTCCAGCAGTGGAGGTTGGACTTAGATGATTGTTGAGGTCCCTTCTAACTTGTAACATTCTGTGACTTAATGTGGGGCGAATTAAATATGTCTTGTTTTTTCCTGAAATCAAGTTAGTTTGAGAGGCTTTTGCCTGCAAAATTATAAGCAGTTTTTGAACCATCCTCATTTTGATTTTGTTTTTGTTTTGTCCCATTAGCACATTAACTAAATTCATTAGTTAATTTTGTCATGGGCTAAATCCTTTACAGCTGTAAAGCAGAAATGCTGTAACCCTCTCTAAATCATTTCCAGCAATTATATAATCCATTTTTTCCTTGCTGCTGCCTCCCAGCCTGCCTCTTTTCTTCTTCAGAGGACTGTGCCTTCATTTCAAGATCTACAAGACTATGGCTTCAACACAAAAGTCTACTGCTTCTCTGGTGGACAAAAAGGTGACTCTTCTTACCATTAAAGAACATCAAAAGATGAAGATCCATCCCAAGTGTAAAGACCCTGAACTCCTGAGTTCAAAGTCAGAACAGTGATACAAGCTAACATCATCACTTCGGCAACAGTTTCAGATGTGTCACTGAGTGTTTCGGGTGAACAGTTCCATACAGTGATTCAGCCATCTCACAAGAAAATGTCTTTGACTTGTCATGGGCCAAAACATTACCATTAAAGGGTCTTGTTGCTTAGCTTCTTCACAATCTTGAAAATCTTTCTAAAATCCCTGTTCTCTCTGGGATTTTGTTCCTAAGCAACTTTTAGCAGCATCTCTAAAAATCTCTCTGCTCCCACAATTAAGAAGCTATATAGAAACCTTTGCCAACTGTTTTTCAGGTGTTGCTTCCTATCTCCCAGGCTGAAACAACAGAGCATGTGAAGGCATTCTCCACCTACTTATATCCCAGTGAGACTTTGAAAAAGTCCTCTACAGCCCTGATCTAAGCACTGTGTTGGAACTCAAATTGCAGTGTAAATGAGCAGATAGAAAGTTGATCTCAAAGACCTTCCAGTTCCTGCAATTAACTACCTTTTACTCTCACCTCATATAGTTAGTGAATGCAATAGACTAATTTAGTTCATACAATGCTTAATTCAGTGTGCAGATTAAAATGCTGGTGCAGGAACATTTTTAAAAACACAACAAGAATTTTTCATTTCTCTGGCAATGCAAAACTTTAAATTACTAGTGTTTCGATATATATATATATATATATATATATATATAAAGAGCTGCATACACACTATAGGATACAGGAGTATAATGTGTATCAGTAGGGAAGAATATAACGCAGTAAATAAAATTTGAAAAAGTCTTTCAGGAAATTATCCATATCCAGAAAAGGCATTTCACCATAGGCGTAATTGTTTCCTACACCTGGGAACCCCAGTTCTATCAAATGGCAGTCATAATATTATTGTTTTTAACTATGCACCAGAAAATGTCTAATGACGTTGCAAGAACAATCACATTTTTTGGGGCAATACTGAAAGTACTTTATATTTTAAAAGGCCACAGTCCAGACAATTTATTTTATATTCCTGGTTACAAGACCCCGTGGCAGAGCATAAGCATTTACAGCTCTCATGGGCCATGTTGTTTATGACAGCAGAGGCTTTGGAGCAGTGTTTGTGACCACAGTCAAGTTTCACCTTCACCAACAAGACTCAGTACGAAGCATTCATTACTTGATGCTAACACAGAACTAGAAATCACTGCAACATGAACAATCATCCTGTCAGATTAAAACCTGAGGTTTCATAAGAGTAAAACAAAAAAATCAACCCACTGATAGATGTAACATAATTGCCTAAAAAAATTTCAGTCCTGCCTGTGAAAGAAGGAAAATATTAATACAAACTGTATTTGGAGTACATGGTGATCATTTAAGAAAAATATCTTACCACATTTAATTCCACTTCCATCTGCAACACTGATACCAAATGATTTCCTCTGAGGAGCATAAGGCAGTCCAAACAGCAGCCCTGATTGAGATTTACTGAGCTAACAAGATCGACAAGACTGACTAAGTAATCAGCATGAACAGTGGGTATTACACCTGTCTTCAGGCCACCCACAAGGACACTGGCTAAGACACCATCCATGTCACCATTTCAACTACTACTGATGGAAAATATAGGACAGACTTGTGCCCACTAACTGATGCCATAGATGAATGGCTCTGTAAGACTATTTGTACTTTTTAGTATCTCCCTTTACAGCTAGAGTTGGCAAAATGTTTTTAAAGGTCGATGTGTAGGTAAGCATGCTATCAGCACTTTCCAAAGGTATAAAAAAATCCTCAAGAGAGCAAATCATCTTAGGGAAAAAAACCTCACAAAATACTGAATACAGCAACTAAATTGTTTATTTTTGTGCCAATAAAACTAAGTACAACTGCGAGTAAATTGTTCTATTATTCCACGCAACTTCACCTATGCAGAAATAGTTTTACATCTAGACTACAAACAGGCTGTGAAATACAAAAGCTCTTGCTTATCTGAAGAGTTTCGATACAAGTCATATTTAAGTAAGGCTTAAGATAGGATTGGTTTTGAAGGCTTGTCCTACAAGTTCTGGCAATAAACCAGGAATTGCTTTAGGCTATCAGATTTTGAAATGTCACAAGTGACTTTCAGTTTGTTGGGAGAAGGAGAGTTGAATGACTACTGGAATGTCTATTAAGCAGAATTCTATCTTACAGAACATTGAAGATATGCTAAGAGGGGGAAAAAATTGGTTTGCATTCCTGTAGTTGGACCCTGCTTCCACTTAACCTTTCATTGCCAAACACAAGAGTTTTCTTGAGAATACTGAAGCTGGGATATCCACATGAAGTGAAAATCTACCATCATACATGATACTCAGACTGTAATCCTACATCAGTGTAAGCATAAATGCACCAACCACAATCCACACAGAAAGCAAAAGTGATGAACCATGACCAAAGTACTTCTTTTCATCATGAAAAGTCTAGGTAACATTCCCCACATGTGTGTTGTTCCTGAGGGTTTGAGGGTTAAGAAGGGTTTGAACACAAAAATCCCTCTTCAGAGAACATAGAAAAGACTTATTCTATTAAGTGTAGGACAAACAACGGAAAAACAGCAACAGCTTTTCTTTTTTGCTAGAAAGAGTAAGGACATGAATTAATAAATATAACCTGCATATTAGATAAATATCTATCAGAAATTATTTACACATAGCTGATTTTTTTCCTAAGGAAAAGAGGTATAAAATCACCTCTGAAATGCTCATGCAGTTTTGATACGCATAAAACACAGATAACATTTTCAACAACATTTTTGTTGGCAATATTAAGCTATCTATCTCAGAAAGCAAACCAAACATAACCAGAGACTTAAAAAACACGTGAGAAATAAGTCATTTCCCATTCTCTTTTCCCAAGGCTCTTTATGTTTTCTCATTAGCAGTGCATGCCAGATAGCACTTGAAACAGGATATTGGACTGAATGCCCTGTTCCTCCATAGATTCAGCTAAAAATATAATATAGCTCAAATCTCACTCGAGTCCAACAATAATCTACGAAATAAATAAGCAAAAGCCCAAGGCTCATAGCAGGAAGTAATCTGGGTCTGCACTGGTAATGTCTGGTACTTTCCTGACTAGAAACAGCCGACTTTGACAGTCTTAGCACATTGCTAGTCTGTGAATGCGGGACAGAAATGTCTTCCTTCTCACTCAGGAACTGGAAAAAGTTAAAGAAAGATAACGTCTTAGAGCACACCACCACATCCCACTTACACAAGTCTTGTTTGGAGCTGCTAAATCAATAAATGTGCAATGGTAACTACTGAGGGAATCCATCTGTATTAAGGACTACTTCCTAGCAACCCAGCCTTCCACAGCCCAGTCACTATTCGAGGGCACCACTCCCGGCAACGGAGTTTTCCAACACCGCTCCTGTGCTCCCAGGTGAGCCCTACCAGAGACACTGGCAAGGCAGCTCTCTCCTCAGGCCTGCTCAGGAGAACACGACGACGACGCAAGCCTCGCCTCTCGAGAGCGGGCAGAACCTCCCACAGACCCCGCCGGCAGCGGCTGTCTGGGCGGGGCCCGCTCCCGCCACCCAGGGTCGCCGCGAAGCGAGCGGCTGCAGCAGAGGAGGTTGGGGTAGGCAGCACGCACCGCCCACTCCGCCGATCGCGTTCTCCCCGCGCTCGAGATCCTGGCACAAGACGGCGCGTTACGGGAAGCCCCGCCCCCTTTCGGCAACGTCAGCGACCTCCCCCTCCCAGAGCGCCAATGTCGGCGCGAGACAAGGAGGGTTGCGACCGGGGCGGAGCGCGAGTGGGAGTGGGGCTGAGTGTGCGGGCAGGAGGCGTTATGGTGTGGAGCGGTGGAGCCGTTATCTAGGGGCTTTCGGTGGGGCGCGGGAAGCACTTCCAGTGGTAACGACAGCAGCGGCAGTAACGGCGGCGGCGCCGCCGCAGCGCCAGGTAAGGGCTGGCGGGGTCTTGGCTGCCAGCTCTTTTCCTCTCCTCTGGGCCCCTTCTACTCTTCCTAACTGCCTCGGTGCGCCCCTCCCTGAGAGGCGGCCGCCGGCGGGGCCACGTTGGCCAGTTCTCCGCTCTGGGAGAAGCCGGGCCAGGCGGGCTGGGCCGCGAGGCGCGGGCGTGGACACCGAGGGAGTCGGGTGGGCTCTCGGCCAGCGCTGACTGTGAGACGAGGCGGGGGAGGAGGGCCGATGGCGGCTGCAGCCCAGCGCTGCTCCCTTCCCGAGCCTATCCCCAGCCTTCTTCCGCGGCGACCGCTGTCTGACTGGAGAAGAGCCCGATACGGCAGGCAGCGGCAGGCCGCTGTCTCTTGCCTCTCCGGCGGGCATTGGCGGAGCCGGTCCGCCGACGGCGTTTGAAGCGCAGTGTGGGCCTTGCCTGGTGCCGGGGCCTCCGCGGGATGTGGGCCCGAAGGCTAGAGAGCCGCATCGCAGACCTTCCCCGTTCTCGGTGCGCTTTAACTGAGCCTCTGGCGTGGCGCAGGGGTACGACGGAATCCTTGCCGGGTTTTTCTCGAGTCAGGTGGTTGTTAATGGCGATATGTGTTAATGAGTCAAAGTGCTGCGACGCTCTCTGGTGTCTTGTCTTTAGAGATTTCCTACTCACTGATAAACTCGCCCGTATGATCGGCCGGAGTTTCCTTGGTGAAAAGTGTTGCATTTTGTTGCCACAAGTGGTCTGTTCTTGCTGGCTGTAGACCAGAAGATGGAAAGATACTGGCCCTGAAAAGTGCGCTGGCCCAGCTACAGGAGAGATTCCCTGAGGAATTACAGAGGAGAGAGTGCGGTGGGCAGCCTGGGTCATCTGCTAATTTCTGCTATGGGTCTGAGCTGCTGTCGTTCTTGGAGTGGGTCTTCAATGAGCTTTCTTAAGAAAAACTGTCAATTTTCGTCTTGCAAATGATGAAACTGAGGCACAAAGGAAAGCAGAGTGCTAAGTGTCCTGGTAGCACGGAGGAAACAGAACAAATCCGTCTCGGTTTTCATGCGTGTTGTAGGCTGATGTTTGCTAGCTGGTACCTGGCTTTTACTTCTGAGGCATTTCAAGGTCAGTGATCTGCCCCAAAAAGGTGAAAAAAAGAGGAGAGCATCACAACATGAAATTGGGTACTTGTGTAATTTAGAGGCCTTTCATCCTTTCTCACATTGCACAACATAAAATGTATATTTCTCTTGATAAGTACTGCTATTTTCAGAGAAATAATGGTATGTAAAAGTGTATTTTTTGAAAGCTTCTGAGTTTAACCAGCTTAATCTGTATGTTCCTATCACAATAGGTAGTTAGGAGAGAATTACGAGAATTTGAGATTACTGTCTAGAAATTAAGCATTAGAAAGAAAAATTTGTATATTGCTTGGATGTTGAGAAAAGTTATCTATTCAAGTAAAGCCCATATATACTTTGTTTGGAGGGAGCTACTAGAGCATCTGTAAGTCTGTACACAAAGTGGAAATAACAGATTTTCATGCTGCTTATCTGGAAGATTAGTGCCAGCACAACTGAATGTATGCTGATAATGCAGCACAGACCAAAGTCTTTGGTTTTACAAAGGTTTTAGTGGGTTTTGAGCCATAAATATTGCCAAGACAAGTTTGAGGTAGCAAAGAAGGTTACAGACTGAATACTTTTTATTAGAAAGCAGTTTACAGTAATCAGATTCCTTGAGGATAGTTACAGCTTTTAGATGGACTTTAAGTACTACCTGCCTCATTATAAAACCTCTTAAAGAAGCTTGTGATCTGTGAGTTAAGGACTGTCACCAACAGCCGTTCCAGCGTGCAGTATTTTGATGGACTTTGATCCTTTGCCATTTTGGCAGACTAGTATGAAATAAGTACCTGACAAATGATATTATTAGGGGATTTTTCTATGTCTCCCTTTCTACTTCGCTTATAGATAAACTGTACATTTGGCTATTTTTAAAAAAAACCAACTGCTGAACCCCAGCTAGCTGCTTCAGTGTTAGTTTGGCATCAGGCTGAACTTTCACCTTAGATTCTTAATGCTGTATACTAGTTTGTATAACAGAAGACTTTGGGCTGTGCTCATTGTTAGTGAAACTGCTAAGATTTCTGTTGTCCAGTCTTGGAGCTTGGTCTTGCTTATAATAGTAAACAACTGGGTTTAAGTTTTGTTACAGCTTCTATGCAGGGTTTCTGCGTTGTCTGCATATGAGTATCTTCATATGCTAAGGTTAGAAAACGCCAGTTTTCATAAAAGTACCTTGTACCTTCCTCCCTCTAATCTGAAGTATGGTTCCTTGTTTTAAGCCCCACCATTTAATTTTTTTATAGCTTTCATCTAGGTGGACAAAAATGCTTAGCATGACTGTTTGGAGTTGTTTGGATTGGGTTTTTTTTTCCCTAGAGCTAAATTGCAGCTAAGAATCAGTCTTGTAAAAGCCAGAGAGATCCATGTTTTCAAAAACAGCCCCTTTGTTTGTTCAGAGGTGTGCAGCTTCAGTCTTCTTTAAATGGCCTCGATTAGTAGGGCAAAAAAGAAAAATACATTGCAGCAGCCTAAAAGCAGATACATGCTGAAATGCAGTATGATTTTGACACTGTGGTCACAGCTGCTTGTTTCCCATACTGTTGGTAGGTGGACTTTCCACTTAGCTTTCTGTTGGAAGTGATAGAGCATGAGTCTCTGTTCTCCTGCCTTTCTGGACCTCAGCATGATTCAATAATTACTATAAACTATGAAGGGTTACTTTCCTTCCTCAAAACAGGTACTAAACTTCTTAGAAGTGATTTAGATTTCATCTTCCTAAGTGTAAGAGAACATGCTTGAAGACTGCTGAAATGTATTCCAGATCTGCAGACGGAGTATAGAAATTACATTTATTTAAAGATGAAGTCACCTTATTTTGATTTGTTACAAAAATAATTCGTTATTATTGGTCGTTTATGCTGAGCTGGCTATTGCTTTTTTATTATGGGTAAAGTTTATGTTTCTTCAGGTCCTTCAGAGTATTTTTGTTATGTTAAATCATATTCAGTGAAGCTTAGGTTAATATTTTTAACATCAACAGTTCTTGATTAATTTTGTGGGGTACTGTTTAACCTGAGATAAATTATTACTCAAAAGAAAACTGTAAGTTTGTAATGATGTAATACCTAGCTGACACTGCCATTACAATAATGTGGCACTTATTGTACCAAAAGGAAGAGAATACTGTAATGAATGTCTCTTAGAAATTTTGCTCCTAGGATTTTTAAGTCTGCTTCTGTCTCTCCTCTTGAGTTTGAAAGCTGCTGATTCTGTTCTGCAGCTTTTGGTTGTTACAGAAGTGGACTGTTGCAGCTTTCCACCTAGCAGTTTGTACTTGCCCTTAGGCTTCTCATTAGTTGCAGATGTTCTGCAACTCAAATTGTTCTGTTTAAATAGCTTTTAATGAGTCTTGTTTAAAATAAATTCTAAAGTCTATCCATAACAGAACTCAAAGCTTTAGGTAACATTAATCAGAAGTATTGCTTGCTGGAGTAAGTCAAGACACTAAAATAGATTCCTGTATATCTGAAGACCTAAATCAAAAGAGAATACTTTTCTGAGATTGGTTGTGTTCACCATGTGAATTTATCCAAATTTATAGAACCAACAGGGATTTTAAAATGCAGAAAGTAATAACCTTAGTTATCAGATAGTGGAAGACTTTACATGGATAATAAGCAAAAATCAGTTTTGTTCTCTTGCTGTACACTTTTAATAAATATCTAAAGAGGTATTATCTTATTATTTTGTAATTTTCATGTGCAGCCCAGTGAGAGTGTAAGAGGGAAAAATAGCTGTTGTGTGGAGTTGAGAATCACTGATTATAACTTAGTTTAAGAAAAACCTCAGGCTTTAGTGACACATATAAATGCTTGTTAGTAGAGCTGTCAAGTCTTCTAGTAAATATTTCTATTGTAAAATTTCTATGCAGGCCTTTGAGTAGTGAGCTCAGAAATACAGATGTATATAATGGTAGTGCTGGGTGTTTCTGATGGCTGGTTTAGTCAAAACTGAAACAGATGTATGATGGTGGGCCCTACAGGGACTGCTGTAAAAGGCTTTTCCTTTGTTTCCTTGTTAGATTCTAATCCTTGTGAATAAGTATTTTCTTTACATTATACTGTTTACCTTTTTGTGTAAAAAATTTTTTAAAAGCTGAGACCTGCTGATGCCTAAAGAATGAGGTTTTGACTTGCTTGATACATTTGCACATAAATGTCTTGGCAGATACTAATCTATATGAAATGCCTTGTTTTATCATTGTTGTGAACTGTATGCAATCAAAACAAAGGAGTATTTCCTGTCATAAATTGCCATTTTTTTCCTTCTGATACTGTTAAATACAGTTTTAAAATTTTCCTCTCTAGAGAGTCCTGTGGAACTATTTTAAATTTACTGAGTTACCTTCTGTAGTGGCAAAGCTCAGAATACCATCTCGTGAAGACGTTTTGTCAGTTCATTGAAAATAAAACTTCAGAAACAGGGCTGCTATTGGCATTCTAATCTCGAACCTTAAGTAAACCAATGATTGTTTTCTAGCTGTAAGAAGTCAGCTTCTAGAAATCAGGACTAAGAGTCCTATTTGATCTACCTATTCATGTAAAG
Organism: Phoeniculus purpureus; assembly: GCA_028565055.1. Taxonomy (NCBI): domain Eukaryota; kingdom Metazoa; phylum Chordata; class Aves; order Bucerotiformes; family Phoeniculidae; genus Phoeniculus; species Phoeniculus purpureus. The sequence continues at coordinate 12,244,156 of JAOXOE010000874.1, read as the reverse complement.
ATGCATACATTTAACTGAAAATAATACCATTTTTATGCTTAGTGGAGAATGATCACTTGCTTTTAAAAATAAAGGGCTGCTTTGTAATTGTTGATAAATCCAGAAGGAGGTTTTGTGGCTTCAAAAGAACTGGAGTGCAGGCTTTTTTGTGAATACTTCAGTTTTTCTAGACTACCTTGTAAAATCTCAAAATGGAGAACATGTGAGCCATGCTGCAATACAGAAATAATGTAAGATGTCAAAAAAACCTTTCCAGCTCTGTGTCAGGTTTTAAAGAATTAGTTACACTTTTTCAATAGTAATCAACAATCATGATGTGGAAGCATTGTTCTTTGTAATTCTTTAATGTGTTTTAAGTCACTTTTGTGGATGAGAGATGTGGTTTTGTGGTGAGTTGTTCTGAACCTTGTGCAAAGCATTTATATCAGTGTCCTTGAAAGGCTAAGTAAGTATGCTAACCGTAATCAAATTTATAGGGTTCTGGTTTAAAACCGAGTGCTATGCTATCAATTCTAGCTGAACCTCCTGCATAAGTACTGGTGGAGTTTGTTTCCACATGCAACAAAAAAACCACGATAAGCTGATGTATTTCTTAAAATTAAACAAAAGAGACTTTAAATTGCATCTGTTTACTTTATTAGACACTGGAGTTTGTTAAAACAGTGAGTAAAACGCAAACAACATGCTCATTCTCAAGATGGAGAAGGTATTAATTCTTTCAGGAAAGTATGTGAGCATACCTGAAAAATTGTCATAGATCAAGTATAAGTCTGAATTATATAGTGATCTAAAGTGAAGAGCAATAGTTTAAATTAAGGAAAAAATTTTTCTATTACAGGAGGTCTGTGCAGCATGTTTTCTGTGTGGAAATGGGTGGCTCATGGCTTCTATCTACTCTTGAATATTTGTTCTCTTGAAGGTAGGACTTCTGTGATTCAAACACAAGAGACTAGTAGAAATTCTTTAACTGGTTGCTTGAAGCACATACTTGGTTTTGTTTTCTAGATTCTTTATGGGGTGGGGACTGAAAGCAAGGTCTGTTTCGATAGATAGATATAGTCCATGGTCTTAATATCATATGGTAAAATAACACATGTTAAATACATACTTGAACAAATTGCTGATCTCTGTACAGTGATAGTGAAGAGCAGCTTTGATCAGCAGGTTGTTTTGGTTTCTCTGACATCACTGGAGCTGAGCACTGCAGCAAATTCAAGTCTAACTTCACATATGCCAAATTGTGTCTAAATGAAAGCATGTCAGACTAGCAGCTGTTAAAGCTATAAGCTACCAGTGTAGAGGACTCTCTGATCAAGTTAGAGCTGTCATCCACTGCTGTTGTATATCATATGATTGTCCAGTTCATCTTTATAGTTTGACACTTCTATGTGTATGTGCCTGTTTAGTGATAGGCACAATTTCATTGTTGTGTCAAAGTTCCCTTGTAAAAAGAGCATACTCAAATGTGCAGAGTTTACCATAATTCCCAAATGTCCTTACAGTATACACACAGAAGGTTTTGAAAGGGACAACTCAAGTATTTAATTGTTTGCATGCAATTCTAGAACAAGTCTGGCGCAGCAAAGATGAACATTTATCCAGATTTTATCTTGAGAAAGATACCAACAAAGTGTCTTTAACTGCAAAAGTAGCCTCAATTTTTGTTACCATTCTCCTTCAAAACATAGCAAATATTCAATCCTAGACTCTTGTCTCTTTCTAAAGGCCTCTGTTTACTGATAGAGCTCTTATTGCTTGGTAAAATGCTTTTGCAAAGCCTGAGAAACACTATGCTGGTTTTTCCTCTTAAATATGCTTGGTGGTCCATTAATGCGTTTTGGATTTATAACCATCAAGTAATTAATTTGTTTTCTGCTTAGATACTTGTAATATTTTTAATGCTATGCTTATGTTGTGTCAGCAATACTGATCATGGAATGTTCTGTAGTTTTCATTAAAGATGCAATTATTTTTAATTTATTTACTTTTTAGTTTCAGGTGGACTTGTACAGTCATGTGGTCACATCATCCCAGAGTCTCCTGTACTAGCCCTTGGTTCCAATTTCACAGCAATATGCATTTTGAATGAGAGTTGTCTTGACTTTGGCAACATCTATGCTAGCCAAATTATCTGGAAAATTAAAAATAGAGTGGTACCTAAAGAACAATATCGTGAAATAAACAGAACGGTTTCCAGTGTCACATTCAATGACACTTCATCACTAGATAGTCCTCTGACATGCAACATTTTAGCAGATGGACAGATTGAGCAGAACATTTATGGAATTACAGTTACAGTAGGCTGTAAGTACCATTCTTCTTGCATTCTATTCTATTAAGAAAATTGCTTCTGAGAAATTGGGAAGAGAATGTGAACAGCAGAAAGTGTGCATGTCTTAAGGCATTTATTTCTGTTCCTTCAGTTCCTGGATAATTGTTTAAAAACATCAGTTTACATGCCATCAAAGCTTATGATTATGCACAGAATGAAGTTGTCTGAAAAACAGCAAATACTCTGGAGTATTCCAGTGTTGAAAGAGGAAGAGAACAGAACAATAGAAAACGAAGATGTTGAAGCAGGAAAATTCAAATTACAGGATGTGAATTTAAGTGAAATAATTCATAGGAAATTTAACTTTCTTACTTGCTACTGTTACAGTGTTCTAATGAATACAGTAAGGGGTCTGTCTTGCTCTGTGATAATGTTACTAAATTAAAGTTTACCTCATTAATGGATTGAGAAATATTTAGTTCCATCTGTATCACAGAAGTTAACGTGAACTGCTTTCAGGATGAAACACTGTTTACTGCTATACATAAGAAAGTTAATTACAAACTTTCTTTGTTTAAGTGTTCTCGCATTTGCATAGAGCAAGTGCTCTTTGGTACAAGACAGATCTTGAGAAAGTAATGCAAGTAAGTTGATATACTACTTATCCATTATTTGGTTGACTTCATAAAATAAGTGTGCAGGTGCCCTTAGAAGTAAATGATTGATTACGTTGCCTCTGGTGTTGGTAAAAGGCATTGCATTATCTGTGTACAAAAGTCTGGCTCTAGTTTAGAAGGTAGCTTGGCTCTAGCATGAGTTAAGAAATGCTCTCACAGAAAAACCATGTTTTCGATTGCAGCTTCTGAGAAGTAGATTTCTTGCCAGAAGAGATGTGATGGGCAAAGTACATGGGAAGTTGAGGAAGATATAGTATCCTAAGATGATAAACTGGCAGTACAGATGACATTCTGAAATTGTAACTCACATATGAATCTAGAGATGCATTTGTCTTTAAAGTAACTATACTTTTGCATTGTAAATCAAAATATCTGTAAATAATAACAACTATTAAGGAACAAAACTATAAGGTTCATGAACGTTCTGTTGAAAATAGCTTCCTGCTTGAAATAAAATTTGACCCTGCAAGTACATTATAATTCTGTAGATCATAATCTTCTAAAAGCTAGAAAAAAAACTTTTTTATGAATATAGGAAGAGGAAAAGTTGACCTGTACTCTGACATTTTCTTGCACACTATTAAAGTGCATTGATGAAGATACCTGATTTTTCTTGTAGATGTTTGCAGCTAAAGCATCTTTCCAAGGCTAAGGTGGGGGAGAACAGACCTGTCAAAATTGCCTTATTGCTTACTTTATATGCAGAGTCAATATATGCTAATGCTGGTGTAGAGTGTATTAGTATTTTTGTATGTGAATTAAAATAGATTTAGATGAAAGATGGTTGCTATCAGGTTTTTTTGCCTCAAAGTCTATGCTGTTCCTTACTGTCAGGTACTTGTTTCTTATACTGCCTACTGTTTCTCAGAGCTGCTGGTTAAGCATCTTGACTTCACTGCTGGATGGTATCTAGCAGTTCTCCCTCCTCCTTTAGGAATAAATCTGACTACAAATACTTCTGATGTTCACTGGAATCATTCTAATGGGACACTTAACTTAATTCTTAGTAGATTAAAATGGATATATAGGTTAATGTTTGATACTTCTTTTCTGTTCAGTGCCTCCAGAGAAGCCAAAAAACTTAAGTTGCATTGTGCATCAGGTATTGCAATTTACACATCCTATGACTTGTACTTGGGACCCTGGAAGGCATACATATCTGGACACTCAATTTAGGTTGATACACAGATGGTAAGTAGCCCTCTGTAGAACATCTAAAGAATTTTGGTGATTCTTTGTAGACTGGACCAAACTTCCTTGATAATCCATGTTTTGAAGAGTTGTTAATTTAAATCCAGCTTCCTCTTTTAGGGGAAGGGAAGAGTTAAAGGAGTTCACTTTAATCATCTGACTTTAAATTTTGTTGCTGCACTTGCTTTGGTGTAACACCTATCTCGTGGGGTTTTTTTGTTCTTCAAATACATTATCAGTGTAGGTTGAGTTTAATACACTGAATCATTAGGTGAATGGACTGTCACTGGCTGACCATGCTGGGCAGCCCCAGAACAGGGAGGGCTTACTTGATAGTTATGAGGAACAGGCTCACTTTGGGTAAAAAAAAAAAATTTAATTTAAACAACAGAAAAAACTCATCACCACGAAAACAGATTCACACTGTTCTTACACTTGTCCTACTGAGCCCAGCTCTGCTATCTTTTTTCCCTTTGGTGTTCCCCCAGATAGGAGACAAGTACTCCATGAGCTTCCTCCAACTAATGTGGGGCTGTGGATCATCCCAGTACCTGACCGCTCCAGCCCATATCCTTTCTTCAGAGTCAGTCTCTTTAACGATTCATCCCCTGCTTACATGTACTCTTCTGCAGTTTTGCAGGCACATTTATACACTAATCATTGGAAGAGTTGAACTAGGTGACCTTTAAAGGTTTTCTCCAACCCAAGCTATTCTGTCTCTAGGTTGAGAAACCCAACATGGGTTTCTCAACTGGATTTTGTAGAGGTATTAACCCAACATATACTGACTGGATTTTGTAGAGGAAGAGCTCAGAATTAGTTTTGTCACAATTAATTCTAACGTGAAAGCTTCAGCAAAAGTGTTTTGTATTTGCTGTGAAAGCAAATTAATATATGTAATTTTCAGACTGTTCAAATGGTGTCTTGTGGTCAGTGTAAGTTTGCAGCCCAGAAAGCAGGCTGCATGATGAGAAGTGTGACCAGCCCGTTGAGGGATTCTCTCCCTGTCTCCACTCTTGCAAGACTTTACCTGAGTCCCCCAGAATAACACTCAAGCAGTTCCAGAGGAGGGCTGTGAAGATAATCGTAGTGTTTGAGCATCTCATGAGTTGGCTGAGAGAGCTGGGATTGTTCAGCTAGAAGAGAAAGCTCCAGGAGAGATTACTGCAGACTGTGAGGGTGGTGAGGCACTGTTACAGGTTGCTGAGAGAAGCTGTGGATGCCCCATCACTGAATGTGTTCAAGGCCAGGCTGGGTAGGGCTTTATGCAAGCTGATCAAATTTGTGTCCCTGCCCATAGGTGTTCGAACTAGATCTCCAACCCAATCCATTCCATGATTCTATGAAAATTGAGTGGACAGAATTGTTTCTTTGCTCTTCTACAATGTTTTAGTAACAAGTACAGAAAGTATGGATAGGTAGAAAACCTTAATACTTTGAATGTCTGATGACCCTAGAACTAGCTGCTTTTAGTGTAGCACAAAATAGTGAACAAGAATCATGGTGGAATCATGGTGTGTTGCAGCTCTAACACTAATCTTGAAGAGTATGCAGGTAATACTTGACTATGTCCTTTAATGCACAAATATGCTTCTGGTTACTAGCTAAATTGCTTTTGATTTAAATATAGAAATTCTTTATCTCCTTTTTTCTGCTGTCAGATTTTTTAGCAACTTCATAAATACAATACCATGTCTTGTGCTTTTGATATGTAATTTGAAGAGCTGTTACTGTAGTTTCCATTATAATGCAATTGTGCATTTGTGGCTGACAAGCCATTGTGATTTCTTCAGAAGTTCTTCCCACCCCTCCATTTGCAAGGATAATAGTGAGCGGAAGCATTTAAGCTAAACTGATTGATCACCCTGATTTAAATTCTCTACAGGAAACCAAACTTACTGCTTATGCCTTTTTTTTTCCTTCTCTTTTGTTTAGGCCACAAGAGAACTTTCCTGACTGTATACCAAAAGATGTAAACAATTCTTGTACAATTAGTGATGTTCAGTTCTTTGTTAACCTAGATGTCTGGGTAGAAGCAGTAAATGCTCTTGGAAAGTCTGAATCTGATCGACTTGTTCTCGATCCCATTGAGATTGGTAACTATATGCCTTTTAATAAAGTTTTAGTACATATTCTGCTTTCATACTCTCATTGTCTTAATAAAGTTTCTGTGTATATTGCTAATTTGGTATATTCATGTTTCTTCACTATACAAAAATAGCAGTGCCAAAATATTGCTGAATATATCTTGAATTGTGCTGGACAAAGTTTGGGAAGATGAAAAACTTGATCCCGATTTAAATAGCAAGTTTTTGTTGAGTGGTCCACTTTAGAAACTAGCATGAAATAACTACCATTTGAGCTTGTGAAAAGCTTTGATAGTAGTGTTACAGCAGTTAATAGTGTACCAACTGCTAGAGGCATGACAAAAGCTGTAGAGTTGAATCTAACTCCTTCTCTTCTAGTTAAACCTCTGCCTCCACACAACTTGTCAGTCAACTCGGGAATACTACCTACTGTTCTGAAGCTTTCCTGGGAGAATCGGATTTCAACAGCTCTGATGAAGCTGAAATTCAATATTCGTTATAAGATTGCTGGTGACACAAAATGGATGCAGGTAATAGCACTAATGTCACTTGTTACCCTTCTGCTTTAACTCAGCCATTCATCAAAGAGCAGACGTTTCCTCACAGCTGTATTTCAGAGGATTCAATTTATCCTTAGGCTTTATGCAGCCTCCCAAAAGAGTTTATCTGACGTGTTGTAGACTGTGATCTAGGTTTTTTTAGCACCATCTACATACAGTGACCTTGTGTTTTGACATTTATGCTGTCATCATGTTGCAGTATATTTATTATGACCTGTTTCCTGTACATGCAACATCTAGAGCATTCATAAACTTTTCGCAGGCACGTGCAAAACTACTGATTTAAATGTGATTGAAAGCTTGGGCAAACATTGTACAGTGCTGGGATGACTTTCGAACATTAGAAAAGGACCTGGAGGTGTTGATGAGCAGCTGGCTGAGTATCAGCCAGCAGTGTCTCCAGGTGGTTGAGAAGGCCAACAGTATCCTGGCTTGTATCAGAAGTAGTGTGGCAAGCAGGAGTAGGGGATCGATTGTCTCCCAATACTCAACACTGGTGAGGCTGTGCCTTGGGTATTGTTTGAACTTACTAAGAAGCACGGTAGTTGTCACAATCACTGCAGGTGTCTAAAAGACTTCTAGATGTGGTGTTCTGTGGTTGACTTGCTGGTGTTAGTTTTAACTGTTAGACCAAGTGATCTTAAAGGTCTTATCCAATTATAAATGCTTCTGTGGTTCTATTCAGTATGGTTGTCCTTCATATGTGTTTTAAGCTTCATGCAGGCAAAGAAATAGACAAGAAATATTCCTTATATACAGTGCATTGCAATATGTTTGTGTCAACATGAGTTTGTGGAGCTTTCTCCACATCAGTCTGTGGACATATTTTCAATACCCTCTCAGTTTTGCCTTTTTTCAAGCCTTCTATGAGAAATACACTTTTCAACAAGATCTTCCCATCTTTTGTTTCAGTAAAGGCCCACAAGTATTCTGAATTTCATTGCTTGTTCAAAGGAAGGCTGCTTCTGACTTAACAAAATATGGACTTGGAAACAAGTAGCATAACACACATGCTTTTGATTAACGTTCCTTCTTTTGGAGGAACTTTTTGAGCTTCAGATAATGCAGATTATTCAGGTCACTTGCATTGATATTTTAAACAATGCTGTCTTGCACAGTGTATTGTGCAGCTTGAGGATTATTGATACATAATCCTACTAAGTCCTTTTAACTTTAGTGTGTACACAAGACCATTGAAATAGTACCTTCTGAAACAAATGAGCTTGCTTAGCTGTAGTAAAATTTGAGTAATTTGACAACTGCGCTGAGTGTTAACCTCTTGAGTATCTTGCCTCTTTGTTTGATCTGCAGTCATTCCTCTTGCAGCAGTGCTCACTAGAAAAACCCTTTAATTGCAATAATGTTTGATGGAGTCATTGTGTGAATGTACCTTATGTATATGATACCTCTGTTTCTATACATGTGAATTAAAAATAGTTAATGACATTCAGTTCCTAATCTAAGGTAAAGGAAAGAAATTGTGAAAATAAACTCCCCTGTTAGTAAAAATATAACCTAAAACAGCTTTTCAAATGTCAGTTTAGAAACACTGATCCATAACAGCGGAAGCAATGATCCTGGCCTCTTTAGCTTTATCAGAGGCTTCTAGCGTAGGTGTTTTGCATTGACTAGTAAAGCAGCCTAGCAAAGTTCTGAAGTGTAAGGCAGGCTATTACAGATCAGTAAGTGCAGGAATTATATGGGAAGGAAGGAGAGGTAGACAAACTAATTTTAAAAACCGGAGTGATAGAATTTCCTGACACAACTGCTTATTTATTCTAGTGTACGTGTGATATCACTGATCTCTCAAAAAACTGTGATTGAGAATGGAAACATTTAGAAATAAGAGAGGAAAAAAAAAGTTTCTACTGGATTTATATACAGTGTGGAACCCTCTTGATGGGAGCTATAGTAGCGCAGAATTCAGCTTTAGAATTTTTGGTCAGTGACCCTTTGTTCCATTTACAGGTTCCTCCTGAAGATATAGCTTCGCCAAGAACTTCATTCACTGTTCAAGGGCTCAAACCCTACACAGAATATGTCTTTTCAATTCGCTGCATGAAGGAAGATGGAGTGGGCTACTGGAGTGACTGGAGTGAAGAGAAAACTGGGGTTACCACTGAAGATAGTAAGTAATATATGAAAGTAGAACACTGGCTTTCAAAATGTGTGAGTGCTCAGAAATTGGTTAATTGACATCTCCAAATATGTAGCTTTGCTTGAGCTGTTCAGTTACACATGGAACAAGGATCTCCTGAGTTACTTTCATTACTGGTCAACTTGACCCATATATTCCAAAGAGCATGAAAATAGCTTCCCATAAAGCTAGTGTAGAGGATCTCCATGAAAATGGCTGAAATGGGAGATAGGGAAGAAAAGCTTTCTTAACAGAAAGCTAAATTCAGAGTCTCCTGAAAGAGTTGTAAACTTTGTGCTTGTTTCTTTGTTCTGAAGGTTATCCTGTAACAGAAGCTATGTGAATGTGGATTTTCTTTTTGTTAGACAGACTGTCTTAGCTTATTAACAGCTGGCCATTAGATGAAGTCATAGTTGAACAAGTGTCAGTAACTATGAAATGTATTTTAGTCACAGAGGATACATAGACTTCTTCATAAACTTAGTAAAGCAATGGTGTGCAGTAATGTGCATATGGGAAGCATAACCTTCTGCAACAAAGCACCCAAATAAATTAGTGTTTAGGTATTCTGCATGCTTGTAAGTCATTGCTGCCTCTGCACTGTCTTGTACCTGCTTGTTTAATACACACAAAAGTCTTGCTGCTCATCAGTGATACGCTTGAGAGGTATAAGAATGAAAATGCCATCTATAAACTGAGTTTAAGCAACATTGAGCCCATGTTGAAAATTGTTTCATTTTGACTATATTTAATCACAAAAGTCACTATTTTCTTAGTTTCCCTTCTTAATGACTGGAGTTGTTTTTCTTGTATGACTGGACTTCTAATATCCTGTCTCTTTGCGGCAGGGGTGAGCACTAAATTGTTGCTATCATGATTTAATGAGGAAAACAACTTGGCAGTATCAGCTCTTTGGGGACAGTACTTAAATCTTGTTTAGTTTTGCACAAAGTGACTTTGCAAGCAAAACACATACAACTTAAAATATAAACCAGTTACTATTTAAGATACACACAGATACCAAATTACTAGTTTAAACTGTAAGTTCACAGCCCCAGGAAAAAAAAATACAGCTTAAATTCTAGCGACTTCAACTCCTGATGGCAGTATGTTTCTGTAATACATGGTTATTGTCTCAAGCTGAGCAATGAGATTTTAGAACTGACTGCATGTTTAGACAGACTGCATTACTGTTCTACTGTGGTCATAGGCCTTGCAAAAATGCTGCCATTAGTGATGAAGTACCAGTGTCTTATTTTTAGCATCAGAGCAAAGGATTATAGTAGGAAACAAAAATTAGGCAGGTCATGTTGCATTCATTATCTATATTAGGCAAGGTGTATATTTGCTTCTGTTTCATTGTGAATCAAGTCAGGATACTCAGATAAAGAGCTCCCTTTGCCTCAGTTCCCAGTTCTCCTTCCCTCCTGATGTAAAGAAGTAAAATTGCTCCCAGGGAAAATACAGTCTGGCAGGATTATAGATGCAAGTGTATTTTAAATGTAAAACATGAATGTAAGGCTCTTACAGAGGGCTGACTACCTTTTTCTTTATAGACTGTAATGGATCGATTCATTCTATTTTGAAATTTGTAATGGAAATACCACTTGAATTTTTTACATTACTGACCAGAAAGTATTTTACTGAATTATTACAGTTCTGTTACTCTTTTTAACAAAAACAACAGATAACTTGAGAGTTCTAACAAGAGAATTTTGTCTCCTTGATAACTTTTTTTAACTTTCATTTGTTTTCAGTAACTTGATGTTGAGAAGCAGGGATAGGGAGAGTCTTGCACCTACAGACCATAGCAGGATTTTCCATGTATAGATGTGCAGAGCTGTACCTCTGAACATGGGCTACGTGGTATAGGTTTGGTCATGTCTCACTCAGCAGTATCATCTTCAGTCCATTGCTGCAGATGCTCAGCATGGTGACTCTTGTTATTCTGGTACGGTACAATTAGAACTGGTGGTGTGCTCATCCCTTCAGGAAATCTTTCCGTGAAGGTGTTCCACTTTAGACACCAGGAATTATTTTCCTAGAGCAACTAACAAAGTACTTTTTATATATGATTTTATTAAAAATAATAATACATCTAATGATAGTTAAAGGTCCAGACAGATTTCCAACAGATTAAGTTACAGTGTTTCTACTAAGTAGTGCTTCTTTCATCAGAGCCATCGAAAGGACCACTTGTATGGAGGATCATTGACACGTCTCCCTCATCAGCTGCCTGGACTGTTCATCTGATGTGGAAGGTAAAGCAACATTATAAATGGCAGGAATTGAGTGTTCTTTTAAAAATGTTAGGTTTTAAGGGGAAAAATCTACCTCAACAAACTCAAGTAGATAGCTGTGACACTACAAGTGTTATTGATACAAGAAGTTGCTTTTTTTATTCATACTATAATAATTTGTTATGAAAAATTAAAAGTGCAGTTGTAAAGGCCATTAGTTAACCAACATAGATCTATTATCCAGAATATACAGAATTGACTTTCAGATTCATGAATTAAGTTGTCTATGGAGTTGCAAACTTTAACTTGAACAAAGTAAACCTTTGTGTTACACCTTCTACTGGATCTTAAAACTTTGTAGTGCTGGACAAGGATACTTTAACTGAAAAATCCATTAACCCTGGAGACATTCCAGAGGCCAAACTTATTAAATACTGCACTACATATTTGCAATTACAGCTAGACCCATTTCCTGCTTTATTTTGGCCTGTGAACATCACATTTGATCTAGTTGTATATTATTACTGTTTCCCTGTTACTAGGTAGCTTGTGAGAAACACTATTTATATGAACAAAGCATAGTTTTCTGATGCAACTCACAGCATGTGCCACTTCTGACGCTTCTTTTTTTAGTTAAGAATTGGAAAAATGGTGCTACTTCAGCAGCTTTTGTCTAAGTTATCTGAAAGCTAATACTGTTACTCGAAAAACACTTTTCTGTGTTATTCAGTAACACAGAAACAAGTATTTTTCCATGTGTAATAAGAAACTACCCAGGCTGTTTATGCATTTGGTTCTGTTCTTGTGTTGTAAAGTCACATAACACAGATTTTATCAACATTCTGCCATCTTCAAGAGTAGTTCATATTAAACTGCTAAGTAAGATTGTAAGTTAAGAAAAAATAATTTAAAACAGAAATAGTTGTGGAAGTTGCTGCTTTATTATTTGCACATTCCCTAAATATGCATTTGTTTGATCTGTGGAACTTCTCTTGCTCTTTTAAATCATGCATGAAAGACAAGAAAAGTAGTGTTTCTCCAGTTTCAGTAATAAAGTAGAGCTTCTTCAGCATCAGTGTAATAAGAGATGTGTCTCTAACAGGCATTGGAGCCTTCTGAAGCCAATGGAGTAATCCTGCGGTATGAAGTGACTGTCAGAGCTAAGTCATCTCTCTCCAGTGCACCAGAGAAATACAATGTTAATACTACCAACCTTACATTAAAGCTACCAAATGGAACTTACGAAGTGACTGTGGTTGCCCATAACAGAGCTGGGGCATCCCCTCCATCAGTTTTACTTATTCCAGCAATTAATTCAAAAGGTTAGTGTCCTGATAGTATCCCTTTCAAATGCATCTGCATGGCTTTTGCTGCAAGATACTTTCAGTGTCATCAACTGATACATTCAACAATGCTTTGTGTCCATGAAAAAGGTATCTACAGTCTTACGCTTTATAATTAGGATACGTTTTGTATACTAGAGAATGTGTGGAATTGTATGCTGACAGGTTGATTTGAAACTGGTTTTTGCTGTTCATTTTGATCCTTACAGCTTCTGTGTGCTGCATTCCCCATTGTTCTTTTTCTTAGCATAGCAGGCGCTTACTGTTTTCTTTTTAAAAAATCATAGGAATGTGGAAGCAAGCATCTTTTGCTTGCATATCACCTTGCTATTGTTCATCTGCCTTTGCTTTTTAATCTCTCACATTCTGTCCCCTTTCACTCTTCTCCCAGTCTTACTCTTCCACACTTTCAGTACCTTGCCTGGTTGCTTGGTCATCTGTTTCTACTGTTTACTACTGTTGATGTTCTCTTTTATTCCTTACATCATGCAGTAGTAGTAATTACAAGTAGTAATTACAGGGTGATTTCTCCTGACCTCCAGCCTCCTTCCTCTTAGATAACCCAAACACTACCAGAACAGGAAGGGAAAAATAATTGGATGGACAAATGCTGCTTTTAGTGTAAACACCAAGGGAGAGCAGCAGATTCTACATCTATTAGACTAACTAGTTAACTGCTGTGGGTCCATCTTGGATCCCATCCTGCCCCATGATGGATGCCATTAATGCTTAGGGTTAAAGACCCCAAATATGTTTTAACCAAGAACTTGCAACTAAAGTGCAAGTCACAACAGGACAGTTTAATGAAAGCACTTACAAATCTACAGGCAGTGAAGTAACTTGCTCAAATTAAGTAAGTCATGCAGTCTCACCAGGGCAGAGTAGAGGGGGAGGAGAACCTCTCTCGATCTGCTAACCACCCCACTTCTGATCCACCCCAGGATGCCATT
>JAOXOE010000874.1:12185843-12212119 GCA_028565055.1 Phoeniculus purpureus | reverse complement strand
TTCCTGCAGATCTCTGATGTGAAAAAAGACCCAAGGACCAATACGATAGTGATCTCCCATTGTATTTTTCTCAGAATGTGTGATGGCATTTGGGACAGAGTCTCTAATTTGTGTGCACTAACTTGCTTGACATTTTCTTCTTTTCTGTACACAGTTACAGAGTTAATAAACCCTTTTCCAGTTCCCCTAAGCTATCCATTGTCTGGCAAATTTATCCGAGATCTTATCGAGACCCGACTGCTTTGTTTTCCTTTTCCCTTATCTTTAATTGTGGTCTTGAACCCACCACAAAATTGGTGCCGAAAACCCAGGAGCAAAGCAGTTTCTTTGTTTTAACCCACTTCAATTATAAATGAATGTTGTTCCGATATAGAATGCACACACACACATCTGTAAATGAAAGCAAACTGAATAACTGCATAAGTATGGAAAAAAGATAACTCACATGAGCCTTTAAAACTAGGCTGCATGAAATGCAGGAAAAAGCTCAGACTGTGAGGGTAAACACTGCTCAAGCACAAACCCTTCTAAAGGCAGTGAAACTGAGACTCATCCACAAAAGTTGGAATAAATACAGGTAACATAGTCCATGTGTCTCTGCCCGAAGAGGAACTATAGTTAGCCAGCCATATCATTAAAGAAAAAATTAGTAATTAGTATTTATGAGAGTAAGACTCCAGAGTAGGAGCAGGAGAACACAATCTGGAGAGTGCATCCAACAATTTACCTGTGGCAACAAAACCACAAAGCAAACAGGCACATGAGGGTTGTTCCCCACACACCTACACTTCCTGTCCTGTACTAGATGCAAGCATTGCCAATTCACTTTCACTGAGAAATGAGTTATCTCAGCCCTAGCTTAGATCAGGAACCTGGGCCATATCTGCAGGCTAGCAGAACCACAAGTAAGCTCAAAGGTTAGCTAACTTTGCACATAGCTTGTTCTGTAGTTTTGCATTTGGACAGACAAAAAAACAAATGGTACAAGGGAATGACATGGGGCTGGGCAAGTGGGAGTATGCACAGGGAGGCTGAAGTGGGATGGGGGAAAGTGGGGGTGGGTTCACCTCTATTCAAGATCAAACACCTCTTCAGATAAGAGTTCCCAAAATACAGCTTATATCTAGGATCATTGTTTACTTTGTAAAGACAGTACTTACAGACAGCTCTGTGTGAAAGAAAGGTGAAAATCAGCAAAATCTAAACTTCTGTGTATCCATTTTCACCCAAAATCATTCAGCCTTTACTTCCTTCCATCCTGTCTCAGCTTGGGTGGTGTGAAAAAACTTGTTGGGCTCATACTCTTCATCAGAAGTATAAAAAGCAATGATGGCCTTCTGAAAATAAAACCAAAAGCAGGAGAGATATGCACTCCCTAAAGACAAGAAAGAACTCAGAACCTATTCATGAGCCAAGTTATGAAACTGAAAAGAAAAAAAAAAAAGAATCGCTGGAGATTAAAGCAAATGCAGAGAGAATGTCTGAAGGAGCCATAAGCTTATGGGAGAAAGGTCATGGGAGACAAGGTCCGCAGGCCAAGAACATAGCTGGGTATAATTGTTTCTCCACAGGACACTAGTAATGAAAAAGCTTTACATTAAAAGCAAAGACTCTGTCCCCTGCTGTTTTATTCTTCCTACATTTTGTAAATAAAAACATCTGTAGCTCATCGAGTATTGACACTAGCATGAATTCCTACTCTTAAAAGAGAAACAAAACACAGAAACAAAAACTAAAGCCCGTCATAGGTCAAAATTCCCCCAGCCACAAGAGAACTGCTTAAGGACAGTAATGGACGTACAGCCTAGAGGCCCTTCACAGACTTGGGAAACGCTGTCACAGAATCACAGAATGACACTATGAGAAGATACATTCCAGAAGTGTTGTGTGCTCATTTGATAGGATTAAGGATAAGAATTTACTGCATTCTCCTAAAATTCCCTGTAATACCATTTGAGAAATACTGTCAAGCTTTTTTCTGAAGTTTTTTCGGAGTCAGCGATGCTGTACATGAGTATCCCAGAGCATTTAACCTGGTTATAATCTTATGCTTGTTGTTTCTGACATCCCTGAATGCTATTGCATAATCTTTCCATGATTATGAAACATGTTATTCATTCATTAGACTTCATTAATATTTGCTCATGTAGTGGTGAAAATTCTGTGGAAGTTACCCTTGGCTCAGTGAGTCTGAGGGTAGCAATAACAGACCCAGAAAATCTAAGTAAAGATGCTTTTCTGAGAAATAAGTACGCACTTCAAAACTTGTCCACACTCCCAAAGTTCACCTGAATAAACCAAGTAACTCAGGACTCTGGAAACAGACATGATTAAGCTGTGGTTAGGGCAGCTAGAGGCTGTCTGCACCCTTAAGAATTACCCTATCAGACAAGCTTGTATTCATGACTGGTTTGAAAATATCTCACTTTCAGTTTGGGGAGAACACTTTCTACAAATATATTTCTTCTCAGAGCTGAAGAAAGGTATAGGAATGTGCAGTAGGAAATAATCTGCTTACTGTTCAAGTATCTTCTTTTAAACAGAGTTAAGAGAACAAATTGACACCATACGTGTGCCTGTTTCTGTTCATGTTCTGATATTCTATTTTTAAAAAAACTCATTCCATAGGAAAAAATGTTAGTGAAACATATATTCCATTTTTTGGATTGCCACTGAAAGTCATAAAGGATTAAAATTACAGTATTTTGCTTAAAGCTTCCCCTAAATTATTGGACTGGGAAGCCCAACATGTACACAAAAATGATACAGTTAATATTTTGTAGTAATTCTACTGTAGTAATTTAAGATTAGCTGGCAAGAGGCTGAGAACAAGCAAGGCATGGGTGTGTCACATAGGCTAAAAATCACTAAAATAAATCTTTATAATGCTACGTTACTGTATTATTAATAAGTCCGTGCTTAGGAGTGGTATGCATGGATGTTTGTACAAATAGTCTATAACAGAAACAAAGTTCAGATCTCATTACATACTCAGCTCGTCTTCCCTGGGAATGACATCAAGAGAAAGGATTACTTGTACAGTGCACCATATGGAATCATAGAATCATTTAGGTTGGAGAACTTTTAAGATCATTGTGTCCAGACATTAAGCCAGCACTGCCAAGTCCAACACTAAAACACATCCCTAAGTACCACACCTACATGTGTTTTAAACTCTTCCAGATTACTCAGTCACTTCCCTTGGAAGCCTTTCCAGTGGTTGACAACCATTTTGGCAAACAATTTCTTCCTAATATCCAACCTGGTGCAAAATGAGAAAGCTTCCTGTTGTCCTATCGCATGTTACTTGGGAGAATAGACCACCCCTCACCTTGCTACAGCCTTCTTTCAAGTCTCTCCTCAGAGAACCTTCACCAGTCCTTCACCCTTTAGATACTTATAAATGCTTATGAGATGCCCCCCCTCAATCTCCTCATCTATAGGCTAAATAGCTCCAGGTCTTTCAGCCTCTCCTGATAAAGAAAGATGCTCCAGCTCCCTGATCATCTTAGTGGCTCTGACCTGGACTTTCTCTGGTAGCGAATTGTCTCTTCTCAACTGAGGAGCCCAGAACTGGATGTTGTATTTCAGATGTGGCCTAACCAGGGCAGAGTAGCAGGGAAGCAGAACCTCCCTCAACCTACTGGTCACACTGTTCTTATTGCACCCCAGGAGAACATTGGCTTTCTTGGTCATGAGTGCACATTGCTGGCTCATAGTCAGCCTGTGGTCCACCAATTCTTCTTCCTGGAGTTGTACTCTGGCAGATTAACCTCCAACCTGTACTGGTGCATGGGGTTGTTCTTCCCCAGATGCAGCACTCCACACTTGCTTTTCTATAGCATCAGTGCAGCAGCCATCATAGCTTCTCCAGAGAAGCTTGCACTGACTGAGTGATAACAGGCTTTCTTCATTTCACTTTGTCTTGGCTTATATCAGGAATAGTATGGTCAGCAGGACTAGGGATGTAATTCCCCCCCCGTACTTGGCACTGGTGAGGTCTCACCTTGAGTACTGGGGGCAGTTCTGGGCCCCTCACTTCAAGAGAGATATTGAGGTGCCAGAGCAGGTCCAGAGGAAAACAATGAGGCTGGTGAAGGGACTGGAAAGAAAGTCTGTTGAGGAGAGGCTGAGGGAGCTGAGGTTGTTTTAGCCTGGAGAAGACGAGACTCAGGGAAGACCTTATCACTCTCTGCAGCTACCTGAAGGGAAGTTGTAGACAGGTGGGCATCAGGTTCTTCTCCCAGACAACTAGTGACAGTACAAGAGGACAGGGTCTGAAAGCTGCACCAGGGGCATTTTAGGTCGGAGGTTAGGAAGCACTTCCTCACAGAAAGGGTGGTTAGACATTGGAATGGACTGCCCAGGGAGGTGGTGGAGTCATAATTCCTGGAGGTGTTTAAGCAAAGACTGGATGTGGCACTTAGTGCCATGGTCTTGGTGTTTGTGATAATAGGTCATAGGCTGGACATAATCTCAGAGATCTTTTCCAGCCTCAATAATTTTGTGATTCTGTGACTGTGAAGATGCGTATCTTCCTGAAATTATACCACAAGTTGATCTCTATTAATGTTGCAAAGACTCATTTACCTGAGAGATTAATGTTCTGCATTGTAAGGGTGAGGATTTTTCAGACCAGTTATGTTGAAATTAAATGAAATCTAGGAAAACTACTCTCTAGGAATAATGACAGCAGGTGTTGTATTAAAACTGTACCAAAAATACCAAATTACTGTAATGGCCAACCTGCCATGATCATTTGCTGTTATGAAAGTGGGAGAACTGTCCAAATATCGACTCTATTTGTGGATCCCTCTCAAAATAGGATCATATTTCTAAATGAATACAAAAATCTGTCTAAATGACCTATTAAGTATCAATTGATAAAAACTTCTCCATGTGTTTTGTTTTATTTTTAAAAGTTCACAGCATTACTTTGAAAGACGGACCACAAAAGGTCAGAAAGAGTATAACTCTGAATGCAAACCAAACCAAGTACCAGAAGCTGCTGTTCTAAACCATACGTAAAAGGCAGCCCTGACTTCTGAGATGTACTGAGCTGAATTGTTGCATTACTGTTTTTTAGAGAAAAGAACAGACAAGGAAATCGGAAGTGAGGAGAGAAAAGCAGAACAGCAACACAGAGGGAAATAAAATAGGTTGAAAAAGCACCTTATTACACTGTCCAGAAACTAAACAATTCCTAGACTGGCCCCAAAAAGCAGCTTTCTAACTATAGATGAAAAGTCTAAATGCAAACTTAACCCTGTCTTCTCCAACACAATACGAGCAATAGCCAGTACAGCCAGGGTAAGGCTCAGCCTCTGCCTTCATGCTGTACAATGTATTTTCCATTCACTCACTGCTCTCCTGCATAGAAATGAAAAAGTTTCTATTCCTGTTCACATTTGTCTCTCTTCTTCTATCCCCATGACTCCTATATTTTTTCACCACTGAAGAAGTCTGTAGCTGTGCACATGACTGATGACAGCAAGGATTTAAATACTGTGAAAATACTGTGAAATCTTAAAACTACTGTATGCCATCATACTGATCACCCTCTTTTAATGTGCTTTCTTTATAGCTGGTTCTCCATCTTTTTTTTTAACATGTCATTTGACAGAGTAAATATTTCAGTAAGAATTTTACACTAATAGCCTCTGTCTTGCTGAAAAAAAGATTAGTGTGATGGAAAGTTTCTTGCTTAATTGCTGCCATATAAAATAGAAACTACAAGTAGCAGTTTTATGACTGAAGTCATAAAACAAATTACGAAAGTTACAGCCTTCATATAGACATCTCTAGCTCTAAATGAGTTGCCAGAAGTTACCTGGCATATTTTGTAGATGCATTGTTTTCTCAATACCTCCCAGAAAAACAAATTCCTACATATAAACTCAGTGTTTATTCCAAACCAATATTTAGTTGAATTTTTTTTTTCAGTCCCAAACATCAAAAACACATTATTAAACTGGAGGAAATGAGTGGCAAAGAACAAGAAGATAAGAAGCTGTCCTACAGTAAAAAGTTTTAAAAAGCAGCAAACAAATAAGAGATAGAAAAGCAGCACAAAATGCAGAGGATGATTAAAAATACAAGAGTAAGGAAGGAAGGAAGCAACAGAACCAGCATAACTTTTCCAAAAGGCAGCTATTCCAATAGCATATATATATAACAGATATTCTCTCATTAAAGAGAGAGAAGCCAAATCACTGATTCAAGCGTCAGCAGCATGCAAAAAGACAATTACTGAAGCCTAGTATTTGCAAAACAGGAGGAACACAATACGTA
Source organism: Phoeniculus purpureus (assembly GCA_028565055.1). NCBI lineage: Eukaryota > Metazoa > Chordata > Aves > Bucerotiformes > Phoeniculidae > Phoeniculus > Phoeniculus purpureus. The sequence continues at coordinate 12,205,828 of JAOXOE010000874.1, read as the reverse complement.
AAACCAGATATAATACAATTGAGGGAAATAAGAACAGGAAAGTAGTTATACTTCATGGAACTTGAGAGAGGATTCAGCAGATCCTGGCTCTGTTCAAGTGAGTCCACGTTTTCCCACCAGAGCTCAGCCCTGGGAACTGGGTGTTGGGGAGTGAACTAGGTGAGCTGCTTCACTGCTGGATGCTCCCTCAGTAAAGAACGGTTTGTTTTAATGGACTTGCGATGGGAGAAATGAGAAGAAATAAGAAGAGCTCCCTCCTTTGCCTGGCATATCTACCTGGTGAATCAACTAAAACAAATGAAAAAAAAAAGCTCAATGAAATTAAACCCTGATAGGCATAAACACAGTGCAAAACATTGCTTCACAGCTGTTCGAAGGAAGGGGGTGTTTTCGTCCAAATTAACTGAGATAACACAGGCTACAACAGGCTAGAACGAACACAAGTGATCAACAGTGCCAAGAAGCTACTACTACTGGATTAGGGGGGCCCTCAGGAAGCAAAGTTTTCTCGTGCTAATGAACAGTGTCCAGCCCAAACATGTCCAGTGTTACATAGGACTGTCCTGTGACATTTTGTTGAAAAGGGGGTACGACGGATTCATTCTTACTGCGTTCTGGCAAGTTCTGAGAAATAAGAAATTCCCTTGTTTTAACAGAATTTTTAAGGTATGGATTGAACAGTACTTTTTCTGTTAAGTCTTCCAACTTTAAAACTTCTACATTATCATTTTCTTCATTTTTAATTGAAGGATGTTGAAATTCGCATGAACAATCTTCCAACATTTCTCTGGGTTGGATTTCCTTCACTGGCACCAAAGCAGAATGCATTTGACTTCTGATGTCTTGATCAGTAATTACATAAGGCATTGATGGCAAAAAACATTTAGCAACTTCATTTTCTTCAACATACTGTATCTTTTCATCTTCGTTAATCGTGCTTTTTGTGTTAACTTCAATACATTCAGAAACATGGTTTTCACTATTCATAAGTAGTGATCCTTCATGACTTCCTTCAGGAGAACAATGTTCCAAAACGCACACGTCTTCCAAGTAGATGTTTTTAGCCTCAGATGTCACTCCCTTCAAAAATGAATTATTCTGTCGGTACAAAGAGATAAATTGGAAAGTTAAATAGATCACGTATATAACATATTTGCTTATGTCTTTAAATCATGAAATATTGCTATCTGACCTCTTCAACTCTTAATTTTTAAAATTAAAATGTATAGATTCACAATAGGTTGTCTGTGCTTAATAAAATAGTGAGTTTCAATGAAGGATTGGAATCAGGCTCAGACTGTTTCAGTCTTTTCCATGAAAACCAGACATTTCTGAGACAGACATTTAAAGCCTGTTCTCCAGAGTGCACTTCATATGTAAATCTGATGAACTGCATTCGAATAAACATCAAAACCTTAATAAGAAATAAATACCCAGAAAAAAAAAAAGAGACATTTTAGTACAACAGTCTACCAAGTCTTGCTATATGTTGCACAATAGTTTTATGGAGAAGGGAGAAGATATGCAGATATGAAAATCTGCCTCAATAAACTGAGCAAATGTAGTTGCTTTTATTTAATAAACCGTGGCCACCAATCACTTTATAATTTCAAAGCCCAATTTCTTATTATCACATAACAATTAAAATAATACACTTCATAAAGATGCATCTCTTCTATTAGTTCGAAGTACAACAAAGCAGATTATGTAGCACCTAAAGAAAGAAACTCAACATATCATTTTTTTAATTTAGTCATTAAATGACTGTCAGAAGAGGAATTCTCTAGATTTGATCCTTTCTTCAATACTGAAGACTGCAGTTATTACCATAGATGTATCAAGAGGCCATTCTACTGCAATGCTCTTCGCAGGATTAGGAATATCAGGCCAGCAAACCTTTTTAAACCTATGATTGAGAAAGGAATGTTAGTGAAATGAAAGAAAAGATTACTAAAATTAGCATTAACAAATCTCCAGAAAACACACTGTCAAACTTACACACAGGAGATCATTTCTATTAACAATACAACACAATAATTTTCTTTATTTTTCCCCCCTCCCATTAATTTTTATTACAAAAGACCTTAACAATTCATTACACAGACATTGCAGAAGAATTACTAATGCACTGAAGTAGATGTTTTTAATTATAGAGTAGCTCAAATAATAGCAAGCCAAAATGAGGCTGTATACAAAATCTGTTGTGATAATATTTCGGGGTGGTTCTTCAGTGAGAAGCCACCTCAAGTGTTATTGCTATGAGAAAGTGTCCCTTGCATTACACCGCACTAGAGGTATGCTGACCTCACAGCAGATAAATGATGCTAACTGACAGAGGGGCTTATAACTGCCCAACGGAATAGTAAATGGGAGGGGGAAAAAAACCCCAAACCTTTCATTGATACTGTTTATGTAAATGAGAGGAAACCGGGCCATGACTTGACTTTTCACATTGCAATCTGATCAAAAGAATTCAAAGACTTAACTGCATCTCGAAGTATTCTCCAGAATCAAAACATAATTTCTTACTATTGTAAAAATTCAGAATACAGAACTCAAACGAAGACATAAAAGTGCTAGAAACTATTACTTCAGCTGCACTTAGTACCTTACACTTACTACCAGTCACTTCTCATGCTGCAGAAAAGCATGTTTTACAACCTTAATAAATCCTCACAGTCACTGCTGGGATGTTATAGCATCCCCATGAAATTTAAAATCTGGCAGAGGATGTCAATAGCAGCAGATAAAAGGATTGTGCATTGTTTGTAGGTATGGATCGGTACTTGTGGATCAAGCATCCAAACACACATTATGTCATTTCTGTTTTATTCATGTATTCTTTACAGTTCAAGGGAAATGTCTTCAACTAAAGAAAGTGATACTAATATAGCCAAGATAAACAGTAAGGGTTTATGCGAAGTGTGCTCCAGTGTTGTACTAGCAGTTATATTAAGAGCGCCTGGTGTTACTAACTTTTTACTAACCAACTTACAGTACGCTCCTTTCACTTGATTGACCGTGGATCTGCACATGGCATATACTCTTTTCCATAGATTTATACGGGTGACATGTAAATTTGTTTGTCCCATTTCTTTTGTTCTGATTCACTACATTTTCTAAAATTAGCGGTGTTTTTCTGGACAGTAACTGCAATTACAAGATAACCTGTATGCTTAGTTGTTACTCCAGTTGTTTATTTTCCTCCTCAGACGTTGGCTGGGAACCCAGCAAAAGCGTTTATACGATATGTAAAGCTTTGCATTTCACGAAGTTAAAATAAATGGATTGCATTCTGTTTTAGAAGCTAAACCGTGTACTCACGCCTGTTTTTTCAAAGTGCACGTTATCCAAAGGCCTAGCAGAAACAGCATGCTCAATCCGATGGGTAGAGCAATGAAGATGACATCTTCTTTGTCTTTAGAAGGGAAACAAACATACAGACAGATGTTTGTGATTTTTTTCATGTATACCCTTTAGCAGCTAATTCTGGACATGAAAGTCACCTAATTAGCAGAATTCTGAAGAGTACTGTCAAAACTAGCCAAAATTACTCAGAATACTGTATGGTATTTGTTGTGCAGTGTGTTGGAAGATGAGTTTTTTGAATCCAGCAAGTCACAGTTACAGAGGCAGAGAAGCAGCTCATGATGAGGCTTCTCAGGAACAGATGTATTGCATTCTAAAATCTTCTGTATTTAAAAAAAAACATGCAGATATCCCCTCCAGTTTGAATTATTGTAGGTCACCTCATTCAACTTTGAAATTAGAAACAGGTTCCTTAGGCTCATACCAAGACAACTTTCGAAAAGCACCTAGGATGGAGAGCCTATCACCTCCCCAGACACTTGTTGTAGAGTCACCTAAGACTGACATACAGTAGCATTTTCACCTGCTACTACAAATAAAGTAGTAAAGCTAATACAGAAAGGAGGTTGTAAATGCACGAAAAATACAGTTACTCTGAAGCTGCACACAGATTTTTGAGCTAGCGTTACGTGACAGCAATAGAGACCAGGTCTCCGCATTGTCTAACTTACCTTGTGTTTAACCAGCAAACTGACAGGTGAATGCACAAGCAAAAAGTTACCTTGGAGTACCACAACCAGTTTGAGCTCATGCACTTCTCGTATTTCAGTTCAGGCCCCACTATGACAATTTATGTGTGTGTGGAAAACATTCTTCCACAGGTACAAATGAAGACTTTTAGCCATCATACCAATGTCTTTGATAAAATCTGGCTAAAACAAGTTGTAAGAAGTAGCAAAATACACTGGCCACGACTTGTGCAGTCATTTATTGGTTAAGCTTATACTGCAGAAGAAATGCAATCCAATGTGTGGCTATTCTGGATCTAGTGTGCCAGAGGGAAACATCTGTTAATAAACTGTTAGGCAATGCATCCCATGCTCGGCAGCATACATACTGCTGATCCTACAAATATCTATAGTACTCCACAGCTTTACTGACAGCAAAATAAAGATTTTAGGGTTTGACTTCTAATCTTGATGTTTTAGTCTGTGAGACGATCAGTGAAACTGAGTTGAATTTAACTACAGTTGGTAATTCTTCCTTCTTTTGTTTAACAATAAATTTTAAAAGGGAAAAAAAAAATCAACAAATGTCTATTCCTCACTCCCAAACATGGTTTTGACATGGAATGTTACTTACTGAATTTCAAAGTCTTGAAGGTTTTGGGTTCTCCACTGGTTCCACCAGCTTTATTGTTTGCTTTAATATACACAGTATATTGTGTATTAGCTTCTAGGGACTTCAGTCTGTACTGCAGAACATCAGAGTTCACTGTCTCATCTTTTTAGGAGATTTATGTCAGTAAACACAAAGGATAGTGTTATATCAGGGAACTGTACATTTATTTAACATCTTTTACAGTGACAGATCACAAAGTATTTCAAAGACAATTTGTATTACAGAATTACCTTATCAGTCCTTTTCATTTAAAACTGTGCCTTGAGAACTTGATTTACTGGAACCTAGGTTCAGAAATCAGTAACTTAAAATAGTTTGCTTGGCATTAAGAGCTTAAAATAGTTTCTGCAGCATGTGGTATTTAACTGTATTTCTGGTAACAGATAAGTATCTGGTTTAGATACTCATCATAAAGTCAAAGGATAGCCAATATCAACAGAAATTTTTTTCAAGTTTCGAAATGTTTCTGAATATAACTCAATGCTTCCAGTAGCTTCTTTATCACTGTAATTAATATTATGCGTTTCACTTTAACATATTTTTAAGCATGGCATGCTTAAAAGGAGGAAAAAGAATAATCCAACAGCTTTCTTCATAAACTATACATGAAAAACAAATCCAGGTCACCAAAACTCTTTGTATAAAAGATTCTGCAAGGTACTTAGGCTAGAGAAGTTCTAAGCAGATCATATTATACTTGGCACCTTGTGTGGTACCGTTTCTGAGGTAGAAGATTCAGAATACACTCAAAAAATTATCCTACTGATCTCTAGAGGGGGAAAGAAAACCACCACAAATCACATTTGAATTCAATTCAAGCACATTTGAAGAGAATAATCTAAAAACCATGTCCAAAGAAAATGTGTCTTTATTTCACATTCTTGACTATTATCTTGTTTTTTGGTTTCATTATAAAGCTGAGTGTAAAATCATTTTTAACAAAAATTTCCACCATACTGTTCCAGAAGTTGAGAACTTGGGAAAGACATTCATCCAAGTACGTGGAAGGAATTTATAAGTTCACTGAATCCTCACAAGGTTCAAGTTAATGAATTTGCACAGGATCTCTGACTCTCCGATATATTGTAGCTCCACTAATTCTGTCACGACTTTTTCCATTGCCTTCAAAGATGAGTCGCAATAGAAGACAGATTTGAAGATGGAGGGACACTAGTTCATATAGAAAAGGGGAAAACAGCAAGTACCTGACAAATAACACTCTCCACTTTGGTATAATGCTGCAAAAAAGTCCTGCTTTTAGTGTTAACAGAGAACAGAACAATCTGCACATGCTCTCCTCAGCATCCTCTCAGACTAAAGAGCCCCAGCTCTCGTAGCCACACCTCATAAGACTTGTTGTCTAGGCCCTTCACCAGCTTTGTTCCTCTTCTCTGCACCCATTCCAGCACCTCAATGTCCTTCTTGAATTAAGGTGCCGGAAACAGACCACAGTACTTGAGGTATGGCTTCACCAGTGCCAAGCATAGTGGGGTGATCACCTCCCTAATCCTGCTGGCCACACTATTCCTAGTACAAGTCAGAATGCCATTAGCTTTCTTGGCCACCTGGGCTCAGTGCTGGCTCGTGTTCAACTGGTTGTCAACCAACACCCCCAGATCCCTTTCTGCCAAACAACTATCCAGCCACTCTCCCCCAATCTGTAGTGTTGCGTGGGTTTCTTGTGGCTCAGGTACAGGATGCAGCGCTTGTCCTTGCTGAAGTGCATACCATCGACCTCAGTCCATTGATCCAGTCTGTCTAAGTCTCTCTGAAGAGCCTGCCTACTCAAGCAGATCAACACTCCCACCTCACTTGGTGTCATCTGCAGACTTACTAATGATGCACCCTATTTCCTCATAAGGACCGTTGATAAAGATGTTGAACAGCAGTGGTCCTAACACAGCCCTGAGGAATGCCACTTGGGACTGGATGCCGGCCATATTAATATACATGTACATTAATACATGTGGTATTAAATCAGGGACTGTTCACTAGAATACCCCATCATTTCAGACAATCACAGAATCACACAACCATTCAGTTTGGAAAAAACCCTTGGGATCATCAAGTCCAGCCATCAACCCTACTCTACAAGTTTACCCCTAAACCATATCCCCCAACACCACATTTAAGCATCTTTTAAACTCCTCTAGAGATGGTAACTCAACTATCACGCTGGGCAGCCAATTCCAGTGCCTGACCACTCTCTCCTTGAAGAACTTTTTCCTGATGTCCGATCTAAACCTACCTTGTTGAAGCTTGAAGCCATTCCCTCTGGTTCTGTCGCTAATTACCTGTGAGAAGAGACCAGCATCTCTGCAATGTCCTTTAAGATAGTTGCAGAGAGCGATGAGGTCTCCCCTAAGCCTCCTCTTCCTCAAACTAAACAGCCCCAACTCTCCTCATCAGATTTATGTAAAATAATTTTTAATCTTGACGCAAGCCACATTTTAGTATCAGTATTTTCAGATATTTATAACATACAATAACAAATTGTTCTAACAACTACTAAAAGCATTATCTTTTAGACATCAGACTGTTGTAACCCTGTTTAAAGTGTACTTACTCAGTTCTTTCCCATCTTCAGGTTTATAAAATATTGTATAGTTAGTGATAAATCCATTCCTTTTATTTTTTGAAATCTCCTTCCATTTTATTGTAACTTCATTTTTCCCTGGAATGCCTGTGTCAGCAACAGGTCCTTCTGATGGCCCTAAACAGAAGCATTATGAATTAGAAAAAGTAGTATAAACAAAAGTCCTGCAGCGTTATCCATCTGTGTTACTTCACACAAACCAGTAACATTAGGGGCAACAAAATGTGCAAGTAAATCTTTGTGCTCTCAACTTTTTAATTAACAATTAACTGCTTAATACCTGGTTTCTTCCAGTAAACTTTCCCTCTTCTGTTCAAGTTTTTGCACTGTTCTCTGAGTTACTGTATCAAGTGCCTCCCAGAGCCCTGGAAGGAGCTTCCCAGGAGGGTTGTGGAGTCTCCTTCTCTGGAGACATTTAAAACCCACCTGGCCGTGTTCCTGTGCAACTTGGTCTAGGTGTCCTGCCCTGGCAGGCAGATTGGACTAGATGATCTTTCGAGGTCCCTTCCAATCCCTAATGTTCTGTGATTCTATGACAACCTGCTGCAATGTTCAACCAATGTCCTGCTAAAGAACTTCTTCCTAGCATTGAATTTACATCTACCCTTTTCTAATTTGAAACTGTTGCACTTAATCCTAGCACTACAGACCTTCATAAATCGTCCTTATTCAGTCTTCTTTTAGGCCCCCTTCAGGTACTGGAAGGTCGCTATCAGGTCCCCCCTTGAGCCTTCTCTTCTCCAGGCTGAACAACTCCAACTCCTTCTGCGTATCTTTGTAGGAGAGGTGCTCCAGCCCCCTGATCATTTTCGTGGCCTCTTCTGGACCCAGTCTATCTTCCTTCCCATATTGAGGGCTCCAGAGATGAACACAGCACTCCAGGTGAGGTCTGTACCAGAGCAGAGTAGAGGGGTAGAATCACCTCTCGATCTGCTGGCCACGCTTCTTTTGATGCAGCGGCTTTCTGGGATGCAAGTGCACACTGCCTACTCACATCCAGCTTCTCATCCACCAGCACCCCCAAGTCCTTTTCCTCAGGGCTGCTTTCTATCACCTCCTCCCCCACCCTGTACTGATAGTGAGGATTGTTCCAACCCAGGTGCAGGACCTGCACTTGGTCTTGTTGAACCTCATGAATTTTACCTGGGCCCACCTCTCCAATGTGTCCAGGTCCTTCTGGATGACATCCCATCCCTTTGGCTTATCAACACCACCACTCAGCTTGGTGTCATATGCAAAGTTGCTGATGGTGCACTCAATCTCACTATCTATATCATTGATGAAAATATTAGCGAGTACAGATCCCAGTAGAGACACCTGAGGGACACCACTTGCCTCTGCTCTCCATCTGAACTTTGAGTCATTGGCCACTACCCTCTGTATTTGACCATCCAAACAATTTCTTATCCACTGACCTGTCCACCCATAGGCTGGAGAGTGGTGGAGAGGAACCAAATGAAGTTCAACAAGGGCAAGTGTAGGGTCCCACATCTGGGAAACAACCGTCCCATGCATCAGTACATGTTGACAGTTCACCTGCCAGAAAGCAACACTTGGGAAAAGGACCCGGGAGTACTCATGAACAACAGGCTACCATTGAGACAGCAATGTATTCTCTGGACCAAGAAGGCAAGTGGTCTCTTGGAGTGCATTAAGAAAAGTATGGCTAGTAGAGTGAGACAGGTTCTCTACTCTCTCCTGGGAAGACCACATCTGAAATACTTTGTCCAGTTCTGGGCTCTCCAGTTCAAGGACAGAGAGCTACTGGACAGAGTCAAGTGCAGAGCCACTAAGATGATCAGGGCAAGCTGCAGAAGAGACTGAGAGAGATGAGTCTGTTTAGCTTGGAGAGAAGGAGACTGAGGGTATCTCATTAATACCAAAGAATCAAATAATTTTGTAGAATCATAGCATTATCTGATAGCATAGCAATAGGACAAGAGAAAATGGGCATAAGCTCTTCCTAGAGCTTTGCATACAGTAAGTAAGTATATAAGTAAATTTACAGTAAGTGGATTCAAGCAGCCATGTGCCTTTATCACAAGATACACACTTTCTTTACCGAACAATTCAGTGGCTGATGTACAATTACAAATCAGCATCTATCTCTGTGGCAATGTCAGTAAAATTGCTCAAAAATTATACCCCCCCGAAGGACAGACTACAGCACACCCTTCAGAGCATTATTAGCTTAAAACACGTACTTTTTTCTTGAACATAAGTTTGTATGGTAAATGGAGCTGCTACTTTATTTCCATAGAGAGGATACACCGAGAAGGTATAGCATATAAATGGTTTAAAGTTTTCTGTAAAGGAAAAAAAAGCATAATAAATCACTGTGCAGTTACAAATACAGTGTTACAGACCTCTATGTTCTTCAATTTTTAATCATGCACAATATATATTTATAGCTTAATAAATTTTATAAATAAATAAATAATGATAGCTTAACATAATAAACTTTACTTAGTAGTATTCAGAAAAGCGCTTGGTTTATGACCCATTTTTCTCCATTCTCCAGAAATACTTCAAATGGGCCCTATACTTCAGCTTTATACAGCTTCTCTGTAAGAAGCTACTTATCACATAGTAGTCTAAAGTTTTGGAGGACAACAATATTTTCAAGTAACCAGTATAAAATTATACTTCCAGGACTTTTTGTTCATTTCACTCATCTTTACTTTTACTGCTCTGCAGAACAGAGGTTCTTTCTCATGCACTAAACAGCTTAAAAGGCACAATGGACCCCAGCTCTTAGCTCTACACTGATGTTCGTGCTTAATTCCAGTTACAATTGTACAAGATATACAAGCTTCACGACATAGTTTGAGATCCTGAAAATGAAGTTTTGAAGGCTGAACAATCCACCAGCCAAGTAATCAATAGGGTGCCCCCTTACTTATAGTCAACACCTGTTTTCTGGGAGGACACAGCTGTCCCGTTCACTCAACACACCATTGAATCAAACCAGTGTAAAGGGTGTTCTAGACCATTCCTCCACAAGTTCTGCCCCTTATTCAACAAGAATAATGGCTACCAGCAGAACTCTGCATTTTATCAGCTTTCTGCTTCTTCTTCTGTCCCTCACACCTAGAACAGCCCAGGAAAAGTTATGATCGACTACATGTTGTCCTTAAAATAATTCCACAAAAGAATGCCAGGATCAGGCCAGGATAACAGCAAGTCTGAATTTGCCTTGACATTTTAATGTTCTTAGGGTAAACGAAGACCTCCTAATAATGCTGAGGAGAAAAGCGGTTTTTTCTGCATTGAGAACAGCTGTCTACCTCACAGTAAACTGCTAAAAGAGAGCCTAATTCTCAGCCTAAGACTCGAGTAAATTGTTACAGCTGTAACTGGTAAATTAACATACTTTTGTTCGTTTTCCATCTTGTAGAATTTGATACATATTGCCATGATCTACCAGAAAGGTCTGTCTCCAGTTCCTCATACCATTCAACTACATATTCAGTTATGTCCGGTTTGGAGGGTGTCCATTCCACAACCACTTCTTCATTCGTTGTAAATGTCTCCAGTGTTCCAATAACCTGAGAAGCTACAAATTTGACAGAAAATGTCGGCAGTTGTGTATCTTCATAAAAAAGGTGACAAGATAATAGTTCAACTGTAGCAAGGCTGAGATTGCTTCTTTAAAAGTGTATGGCAAACAGAGTTAAGAAGTTTTAAGAAGTTACTTTCTACCTACATTTACAATCACATACTTTAAGTATATGAGAGTTGTTACACTGGAAAGGAGTGGGACAGGATGGAGACAATACTCATGGATGTTTACACACATGCCCTCAAAGATCCGTCCCTCTTCCAGGATGTGAATTTAACAGCTTGTAAAATTTACAAACCAACTGACTACTGGTTTTACAGGTAGTGCAGGGAAGTATGCTGTGATTGACGTGGTAAGGCAACATGTAAGCAGTAAATCAACTCAGCAAGGTCATGAATGACAATGAATCAAAAGTGAATCATTAACCTCTAGCAGAGTAGAAGAAATGGAAGTCTGAATGACAACTCAGCCTGGAAAAGGCTGTAGCAAAGGGAAAAGAGATGTATTTAGGGAAACAACACACCATAGCATTGAAAAATCAGGAAAAAACAGTAAATTATTGTGGGATACAGAAGTTGATGAGACTTTATCAGCCTTCAAGACCAGAGGACATGACTTCCACATATCTAGTTTTCTGCTTAGAAGAATTTGATTGAGCAGTTCAAGGGAGACACTTGCACTTATTTCATTAGCAACTGATGTGAGTGAAGTGATTCAACCTCTCTCACAGATCATGAGCAGGTTGCAGGATGTTGCAAGACAAGGCTCACAGAAACAGGAGAATTAAATGTAAGAGCCAAAGAACACAACTGTTGAACTACAGCAGACCAGCTTCCTGACCCCGGCAGTGGGCAGGATAAGGTACTCTGGGAATACATATGAAATGAGAAAAAACAGAGTTTCTCTCTCTGGTTCCAGTGGTGCATCTTAGGGACTTATATTAAACACATCTTTGAATGACATTGTTAAGTAGTGTCGTATGATAGACAATTTTAGCAACCTAGTAGAGGCATGAGACAGAACTGGGTAAGAGTCTGTGCAGTTATGTGGGAGGACTAACAATAAAAAAAACCAAACCTCAAAACACCCCTCAGAAAATAGTAACATAGAAATTGTAGGAAGATGTAAGAAAGTTCTGACACATTAACATTTGTGTCCGAAAACCATACACTGGTCTAATAACGTGAGTCCTTAGCACAATTTTGCTTGCACTGTAACAGAGCTTAAACAGATGTCAGGAAGAGTACATTTTTGTTAACGAGAAAAATATATAACGACACTGAGGAATCTTACTTTTTTCATTGGTGGATGGAATCCTCAAAACAGCTTCAGGAGAATTTCCAGCAGAGTTATAGGCAGCAACAGATACTATATATGCCTCTTCATTTAAAATTAAACTGATTTTCTGACTGGTAGAGAAGTTTGTCTTTTTAATTGTGGCATCATTTTCTGGAAAATACTGTATTTTGTAGCCTAGAATTCTCCCAGAGGGTGGAAAACTGTTCAAAGGCTATAAAAAAACAACCAAAACGCAGTAGTATGTGTTTCACAGCAAAATTTGTATAATCAGAAGTACATCCTGCATTAAAGAGTCCAGATCACCTTTCAAGATAATTACACTGCATTTAGAAAAACATCACTTCCTTCAAGTTCTTCAATCCCTTCCTGAGGACAGTCAGCTGCAACAATTTCATTGAGGGAAACCTTCAAAAGCCTAAAATTGAGGTTTGAAATGAAGAGTCTCTGGTGACTCTACTAGAAGACCAAAGCGGATTTAAGCACACCTGTAATAAAACATACTATTTAAGAGCAGCTGCAGGGACTTTCAGTCAGATTTTCCCAGGTACCTGAATGCAATTAAACTCTATTCATCTACCATTCAGTAATCAAATGCCTTTTTAATTCTGCTTCAGTTCAGGAAGGTGGTTTTTTCTGATAACAGAAAAAAATCCTTGGATCTTACAGTGCTGATATACTTCATAGAATCATAGAATCATTCAGGTTGGAGAAGACCCTTGGGATCATTGAGTCTAACCATCAATCACAGTATCAGCTGCGGGATACCAATGCAATTACCAATTCACAGAAAAAGGTATATACCTTCCACAGGAGATGCACAAATCGACTTCCAGCTGAGTTTGAAGACTCAATTACCCTCCACAAATCCACTTTTTCTGAAGGAGCTATTTAAAGACACAGAAATATCTTGAAGTTTGTCATTAAATCAAAAAGACAGTATAATATGGTAAAAGCATTCTAAAGGTTTAAAACATGTGATCCAAGAGCAGCCTTTTGAAGAAACTTTTTCGCTTGCTTAATGTGCCTTTTTTCCCTAATGAGTACAGCGTCTCTCTTTCCCTAAGTTTCCTACTGCTTTCCTTCATTTGCTAGGTTCTAGATGAGGTTTCTAGTCTTGTTTAAATTGCAATTTAATACTTAGTTTTATTGGACATAATTGTTACATAACATTTCTGCTATTAAACTACTTAGAAAATCTTCAGACTGTATCTGCACTCTTAATTTTGCCCCTCTTCACCGTTCAAGCATTTTCATCCTTAGCCCTGTGTTGTTTGTATTCACCTTTCACATTTCCTTCACCCCTCGCTCTTGTCTTTCGCTTTTCACTCTCCTATATTTGTACAAAACAACACAGTACCGACAGCATGCTGAAAATACAGACTTGCATTATTAAATCCTAGTTCCCCAAAGTATAACCAAACAGAAACTTACTAAATAGTTAGCCCTACCTTTCTCTTCTGTCCTCGCTGTTTTCCTTCCACTCCATTCACTCCAGAATATTGACAGAGCATTGATACACCGAACAGCAACTGAATATTCTGTGGAGTCCCACAGGCCTGTGAGATTAACTGACCCTGTTTTATTTGCAGAATTTAATGAGACTGTGACAAACTCCTGCAAGTGGATATGTGAACAAAAATCAATCACTATATAAATTCATGCAGATATATGACTCAGTTTAGGAAAAAACCAAAGCACAAAGGATGCAGTTTTCATGTTTCCTGTCTTATTCCTCTGAAACTGGTTACTTGTTTCACTTTCTCATGTCGCATCTTCATGCTTCCTGTAAAACTCTGGGTTTGAAAAAGCTGAGCCAGTTTGGTGTGTACTGACCCACACATGGCACAAAGCTTGTGCAGCCCACGTGCAATTCTAGAGCAACTGTGCTGGCACCGGATGACTGCAGTTCCCACTGGTGGGAAGCATCTGGCTATTGCTAAAGCACTTCAAAGGATCACAGAACATTAGGGATGGGAAGGGACCTCGAAAGAGCTAGTCGAATCCCCCTGCCACAGCAGGATCACCTAGACCAAGTCACACAGGAACACAGCCAGGTGGGTTTTAAACATCTCCAGAGAAGGAGACTCCACAACCCCCCGTGGGCAGCCCCTTCCAGTGTTCCATCACCCTCTAACCAGGATCACCATGGAGAAACCCCACTCCACACTAAGCTGCAGAGAGTACAGCAGCATCACCCCTCATGTCTTCTCAGCAGCAAAACAAGGGGTAAAATTCTGCTTTCCCAAGCACGATGTAAACAGCAAACGACCTGCGTGGAAGTCACAGGAGTGACACCGCACCGAGCGAGCTGGGACGGGACAAAGTACATAAAACAGATATTTACAGAGCACCGGCGTTGCCCACAGTGTTTTAAAAACAATAAAGCAGCAGCTTATAGAGTCTCTTGCATATCGCGGGCGTGAAATAAAGCCAAGAGAGGAGCTGGAACATCTAATTCCCCAGCTACGAGGAAGAAAGGGAGAGAGGGAGAGAGTGATTCAGGTTTACAGGGTGCCATTGAGTTTTATGACAATATCTCCTAATGCAGCAGGTTTATCAATCGAGCAAAAAGGCACCGCGGGGTGTGTGATGACTGGAGCCCAATCTCACACCTCGGGTGCACCGTGCGAGGCACAAGGGGCAAAAGGCCACGGCACTGTGTGATCACCCAACAGCACTGGCTGGGTTATCAAGTGGACCGAGTTGGGTTTTAAAATGAACTGGTAAAGGTTGGTGTTCAGGCTTTGGAGAAGGATGGATGTCCCTGAGCTCTTCACAGGGTATATGAACCCATTAGGACACATAGTGATGGGCACAACCCAACAGTCACAGAATCACAGAATGATTGAGGCTGGAAAAGCCCTCTGAGCTCATCCAGCTCAGACCAGGACCTAACATTACCCCATCAGCCAGACCAGGGCACTAAGGGCCACAGCTAGGCTGGACTTCAACACCTCCAGGGATGGGGACACCATCACTGCCCTGGGCAGTCCATTCCAAGCTCTGATCACCCGTTCCATCAGGAAGGGCTTCTTAACATCCAACCTAAACCTCCTCTGGCAGCTTCAGCCCTTGCCCTCTCATCCTGGCGCTGGTTGCCTGGGAGAAGAGCCCACCTGACTACGACCTCCCTTCAGGGAGCTGGAGAGAGGGAGAAGGTCCCATCTGACTCTCCTCTTCTCCAGGCTGAACACCCTCAGCTTCCTCAGCGTCTCCCCATCAGCCTTTGCCTCCAGTCCCTTCCGCAGCCTCATTGCTCCTCTGGACCTGCTGCAGCCCTTCAATCTCTTTCTTGAAGTAAATCATTCTGGTGCTGGGACAAGGGGATGACTTCAAGCTCAAAGAGGGAAAACAGAGATATTAGGCGATGGCTTCCTCCTCATTAGATTTTCCTTCCTCTCCCCTGGACAAGTCCAGGCTACCTCACTGCAGAAAGGCTCCCTAAGGAAGACACCAGTAAACCAAACTCTCCTTGCTGGAGGAAAACACCTTCTGAGCTTCCCTGCTGGGGAGACCTGACCATGGAGGAGGCCCAGCTCCTGCTGCAGACCTCAGTCTGCAGACCTCATGGAGGTGATGCTCTGTTTCTCCATAGACAATCCTGAAGGTCTCAGAAGCTGCCCGAGAGCCCGAGCAGAGTCAATCACAGAATGATTTGGATTGGAAGGTACCCCAGAGATCACCCAGTCCCAACTGCCTACCCTGTGCGACACCTCCCACAGGACTTGCTGGTTAGAAAGAGGTCCTTGCTGGACCAGTCCCATTCCCGGCAGTGGGATGGAGGGGCCCATGCTGATGCCCAGGGCGGGAGAGCAGTAGCCCACAGGTTTTAATTAGCACTCTGGTAGCTGCAAAGATCCCCAACAGACATCGAGTCTCCCCGACGACCCCATGCTCCCATCCACCGTCACTCTCTCTCTCAGAGCACCGTGTCACACTGGGGAAACACAGAGCAACTTCTTAATTAATTGGACTAATTAGCCTCCTCGATAGCTGGACAGCTGGACCCTATCTCCTCACGGAAGGAACAATCAAACCGCGATTAGTTGCTCCGGAGTTGACAAAGTCTCGGCGCTGCCCATGATCTGGTTCCTATTAACCTGGCTCCCCCGGGAGCGCCGCCGCCGATGAAGACGTTTTCCCCTCGGCTAATGAAGTCCACGGCGAGGCCACACTATCACCTGGGAGCTTTATAAAGGGTCAAGGCTTCCCCCCAACCCATTCTCCTTATTCCACGGGATTTATAATGCACCAGTGAAACCCTCTGCGCCGGGTCCCAGTCCCATGCTGGTCATTCTTTACACCTAGGTGGTCCTGCTCTGGCACGGGGATTGAACTGGATGATCTTTCGAGGTCCCTTCCTACCCCTAACTTCATTCGGTGATCCCAAAGCTGTGTCTGTGCTTTGTGTTTGTTAACTTCTTCGACTTGGATCTGACTTTTCACAAAGTCCTACATTTGATCCTCTTGACAGAGGGGGGTGGTTTTGTCACTCTCAGGATGGAATTTTACTGAGTTTTGATGCTTTTCTGCCTTTAGGGAGCTCAGAAGTACCTTTGCTTTGCAGCAGGAACACTGGGAGTGATTAGTCCAGACTGTTAATAACAGGAAAAAAGGGAGAAAGGAGAGGATGGAGCCACTTTGGAAAGTGGCAGCTGAGCCAGGGTGTGGGGCTTGGACGTGGGACAGGCAGCCCTGTGGGCTTTACCAAGCGCTTCAAGATGAATTAATGGGGAGCTGGAGCACACCACAGCCTTTGTGCCTAAGGCCCCCAGCCTGCTTTGGAGAGCTATAGCTGGAGGAGAAGCTGGTCTAGGATGGTCACACAGGACCCCAAGCTGCCAGGATTTGTACTGGATTGAAACGAGAATAAGGGGGGAAAGGGAGTAAATCAGAAATGGAAGAGACTCTTTCTCAACACTTGATTCTTTCAGGGCTTGCTATGGCAGAGAGAGGAGCCCCTCTGCTCTGGGGACAGGCTGAGAGAGTTGGGGTTGTTCAGCCTGGAGAGGAGAAGGCTCTAGAGGGACCTTATAGAGACCTTCCAGTCCCTGAAAGCAGCTGTCAGAGGGCTGGGGAAGGTTGTTCCCAAGGGCATAGAATGATAGGACGAGGGGTGATGGTTTGAAGCTGGAAAAGGGCAGAGTGAGGCTGGACAAGACAACAAAGTTGTTGAATCTGAGGGTGGGGGATCCCTGGAACCGGCTGCCAAGAGAGCTCCTCCTGAACTCACACTCAGGAATTTAATCAACACAATTCCAGCAGCTCATCCACAACCTTTTATTTTTCCCCCAAGAAGCAGTATTTTGTTCTATAAAGACATTCAGCCTTTATTTATAAAGCTCGTAAGTGACGGCGCATCTGTACCCCCTGGCAGTTTCCCCTAACGGTTAATTACTGTGACTGTCAAGACACTTCAGCTCTCATTCAAATTCCTCTACGCACACTTTCCGACCATGGAACCTCGTTATATTTGGGTTTTTTCATGTCCTGCTCAGCTTTTTTACTGTCTTTCTCTCCCTCTTCACGTTGCTATTTGTAGGTTATGACCACAGTGTCTTTTAACCTTTTCTCACATAAAGATTGGTTTGAACCCTCTGGCACCTGCTGGAAGATTATCCTAATGCACTTCTGCACAAGGATGGCAGATATGAGGGACTGAAAGGTAATCAAGCCCTAAAGAGAGACCAGTACAACGTCCCGGCTGCCTTTCTGCCTACCAGCCGTTGGAACACACAGCAGAAGTCAAAGAGAGCAGAACACCCCGACAGCTTTGCTGTTGGACAAACAGATGGGCACCATTCGAACCCAGAGCCCATCAAATCGTAGAGTTATAGAATCATCCTGGAAAGGACCTCCAGGATCAGCAAGTCCAGCTCTCACCCCAACAGCTCCCTAACCCCTAGACCACATCCTCAACTGCTCGAGCTACTGAGTTTTTAAACACCTCCAGGGATGGGGACTCCACCACCTCCCTGGGCAGCCTGTTCGAGTGCCCAACCCACTCTCTCAGCAAATAGCTTCTTCCTAAGATCCAATTCAAATGATCAAAAGGACGGTAGAACCCATTTCCCAGTGACTTTTTATATTTGCTAACATCTATAGCTGGCAACTAAGTGGTTAAATTTCAGCATCAAAGAACTGCTGAGGCTGGCAAAGCCCTCCGAGCTCAGCCAGTCCAGCCCAGGACCTAACATCATCACATCAGCCAGACCAGGGCACTCTTTATTGAAGTGAGAGACTCTGAGCTTGAAGCCATCACCTTGCCCCAGCACCAAAGAGGGGAAATGGAGATCTGAGGCAGAAAACCCTCCCTGTGAGGCTGCTGATGCCCTGGAACAGATTGCTCAGATAGGCTGTGGCTGCTCCATCATCCCTGGAAGTGTCCCAAGGCCAGGTTGGATGGGGCTGTGGGCAACCTGGTCTGGGGAGAGGTGTCACAGAATCACAGAACATCAGGGATTGGAAGGGACCTTGAAAGATCATCTAGCCCAAACCCCCTGCCTGAGCAGGACCACCTAGATCAAGCGGTACAGGAAGATATCCAAATGGGTTTTAAATGTCTCCAGAGAAGGAGATTCCACAACCCCCCAGGCAGCCCCTTCCAGGGCTCTGTCACCCTCACTGGGAAGAAGTTCTTTCTCACGTTGATGTGGAACCTCCTTAGTTCCAGCTCAAACCCATTACCCTTTGTCCTATCACTAGATGACATTGAGAAGATTGTGGCTCTATCCTCCTGTGTCGCTGCCCATGGCAGGAGGTGCGGATTGAGTGATCTCTGAGCTCCCTTCTAACCCAGCCCAATCAGTCATTCCATGTGGCTCTGTGACTCCTGTGCCTGGAGCACCAAGCCCTCACCTCCCATCCTGACCAAGCCCTCACCTCCCATCCTCTTTCTGGAGAGAGAAGACTCAACATGCCCCTTCCTCCCCCTACCCCGAATCCTCATCCCTCCCGCTGATCTCAGGGAGCAGCTTCCAATTCCGCGGCAACTATCACCTTTCCAAGCCATGCGTTTTCAATACATACAAAGACCATGTACAGCAAGGGTTTGCTGTGGTCAATAATCCCTGAAATGATGTTTTCAACAAACCTCATTTCAAGTCTAGATCCCAAGTAGAGAAGTGATTGGATGAAAGGCCATTATACGACTGCTGTAATTTATTCTGCGGAGAGCTAAAACCACCAATTACCTGACATGAATGACACCACTTCTTTTTCTCACCAACACAAAGGTGCACAGTATCTATTTTCCG
Source organism: Phoeniculus purpureus (assembly GCA_028565055.1). Classification (NCBI taxonomy): domain Eukaryota; kingdom Metazoa; phylum Chordata; class Aves; order Bucerotiformes; family Phoeniculidae; genus Phoeniculus; species Phoeniculus purpureus. Next base: position 12,186,405 of record JAOXOE010000874.1, on the reverse strand, counting down.
AGATCTCATTTAAATTTAAAAAAAAAAAACAACCCTCCTATGTTTAAATAAAAGGTGGCGGCTACAAACCGGCTCGAGTCAGAAATACCCGGTAGAAGTGAGAAACCCAAGTCAAGGCTCCATCCCTCACTCCCCGTCCCTGGGTTTCACTTGAGCCCCTTGGGGAAGGGGTTCAAACCGTAGAGCTGGGAGGGGATGGGGTCTTATTGCTTTGACAAGTGAGAAGAAGAGGGGCTGCAAAGAGGAGGGGGTTTAATTTCACACCAGCTGAAATGATCACAGAACATTAGGGGTTGGAAGGGACCTCGAAAGATCATCTAGTCCAATCCCCTTGCCAGAGCAGGATCACCTAGATCATCAGAACATCAAAGCACCAGGGACTGGAAGGCAGGGACCTCAAAAGATCATCTATTCCAATCCCCCTGTCAGAGCAGGATCACCTAGATCCAGTTGCACAGTAACATGGCCAGGTGGGTTTGAAACGTCTCCAGAGAAGGAGACTCCACAACTCCCCTGGGCAGCCCCTCCCAGGGCTCTGTCACCCTCACTGGGAAGAAGGTCC
>JAOXOE010000874.1:12147252-12185743 GCA_028565055.1 Phoeniculus purpureus | reverse complement strand
GACTAAAAAGCCCCAAGTCCCTCAGCCTCTCTTCATAAGCCATGCCCTCCTGTCCCCTAATCATCCTCGTAGCCCTCAACAGGTTCCTGTTTCTGAGCGCTTCAAACATCAATCTAGAAGAAGATTAAAAAGCTGTTGAGACTGCTTTAGAAATCAAAAGCACTGGTGATAGGCAGTAAAAGTCCAACCCTGCTATCAAGGCTTATAGGTCACTAGTGTACCCTATACAGTACTGTATACATCCTTTGCATTAAGCTAAATGTATGTCATGTTGTAGCTGTAGGGGCAGCTTTCACTTTGCTTGCACTGAACCTACATGTGTGCAGAGAAATAAAAGGGCATAAGGTGTGGCTGCTTTCTCCTTAAGTGACTGTGACTCTGCTGGCAGTCTAACTCAGATGGGGAAGATGGAAGGGAAACCACCTGTATTTTGTATGCCTCTGTATGAGGGACATAGGACTGCTGTTGTCAACAGTCCTGTTCACCATGGTTACCCTAATTAAATCTGGAGTGAAGTAATGAAGTAATTCAAGACTGCAAATGGACATCTGTTGTTCCATGTTCTGTGACAAATTCCATTCCTGGTTGTGATTGCTTAAATATAGAGTGAGTGCATGGACGTATTTGCACTTGGCTCTTTTCCCATAAAACACAGTTTCATACAGTGCTTTTTGCTAGATAGCAGTTCCTAGCCTTTTCATAGGTGGTCCTCAGTACACTATTCATTGCTCTCTGCCTTTTTTTCCTGCTTATGCATTTTCATACTTTTTTTCAACCTCTGTTCCTCAACATTAGTTCTGGCAACACCGGTTATAAGCACTAATACGCTTGGGAAGGCTTATTAACATTTTGTTTTGATGTGACTCATTGCTGAGAAGTAGTAGACTGGATATTAGGTCTGAATTTTGATGTTATGTTGCCCCAGAGAATCTGGGCAAGGGCCATTTTAATACAGATTATATGAACACATGGTTCTCATGGATGTCAGCTTCCCTCATGGCAATGATATTTTTGCATTTACTTTGTGTCAGTAAATGACATAGTTGTACTGAGTGAAGCTAAGCTGTTCTAGAGCTTTAAAAAATATTTTCTTTTTTTTTCCCCTCAGGCCGTTTCATGTGGAGCCTACAAACATAGTCAGTGTGAATGATGACATGCAAAGAGTTACTGATGAAGCTTCAGCAATGAATAAGCGAATTCATTACTATAGCAGGCTCACATCTCCTGCAGACAGGGCATTGGTAAGGCAAAGATGACTGGGTGGTCTCTGTTATGTTGGGTCTTCCACAGCCTAGGTGGAATGTAGAAGGGAAAATGGTTCTGCAGCTTGCTTTGAAGTAAAGATCTAGTAGCTGAGTGCCTTAACAAGTTCTTGTGTTATCACATATTGTGATTGACTTCTTGTGCAATAGCTTCACCATCCAAAGGAAAACTGCAAAGGGCTTGAATTTCCAAACAGTAATCCAGGTTGCCCAGATGTATGTGCTCATTTCTCCCATTTATATGAAGAGTTAAGCAACAGTAGCAGCAATGACAGAACCACCAAGATATGTACATAGCGTGTTACAGTCATTTTGGAGAAGAAAAAAATTATTTTTCTATTACCTAGCTAAAAATCATATCCACAGAGTTTTTTTCAAGAGGAGAAAATTAATGTAGTCCAATCTTTTTTTTTCCCTTTGCCCATAGGAAGATTTGTAATTTAAAACACTTGTTTTGCTGTATTTGGGACAATATTTCCTTGGTGCTACTAATATGTGTTCTTTTTATTCACCTGTTAGATTGCTCCTGATCATGTACTTCCAGCTCCTGATGAAATCTACGTGTACAGTCCACTAGGAACTGCTTTTAAAATTGACAGTCGCACGGATGGCTATGGTAAAAACTCCAGTATAGTGACAATGTATGTTAAGCACTTTGCTATGATTAGCCAGAAAATGTGTTATTATTGAATGTGCTGTTTTGTATGAATAATTATTGTAGCTAAGATAATATAATTAAGTAAGAGTGCTTTAATTATTCAGTGGTCTTTATTTTTTTTCCTAGATTTATGATATGGAATACTATGATGGGTACATCTATATTAAGTATCCCATGGGGAATAAAACAGGTAAAATGTGAAATGTAAGCAGGTAAATGTAAACTGAAAAGTGTGTGTGTGTGAAAATGGTTTTGGCAACATGAGTTGTTTTTCATTTTCTGTAGTGTTGAAGAAAGTAAACTGTATATCTCCTTCTTAAACAGGCAGGCTTTACTTCTGGAATAATTCTCATCTTACTGATGGGCATTTTGACTCTCTATTGCTGCTTCAGAGTTGTAAAATCACGGAAAACAATACGTAAGAAATTCTGAGCTTCATAACACAAATATTTCCATTAAGTGAAATACAGATTCTTTGTTTGTCTTTAATATATATTAGATGTGACCTGCAAGTAGAAGCTGCCCTTTGAATGTCTTCCTACTTTAGAGATCTGGTTCTAAATGTCTTTGTCTTCCTTTATGTAATTATCCTTTGGTTCCTAATTATTCTAGCAAAATGCAAAATTTTAGGAAGCAAGTTTTCAGATATTGAGTTACTAAGTGTTTTGGGACTCAAGGACTTAAAGGACTTCCCTTCTCCATAAGCACTGTCCAGTTCTCTATGTATGTTTTTGATCATATTCTGCAGTGAAACAGCGTGGGCTGTAGCTGTATCCACTTATGTTGTATGCCTGTAATACCCTGATATTTGTGTTGGAAGTAATTTGTGGATAATTGCCCCACTGACAGTGTTTGTACTTGGAATGTACTTTTGTTTTTCAAAACTCATCTTGCAGCTCTTGTAGTTAGTGCTTTTATGCATAAACTGACCCCTCAACTGCTCAAAGGCAGTTAAGGCTTTTGGTTTGTGGCAAGTTATTTCAGGGCATTGCCATAACCCCTAAAAAAGGCATTAGCTGCAAATGAATTGCTGCATTCTTGCTATCATGTCTTATTGTGCTTCTAGAAGTTCTGAGTGGAAGTAGGGCTATGACAAAAGCCTTTGCTTCTTCACACTTCTTTAGTCAAACACCTAATCGAGTGTCATGCTTAAGTTAATAGCAGTCTTCTTAGCCTTTGGAAGCACTCTGAATTTGTGTCAGAATATTTTGAAACAATAATACATATATATTTAGTTATAAAGATTCCTACTGGCACTGTTATAACACTTTGTTTAGATATGTTTCTGGTTTTTGTATCTTCTTCAGCTTTAATAGATACCTCAAACTGGGAATTCCCAGATGTTTGCAAGTATTACTTTGGATCCTTTGGACAGTGGTCAAGCCTCTTATTTTCTATGGTGTCGCTTGTGGGAGCCATGGTTGTTTATTGGGTGCTTATGTCCAACTTTTTGTTCAACACAGGAAAGTTTATATACAGTAAGTATGAACTCTTAGAGCTGTCTTGTGAGAGATCAAGACTTGGCCTCTTACTGAAAAAAGATTGTCAGTTTTCTTTAATCTTGGATTCATTGGCATGAAAAGACAGTTGAGAATAAGTAACTATGTGGAGTTACAGTCATGTATTTCAGAGCCAGTTTCTCAATCACTTTCTTAAAGTGTTGCTTTAGTGAAAGAAAAAATACCAATTGCCTGGTTTGCATGTCAGTAATGAGGTTTCTTGGTGTAGTTTAAACAATCCAAACCTGGTTGCTTGTTCCCACTTTGTATTTTCTTTCCCTTATTGCACGGGTGTAACTATTTAAACAGCCATATACTTGCTAGGCTGTTGAAATTATCCAGGTTAATTAAAAAAAAATTCCTAATTTCTTTCTAGATATCAGAAAATACATTTAGGGTGCTGCCATAAAGAAAGTTTCTGCAAGCACCCCTGAAGTAATGATAAAGTGTAGCACAGTTAAATAATGATTGTTAGACTAGCGTTGCTACGAAAGAAAATACGTGGATAGTTTACATTCTGCATGTGCACAGACACAAGCTTTTGTGGACACAATCAAATAGGTATGTACAGTTGTGGGAATAAATGATGGAATCGAGGGCTTTGAAAATCTGACTCATAGTGCTGAATAGCACAACTAAGATTTAAGAGTTTCTGTTTTGAAGATAATTAACCAATCTCTGAGCCACATAACATCACAGACACTTACACCACCTAGTGTTCAATTAGAGTTCCAACCACCCCTGAAGGACATACTTTATTGGTTAATGACTGGTGTATTTGACAGCTGACCTAATTCATACATTGTTATGGCAAGTAAGTTCATTTTGGGCTTTGGGGTTTTTTAAATAAGGTTAGCCCTTTAATTTTAAATTATTCTAAACTAAGTAACTCAGATTCTTAAAAGCAAACTTCAAAATGTCAAACCATTTCCTTTTCTAGCAAAAAAAGTTCTACTTTTCCTTCAGATCGGCATGTTATTTTAACAAATACCAGAACTTGTTACAGGTTCTTGAGCTATTTTCTCTGTGATAACTTTGATTATTGGATTCTTTCCTAACTTTTGTCATGGTTAATTAATTATTAAGTTATAAAACGTGTAACAATTTGACACGATGGCATCTTTCAGCTCTACATTTCTAAATTATTCAGGAAGACTACTGTATTTAATTTTGGTACTTTCAGATGACTTGTAAAAATTTGCACAGACAATTTAGGTGGGAACATACTGATTTCCTGAGGGAGGATGGTCTAGAAATTAGTGAAGAATGTGAAGAATGCAAGGACTGTAAACCCAATGTGATACCTTGTTTTGGATTGACCTTGTTTGGCTACCAGGTGCCCACCAAACCACTCCATTACAAGATGGAAAAACCTCTTGTACAAGTAAAAGCATTGTAATAAAGCAGAAAGCAAAGTCCACATGCAGAAGCAAAGGGGAAAAAAATATTTAATCTCTACTTCCTATCAGCAATGACCAGACGTTTCCTGGGAAGTAGGGCTTCAGTATGTGTAGTGCATAGTAGTTGTTCCAGAACCGTGATAAAGAATGCCCCCTCTTTTCCTCCTTATCTTTTGTCTTTGAGCAGATGTCATATGGAATGGAATATCCCTTTGGTCAGTTAGGGTCAGCTCTCCTGGCTGTGTCACCTCCCAAGACCTTGTCCATCCCCAGCACTGTTAGGCTGGAGAGACTAATTCTGGAGAAACTAATGCTGGAGAGACTGCTTGGTGGTGCTCAGAAATATCCAAACACTGGTGTGTTTATCAGCACCTTTCTAGCTGCCAATAGGAAGCAGAGCACCGTGAAAATGAACCGGACCTCTTTTCCAGTTGTTGGGGTGTTTTTTATCAGGGTGTCCCATGCTTTTATTCCATTTCTGTTTTATGAAATAGAAATAAATCCACAAATACAATTGCTAGTCCTAAAACACTTCTTAAGTACAAAGGAAACATAAGTTGGCTATTTGTGACTAATTCGGAGGTACTGTAATAACAGAGCTATCTCAGTTCTTTTCATGGCTTCACACCACGTATCTTTATTTAAATAGCACCACAAAACAGTAATGAAGTGAGGAGGTGAGTGACATTTTAATTAAATCTTTTTATTGTTGTATACACTTGCCATGGTTTAACCCCAGCCAGCAGCTAAGCACCACCAGCTGTTTACACCCTGGCCCATACTGGGGTGGGGGAGAGAATCAGAAGAATAAAAATGAGAAAACTTGTGAATTTAGATCAGGATGGTTTAATAGGTTAAAAAAAGAGCTGTGCACACAAGCAAAACAAAACAAGGAATGTCTTTCACTGCTTCCCATTGTCAGGCAGGTGTTTAGCCATCCCTAAGAAAGTCAGTCTCCATTGTAAGTAAAGGATACTTGACAAGACAAATGCCATCACTCTAAGCACGCTCTCTTCCCTGGAAGCATGCTGAACATGTTGTCATATGTTTTGGAGTACTCCCTTGCTGAATTGGGGTCATATGTCAAGGATGAGCCCTTCTCAACTTCTTGTGCACCACCAGTAAAGAAGCAGAAAAGGACTTTATGTTGTACGAACACTGCTCAGCAGTAACTATATGATCCCTGTGTTACCAACGCTGTTTTAAATACAAGTCCAAACTAGAGCCCTGTACCAGCTACCATGAAAAAAATTAACCCAACCAAAACCAGCACAACACTGAACTGCTGTCAATAAGTGTGAGAAACTCAGTTGTGATTCATGGTGTCATAAGTCAAAATGAAGAAACAAAAAATAGTTTTCTTCCCACAGGACAATTTATGAGAAACAAGCTGTTGTTAATTGTATTTTAAAAATCTGAGGCTACTGCGCTAGTTCATTTGCGGTGTGCATAATACTCCCACATGCAGCAGAAGCAGATTTTAACCAGAGGCACACTAATTAAATTCCAAGCTGATGAGCATTTTCCTTGTTTGTATATACATAACTATAAAGAATCCACTATCCAGTGCTCTCATACTATTGGAGAAACTAAAAAATACCTGATGTGGCAGAGCAGGAGAACTTGAAACAAAAGGCTACTACAGATTACTGTAGGCAATGAGACTTTTTCCAGATATTCCCTTCTTTAAAGTACAATTTTTTGAGAACCTGTTCTCAAAAAATACTGGAAAAATAAACAGGGGAAATATTTTCTGTATAATACCATCTGGACTAAGGGTACAGTTGCATGCTTTTTTTACTCTGTCCCAAAACAGGCTGGTTTTAAGATGCATCTCCTCACTAATGTACTGTATGGCACTGCAAAATGAGGAAGCAGGACCAGCAGAGGTGTGCTGGACTAACAGGAATGAGCTGCTGGGAAAGGGAGCTTGGGAGGTTCACAAGTGGAAGGGTCTTCTAAAAAGAAAGACTACTTTAAAACTCTTATGAAGAAACATTGTAAAATACTCACTTGGGGTTGCAGGGTGCTCAAGCTGTCTTACCACACCTCTGAGGTAATTTTCCAAAATATTACCTTACTTAATTTTTATTGACAAGAGATAAAGGCCTAATAGCAGCTTCAGGATGTTGATAGAAGATGTTTTTCTTTTTGTTTTCAGACTTTGTCCATGGCATTAATGTAACAGATATTGTTCCTGGTACAAATGGAAGCAACAAAGGTAAGAAGCACTTGTTTGTTTCCTGGTTTGGAACAGGGAGATTAAAGCCATATCTTTAAGTTTCCATGTCTGGCACTTAGAAGTCTGTAAAGTTACCTACTTGTTTTTTAAGAAAACTGTCATTTTCTATGTGAGACTTGTAGTTCCACAAATAACCACATACTTGGACAGCTTAATAATTGGGGGGAAAAAAGTGGTGAAGGGCATAAGAATGAAAAAGCAAATTACAAGTTTCTTTATGCCTAGATAGATCCTCTTTAAAACCATTACTGTTAGGCCTCAAAACAGTAGTTGCACAATGAAGAATGGCCTTAAGGGATTTTAACTTCCAAAGCCACAAATTAAGGCACAGGAAGTCTGTTCACTGCTTAAAATACTGGCTAAGGCCTCTTTGCTCCTCACAGTGTCTGCAGTAAAATTCTTACCTTTAAAAAAGCTGTAAGAACAGTTTTAATAATGCTGAGCACAAAGAGTCTGCATGAGCATCTGCTCACAAAGAGTCCAATGTGTGTACAACTTAGGGAAGAGACTGCACTCAAGTATGAATATGTAGAATGAAGGCAGGAGCTAGTAATGGTCACCCTCTGATCTTCCTGCCAATATATAGTTCCGTAGTAACTACTGAACACTTAGTGCTTTGTCATGAAGCAGACCATTTTGTCTGTCTTAGGTGCTTATTGGTATGGGGAAACATTTCAGTACCAGGGCAACAGCCATGTGTCATACTGCAGCTGTGTTTCTGGAGTGCAGCTGTTTGGAGATGAGCAAAGGCCTTAAGAAATAATTCTGAAAACCAGCTGATGTGCATTAGAGCTAGTGTTCAGTTCTGCTTCTCCTGCAGACTTTTAACAGCACTAAAAAGTCTTCCAGTTGCTTCAGTACACTCTTCTGTGCTCTCTCCTCCTTCTGCTCTTCTGTCCCATTCTTATGCAGCAGGGGGTATAACTTGGAGACAGAGTAGACAGCAATATTCCACAGCATCCTGCAGCAACTAGAAGATTTAAAGCAGCTGTTTCACAAAATTAAGGGCTACCAGATGCTCAAATGACTCTTGGCAGTGCCTTCAGGGGTACCAATGAGAGCAGTAAGAACAAAAGCATTTTCATGGTCTGTTAAACAATCCTCTCATAAGCAGTGGAGAGAAAACTGGAGGTAAAGTAATATAATGTGATATGACGGAACACTTTTAGCATTTTCGCCTTTGTAACAATGGACATACAGCCAGTATCAGAGGGAGGCATTCTGGTATTCTGGCTTTTTAAAAAGACATGACAACAATAAGACTGGTTAATATTTTAACATAGAATGTACTTATATGTTACAAAAAAATGTTATTATTAACAAAAATCAAATAAACTCATTTCCCTCAAGGGATTTTTTGGTTGGTTGGTTTTATTCCAGACTATCATTCAGGTGCTGCCATTGGTCAGCCACCATCTGATGGCTGAGTGACATTCAGATGGTGACAAGAGTGTGACATTCTGTTTTGGCAGTGTTATGAGTGCATACATTAAATTGTTTCTGTTACGTTGTCTAGCATTGATTTACTTGCAGTTGGCACTGCGTCAAGATGATGGGGTATTTTAGGTCAGTGCATGAGTTTTAGACCTGTCTACTGTTAAGACTAATTACCCTCAGTTTGATTACTCCCAGGGCAACATACAGTAATACAGGCTCCTCTGTACCAGGTGCACTGACATTTTGGTTCATGTGATCATACTGAAGTGTGCAGGGACAGATTACAATGTGAGATACTCAGCCAGACGCAGAACTATATTGCTGTGGCTTGACTCTAGCAGGTGTGTGTAGGCACTAAGCACAAGGTTGTGTGACCTTGGAGGCTGATCTTAAGCCACACCTCAGGCTTCAGAAAAATTAATACCTTTTTAGTGCTCTGCTGAAACAACTGTAGCACTGGTCAGCTTAGAGTGCAAGGTGCTTACCAGTGAAATCTTAGCACTGAAGTCTGGATTGAAAAAAAGAAAGAAGTAATTAGGAACAGTTGTCAAACATTGGTTTTGAGTGGTTGTATTTCTCATAAATAAAACACTTTCTGAAAATTACAGGATTGTGGCTGTGAATGTTCTTTGCAAGTAAAAGCCATTTTCATTTGGAGATATTTTTCTTTTCTTCCAGTTATTTGTCCAAGTGCTACTAGCAGTTATCCACCACAGAACAGGAGTTTGATACTCTCTTCTGGCAACAATACAAGTTTTGAACTGTTTGAGGAGTGGTGGGACAAATCACAAACAGTACCATTTTACCTCATTGCTGTTCTTTTACCCCTGCTAAATCTGAAGTCTCCATCCTTCTTCTCAAAGTTTAATGTCCTGGGTAGGTAACAAGTAATATTAATACATTATATTTTAAATGGCTAAAATGTATGAAAGCAGTGAAAGCTCCTTCAGCGAGTAGAATCATAGTGACATTTAGGTTGGAAAATACCTTTAAGATTGAGTCCAAGAGTCAACCCAGCACTGCCAAGTCGCCACTAAACCATGTCCCTCAGCACCACAACTGCATGTCTTTTAATACCTCAAAGGAGTGGAGATATTTAAAAACAGATGCATGGATCTTAATGAAATTAGCATGAATTAGTTCCATTAGTTCCATTTCCTTGACTTCAGTACTTGGTTTCAAGCTTGAGCTCCTCTGTATGCATCAGTATACATGGCTGATCCATGTTAAGGGAATCTTCAAATCTAGTACAGCTTGTCAGGTTCAGCAGCAAGTTGACTATAATATTATTAATTGTGTCAAATAGCTTCTCTTGGACAGTATTTGCACCACTTGCACTTGATGATACCAGACTGTTTTGCTTCACAATTGACCTTAACTTCTTAGATCTGATTAGTTTTATTAACTCTATCAGAGATTCATTCTGTATTGGTAGCACACAGTCCACATGTTTGTTAAGCTCACTCATAGCCAGTACAGTGCTATATGGAGAAGTTATCTCCCCTGGCACAACTTGAGGCCATTTCCTCTTCTCACTTTTTACATGGAGGAGAGACCAACACCCGTCTTGCTACAACCTCCTTTCACATAGTTGTAGACAGCAACAAGATCTTCCCTTAGCCTCCTTTTCTCCAGACTAAACAATTCCAGTTTCCCTCAGCTGCTCCTGTAGGATTTGTGCTCCAGACCCTCCACCAGCTTCACTGTCCTCCTTTGGTCAAACACCAGCACCTCAGTGTCCTTTTAGTGAAGTGCCTAAAACTGTATCTAGTATTCAAGGTGTAGCCTCACCAAGGCCGAGTAGAAAGGGATTATCACTTCCTTAATCCACTAGTCACACTATTTCTAATACAAGCCAAGATGCTATTTGCCTTCATGACCACTTTGGCACACTGCTGCCTCGTATTCAGTCAACACCCCAGGTCCTTTTCTGCGGGGTAGATATACAGACACTCTTCCATACTTTGTTGGCAGGCAATATTGTGCCTCAGAGTAGTTAGTTAGCTTGCTAATCACTCCCAGGCTTTCTGCCTGCTTTGCTGGAGTCTTACAGTTAAAAGGGACTTAATTATTTTTTCCTTTGCTCTCTTTGTAATCCTATAAAGCAAATTCCACTATAGTTACAACAGGTTTTCCTGAAGAGTTGTATGCATACTACTGCTAAGCAGCATTTAAAGTTAGGTTAATTAATCACAGTATCAGTCAATCAGTGTGTCCTGCTACTGTGCTTTGCCCCAGCTCCCAAAATTCTGACTTATTCTGCCTTCTAGGACAAAAACTGTAACTTCTCTCTTCTGTGTCTTGAGGTAGAAGACCTAGGCAGGTGAGATTGGTGAAGAGTTGAAAAGCACATGGATGAGTGGGGTGGGTCACAGTTTATGGATTAGGAGAGGGCTGAGAGGGTAAGATTGATGACGTGGTGAAGTGAAATGGAAGAGAAGATGTGGATCACAGAATGGGTTGAAAAAGGTGGAGATACACTGTAAAGGGGATAGAGGGCAGGGAATTCAGGGTCTATTTGTCCCCTTTTCCAGTGTGATACTTTAGAGCTTGGATCTGCTGTTTCTAGAACTGCTAAATAAAAATGCAACACACAAGCTCAGGTAAATCGTAGTGCTTCTGTGTAAAAAGGCTTTTATGTAGACTAGGTACTATACTAGGGATAAAAAAAATACTCGATCAAGTGAGATCTAGCCATAACTATCTGTTTTTCAAATAAACACATTATTGTATTACTATGTGAGAACCTGTATGTATAAATAAGACCTGCCTGGATGTGTTCCTGTGCGACTTGGTCTAGATGATCCTGCTGTGGCAAGGGGATTGGACTAGATGATCTTTCAAGTTCTCTTCCAATCCCTAATGATGCTATGGAATAAATTTTTCATCACCCAAATCATTACAAAACTACTGAATGTTATAGCTATTAAGCTGATCCTCAAGTGCTAAACCTTTTATCTTCCTGAGACCTTAACTCCTGACTCTTGTGTAATCAAATGATAATTTCTTCAATTTATTTTTTAAACTTTGAGAGATGGCTAGAACTAAATTATGTCTCATGTAACTGTCTGTTATAAACTGTAAAAATTCTGGGGCTTTGCTTTTGCTTATAGCCCGTTATCCAGGAGCTAGCAATAATATTGACCAGGAGGTTGCACTGCAGTAACATTAATGACTGTTGCAGTTTCCTTCAATTTTCAAGGAGTTATTCTGCCTTTATCCCTTTCAAATGGCAGGACCCAAGTTCATATACTTTCCATCTCACATGCAGATAGCACAAGGCGTTTATACCGATCTGTGATCTTGTTTGTAGTCCTCTAACTGTGCAGAGTATTGCTGGATGCCTCTGAACCAATGGGATGGAATGCAGATTGAGTGTTATGATCAAGGTTATCCAAGGTTATGATCAAGTCAAGGTTTAAGTCACTAGCAATCAGATGTCACTATTGGTGTCTAGCTCCCAGAGCAAAGTTCACAATTATAGTAAACATTTATTATCTCATTGGGCCATTTGGTCCAAAGAGTCAGTCACTGCATGGACTCTGTTATGGCTGCAGTACTGTGGCCAACTTTTTCTCAAGTTAGATTACAATTGTGACCGCTAACGTGGAATTGAAGTATTACTGCCTAGAGAACAGAGTATTCTACCCATTCCAGCACCATGGATGAATAGGTACTTCTTTCACTGTGACTAGTGTGGTGTGTGGAGAACATTAGACATGCAGAAACATGCTGATTGCATGGGTGCAAATGCATTATTTTTTCTCTCTAACCTATGAAGGAAAGAAAAAGAAAAGAAATTTCTAACTAGCCTATATTTTTAAGAGTATATGCCTGCCTTAATTGTTTGGGGTACTGGTTACTAGCTGCATGGAGCAAAAATAAAACACAACACAAATTGTTTCTGCTTTCTGAAAGTGTTTTTCTATTTTCTAGGTACAGTTTCAGTTGTCTACTTAGTTTTTTTGGTTACTGTGAAGGCTGCTCATCTGGGAATCCATTTAGAATACAACTGGTTTACAGAGAATGAATTTTTTGTACCAGGTAAGATAGTTAAAATGCAGTAAAGAGTAATTAAAATATTAAGATTTTAAGTAATTAATAACTGTGTCATTTATCTTTCAACTCTTCTGTAATGTAAATACAGTAAGGAAATGTTCTTTGTAATGTAAATACAGGAAGGAAATCCTGTGACAAAGTGTACAAGGAATCCCTTTTGCTGAGAGAGACTGCTCTAAAGCCAGACTGGCAATGGGACAGCAGATCTCAACATTCAGGAGATAGCAGTGTTAAGGAGAGTTTCATAGCCGTTCCTAAGGCAAGGAAATGTCAGGAGATGGGAGAGACCCTAGCCTCAGGGCCAGCCCTTGTGTGGAGGCTAACATGGCAGAGGCAGTGCCCACAGTTTCAAGAGCGTTTTAAAATGGCTGCAGAATCATAGAATCATTAAAGCTGGAAGAGACCTTCAAGATCACAGAGTCGAACATCAACCCAATGCTGCCACGCCCATTGTGTTTCCAAGTGCCAGATATACATGTTTTTTGAACACCTCTAGAAACAGCAACTCTGCTACTCCCTGGGCAATCTGATTATTGGCCACTCTTTCAGTGGAGGACTTTTCCTAATGTCCAATCTAAACCTCTCCTGGCATAATTTGAGGCCATTTCCTCTTGTCCTATCACTGGGGAGAAGAGATCAACCTCCACCTGTCTACAACATCCTTTCAGGAAGCTGTACGGAGCACTACGTTCTCCCTTCAGCAACAGACATAATCTGTTTGGCCTTCTGTAAAGGCCTTTGACACATTCCCCCACATCATCTTCCTCTCTAAACTGGAGAGAGATGGATTTGGTAGGTGGACTGTTTGGTAGATAAGAAATTGGCTGGATGGCCACCTCCAGAGAGTAGTGATTAACAGCTCAATGTCCAGATGGAGACTGATGTCAAGAGGTGTCCTTGAAGGGTCCATTCTAGGAGCCATGCTCTTCATCATCTTCATCAATGGTAGTGGGATTGAGCAGTCTTGAGTATGACACCAACCTGAATGGTGCAGTCTGTCAACCAGAGGGACAGGATGTCATGGATAATTTGGAGAAGTGGGCAGTATGAAACTCATGAGGTTTTATAAGGTTTTACACCTGAGTGAGGGCTATCCTTGATACCAATACAGGAGGTTATGTGATTGAAAGCAACCCTGTAAAGAGTGACTTGGTGGTACTGATGGATGAGTCATTGGTGGATGAGCAAACAGTGTGCCCTCATAGCCCAGAAGGCAAATTACTATCTGGGCTGCATCCAAAGAAGTGTGTCCAGCAGCTCAGGGAAGGTGATTCAGTCCTTCTGTTTTGCTATGGTGAGGCCCCACCTGGAGTACAGTGTCCAGCTCTGGGGTCCTCAGCACAAGGACATAAACCTTTTGCAGCACAGAAATTATCAGAGGGCTGGAAGACTTCCTTTGAGGACAGACTGCAAGATTTGGGGTTGTTCATTCTGCAGAAGAGGCAGCTCTGAGATGATCTTATTGCAGCCTTTTACTACTTAAAGGGAGTCTACAAAAAGATTGAGAAGAACTTTTCAGCAAGGCATGGTGCGACAGGACAAGGAGTGATGGTTTTAAACTGAAAGAGGGCAGATTTAGACTAGATAGAAGGAAGAGATTTTCTGAAATGAGGGTGGTGAAACACTGGGACAGGTTGCCCAGAAAGGTGATGGAAGTCCTTGGAACATTCAAAGACAGGCTGAATGAGGCTCTGAGCAACCTGATCTCGTCCCTGCTCACTGCAGGAAGGTTGGACTAGATAAGCTTTACAAATCCCTCAGAACCCAACGTATTCTATGATTCTTGGTGATGTTCCTTAATTAGAAGACATGTCTGATGCTATGGAGGTGTGTTTATCAAAGTCCAACGTGTATCATGTAACAGGGAGCTTACCATAGACCTCTTTCACCTATATAACAGTAAGTTCTAGCCTCACCATTTCCTATGCCAGTAGCCATTACAAATGACTAGCTGTAGCTAGACTGGCTGATAAAGGCGCTGAAAGTTCTTCATAAGCTGTCTTGCTTAAATGAAATTGCTCACCATCATTTACAAGTATGATTTTCCTGTATATCCAGTCAATCTCAGGTTTTAGTCCATAGTTGTGTCCTTTAAGCACCCATTAGTTCTCCAGTAGATTTCTTTGCTTTCTCAAATGTTGTTTAGGTGTGCTGTTTCAAAATTATTGTTACAAATTGCTGTGCAAAGTGTTACACTCAAAAATAATTGTACCATGTGAAGAGAAAGCCTAAAATAAGTTTCTTGTATTAGGAGGCTTGGAATGAGGGGTCTGGGTCTTTTTCCCCGTCCTTTAGAATAGGCAAAGTTGTATGACCAGTTAGCTCCAAAGAGCTATGTCCTGTACTACTGAATTGTACCACTCTTCTGTTCTCAGAAGCTAAAGTATTTTGTCATTCTGTAAAAGTTATTATTTACTTCATGTAAAATTCATAGATATGCACCTTCTTAGGAGGTTTCTGTGGGTTTATACATGTTGAGTTTGCAGTTGCAATCTTGTAGTTCCTTTGTCTTCTACCTCTTCTTTGGGTTGGTTCCACTCTGTTGTTTAAATCAATCTGGCACAATAGCAAGCAGAAATAAAAATTTATCTAGTCAAAAACTCGTTACCCACTTCTCTGCCCTCTAGTTTCTAGCTATCATCAAATCTATAACTGCTATGTTCTTTCCTCATCCAGGCACTCAGAACCCTATTTCAGTATCTAAATTATGAGAACCAAGTGAAAGGCAATGTAATTATTAAGCTGTTTGTTCAGCTTGATAATGTCAACAAGAAAAAAAAAATTGCCCATTCTGTCTGAATCTTCAAAGCCAAGTCATTTTTGCTGACTATATGACTATGTAGACCAAAGATGCTTTGAGAATGAACTGTCATCATAGTTTCCTAAGAATACTCCTGAAGACTGCAGCATAATTACAAACTTCTAGATAGATGTATAAAATTTTGAAACAACATTATCTGTACTATTTTCCCTACATCACTGCATTTACTTCTAGGCAGAAACTACTTCTGTAAAAAGTTTTATTTCAATGCATTAGATTATTAGGATTTGCATTAATGACCTAATTAATTTTGTACAGCATTATTCTTAATGCTCTATGATTAGAAATGAAACTCAAGCGTGTGCTGCTCAGTCAGTAAACAGACCACAATGTTTGGTCTTGCTCCACTGTGAATGTGAAAACATGGTTTTAACCTGAACTGCCCCAGCACACACTCCCTAAATGATCATATGGCCTCGTGTATAGACTCCTCCTGAGAGTGCAGGAGAAAATTTGTCCAAACTGTAGTGTGCTAACAAACCCATGTAAATTTAAAAGCAGACTAAGTTGAAGAAGTCAGGTTTGAAGGATTTTGAAGTTCAAGTCCAAGACCTTCTAAGCAACCCTGGCATAAAATGAGTTTTAGCATGACACTCATTCCACAGGTAGTTAAGAAGCAGAGCAAGCCCAGTAGTTTAATTGTTTTGGCACTGCGACTGACAAATAAAGCATGTAGCTAATGCATATGAATCCAGCTGCTGCTGATTGTTGTGATGCTACTGTTGTAGTGATGAGGCAAATGCTGTGCTGAAAGAGATTCTGAATCTGTCAGTTTGCGTTTTATTTTTCATATTAAAGTAATGGATGGAAAACAAGTTCAGAAGTTGTTTGCACTCATTAGGTATTGAAGGTAACAGTGAATCCAGCCTAGGGAAGCACATTCTTTCAGCTTTCGTAAGCTCTACATTAATTGCCTGGGGTGTGTTTACCTTCTTAGAGAAATCTGTTTGAATACGTTTGTGTGGAACTTTCTGTGGTTTTATCTGTAAAGGTTTATGAGCCTCTGATGAGTATTTTGCTATATTGCTGGATGCTTTCCAGAAGCTGAGCTAGCTCAGGGATCTCTTAATTGCTGTACATGTACCCTTATATAATACAAGTAATGATGTTACACATTGATGAATTCCTAGACTAGTTGCAGCGCTTCCAAAAACACAATCTTATGAACGTAATCCTTCTGGTATTAAAAGAAGAACAATTCTATTCCCATGGAGACAAAAAAAAATTTTCGTAGGTGCTGTAAGGTGTATGATGGAGACAGGAAGTTAGAATTAGAGAATTATAGGATCATTCAGGTTGGAAAAGACCTTGGGGTAAGTTGTTCTGCCTTTCTTCATGCCCTGGTTTGTAAGCAGAACTTTTTAAATATTTACAGATGTAATTTTCTCTTTGGTAGCGTATGTACTTTGCTTTGCTAACACCTTTTGTTAGCTTACTCCTTTTCCTCCTATCCCTTCTCGGGGAGTAGTATGCAGCCCCACTGCAATGGGGCTCAAAATCTTGGCTCAAAAATGCTTTTCAGTTAAACTCTTGAGAAGAAGAACTTGTGTGTGTAAATCCTATGTAAACCTAATAACCTTTCATGAATTGGATCTCTCAAGAAACTCTGCTGCGGAGTGTATTATGTTAGTAATGACTGTCTTTGTGCATTTTCTGCTTCCTAATTAAATATCTGCATTGGTTATAGCCAGAGTTACTAACACTTTTTTTCCTCCCTTAGAGTTTAGAATTCAGTTCCCTCAGCTTACAGGGGTTTTGACACTTGCCTTCTTCATCCACAATTGTGTCATTACACTTCTTCAAAACAACAAGAATCAAGAAAACAATGTAAGTAGTTTCTTGATACTGCTGAATTGTATCTAGATTGCTAGTCAGAACTAATTTTTTTCCTGTCTGCTTCACTTGACATTGATCCAGAGACTGTAATAGCTTCAAAAAGTGTAACTTGCTCTTTTAATCTGATAAGAAACTAGTTGTACATACTTTTTACTGGCTACCAAGGAGTATCAGATGCATTACAGATATATTCAAATGAGGGCCTTGAGGGGCATCTCAGACGTATTTTTGGTCAGGCTGGTATTAATTAAATGGCCAAACTGCACAAAAGAGGCAGAAAACAGTGTTGTAAGACTCTAGACAAACTGACTGGTTTTAAAATGAAAAATGCTGGAGAGTGTTTGGCACAGAACTGATTTTAGCAGAGTGCTTGCACAATAGTGTTTGGGTCTAGATAATACCTTTCTCAGAGTTGTTTCAGAAAATTTTGTGTCACGATTCAAGGCAAGGTAAATAAAGGAAGCGTCAAAGTTGATGCCTAGATTGGGAACCTTTGTGATATGTAGCCTTTTGGACTGGTCCTTTGTCCTTGAAAAAGTTATATACTGTTCATCCAGGTGGAACTGTGCTCTTCCTTAATATTTTCCCATTACGAAATACAAAATTGAATGAACGTGATACAGAATTAGAGCCCTAAATTACATTTTTACTCACGTTATTTTGATTATTTAATGTTTTCCTTCCTGCTTTTCAGGGTTCTTATTCTGCATCATTAAAATCCTTCCTATAAAGGTAACTACATTAAAGTATAAACATCTTTAAATATTAGCTGTGTGAAAAACTGGTACAGAATCACTGAAGGGTTGATGTTGGAAGGGACCTCATGTTGTGCAAAATCCCTGTTCAAGCACAGCCACCTAGAGCTGCCTTCATACCCATAAGAGAAGAATACAATATGGTTATTCAGAGACGAAATGCAGAATATGTGCCAGTGCAGTGAGATGTGGAAAAGGAAAAGGTTTGTCTTTCTCCTCAGCTGTGGCTTTCAAATTCTAAATGCGCAGCTTTGTATGCAGAAGAGGTCTAATGCCTCCATTCTACCTTCAGGCCTTTCCCTGTGGCTTTTCTCACTTTATTTGCATTGTAGCTAGCAAGCAGTCAGCAGCTAAGAGCAGCACCTTGAATCTGGTCTGCTTGCTTTTCCTGTGTTAAGAAGGGAGAAAATGCTGCTTGCATTTGAATTGCCTTTTCTGAGTGTCCTCCTTAGAACTTAGGTTGAATTTGCAAGTTAGCCCTAGCTTGGATTCCCAGCCCTCACAAGACTCTGAAGTGTTCCAATTACATGGAAGGAGCACCTTTAAGTGCAGGAAGGGTTTAAAATGGGAAACCAAATCTGTGCATAGTTTTATATGAGTCTTATTTGGCTAGATACTTCCTTTCCTGTTTGTAATTGAACAGAGCCTTTCACCTGGGTCTCAAAATGCTTTGGAAGAGCTAACCATTTAGTGATTATTTCATTAAGCTGATGGACTATAAGTGGGAAGTTTTCATATGTACAGGGTCTCAATCTCTGTCCTAGATTAGGGTGTTGTGTTTTTTTTTTTCCTGTGTGCTTATATAAACAAAATGTTAAATGGATACTAGACTGTATCACTGTTAATGTGCCACTTCTGTTCGAGTTTGTCAAAATGCACAGGACTTGACAAGCTGGAAAAGTACTGGTTTAGGTTTGAACATAACTTGCTGAAACTAGTGGTCATAAGAACAACTCTTCAGGGAGATGGAAAAAAGTGAGAGAAACAATAACATTTCTTTTATGGGGTAAGAAATACAAACCAATAGCAGCCTCCATTCTGGTCACAGGCATGTATCACAGCCCAAAGCTAAAACACACACTGAGAGAGGATTCCTCTGGCCGCTATTCCAGTACAGTGGTGTGGGTGTGAGAAGAGCAGTGCATTGGAGTAAGCCAAATGTCAACAGCACAACAGAGCAGTTCACAGTTCCCTGTTTCCTTCCCTGTTCCGAAGTCCCACTGCCTCTCCCTTTTGTGTATTAGTGTAAGTTTTTGTGCACTACATAATCAGCTGGCTTTGAAACGGATTGCAAGAAAAACTAACCCAACTACAAAAAGGTGATTTGTCAAGGGGTTTTTTTTGTTGTTAATCACCTCTATAGTGTTATAGTCTGAGCAACTGTACAGGTGCTGCACAAGCCCGAAGTGCGATCTACTGGCATAAATATGCTAGTGCTGTCTCCTAACAATTGTTTGTGAACCTGTCTGGGAGAAAGGATGGGAGTAAGGAGATGTCTTTTGTCCAGGTGGGAACTGCAGAAGACATGAATCTGCAGATGGTTCTTATTTTCTGCACTGCTGAAACACTGTTTAAGTCCTGTGAACAGGGAACTTCCAGAGAGTTTCCCTTGATACTGCCCAACTACTGGTTT
Source organism: Phoeniculus purpureus (assembly GCA_028565055.1). NCBI lineage: Eukaryota > Metazoa > Chordata > Aves > Bucerotiformes > Phoeniculidae > Phoeniculus > Phoeniculus purpureus. The sequence goes on along the minus strand of JAOXOE010000874.1, from coordinate 12,166,141 downwards.
GTCTTTCCAAACTAAATTATATGTAGCATTGTGCTTCTTGGTGAAGTACTTTTTTTTGGTCACCCTTAATGCTTGAACAGGTGAAGTCTGTTTTTATGGTATGGGTCAGAGGTCTCTTGAGATATTAGTGAGACAGCATCTCTCTTTTGAAAATTAAATTAAATGATCCAAAGGTATTTCCTCTAATGTGGTAGTAATTGCTTGTCACTGATACAGACTTCCTCTGTCCAAGAAGAAACTCTACAAACTAGTTTTCAGTGTGGTACTGAGAGAAAAAATGAACTCCGTCCTCCATGACATGAAACAGGGAAATAAAAGGCTGAAAGTTTCGTGTTATTTTCAGCATTGCAGAGGAGATATCTCTAGAGCCACAGAGCTTCTTCACCATGCTGTATCCAGCCCTGTCGTGTAGGACCAGCCTGCACCTACTAGTCTGAGTATAATTTACCATCTTGTACTTTAAGAGTTTTCTTTGTTAGCTGCACCCAATTTGTCAACTCATCATTGTGTGAGGAGGTTGATTTCTGACTTCATTCTGCTGCTGGTGCCCCTCTCAGTTACCCAATTTTCTGCTCTTCCACCGTCACTTTTAGCACTTTGTTCTTTGCATCTAGCCAGAAAAGCTCCTGGTCAGCAATAACTGCACCTAACAGATGTTTTCCAAGTTCATCTTGCCTGTTGATAATCTGCGTGTTATTTCAGGTGCGCTTGGCAGGTGGCAAGTGCTGATCCTTAAAGAGTGTGACCTGCACATTTGCATTGATACTCCCCTTCCACAGTGATATCCAAATGCTTCCTTCTTTCATCAGTTCTTTTTTATATTTGATCCTAGAATTGTAAAGTAGGTGTAAGGACTGACATACTCCATACACTTAGGCAGCTCTGCCACATTGATGCCCATTCTGAATATAAGCATCTTAATTCAAATCTAAAATAGGCAAATGCAATTATTGTTATTACTTGAAATTAATCCTCTTATCTTTCTCCATGTGTCCTTTGGTGTTATCTGGAATTATGCTGTCTAATTAGTATTTGTAGACAAGATCTTTACATAGTGAACGCATGTCTGCCGAAGAGTAATGAATAGCAATCGAAAGGTGTTCCTCTTAAATATATAAACACATACAACCTATAAGCAGAAGCAGATGTTTGCAAGAGAGCTGATGGATGTTTTAAAAATGCATAATCAAAATTATCTCAGCACTTAGTTTCAGTACAGATTAAGGCATGCGTCCTTAAGAACATGTAAAAAGTAAAATCGGGTAATAGCACACCAGCTATCTACCCTTGGTCAAGTGCAATCCAAAAGCAGCAGTAAGAGTTTTATTTCCAATTGCTTGGCCTCACAACTGCAAGTACTTGTCACAGCAGGAATAATTTTACACTTTGAAAAAAACCCAAAGCTTATATGGAGGCTGAGTACAAATAACATTTGTGAGTTAATATGCTGTCCTTAATCATGAGGAATTCATGTAAAATACCAAGTTTAAAGCAACTAAGCACTTGTTTTGTAGGTTGATGTGCCTTAAAAATATTCTGGATCCACTTTTTAAAATTGTCAAGGTCCTGTCTTCAGGAGATGAGGGTCCATGTTCTGCAAAAACCACCTTACCCTGATTAGTCTCTAGCTTCTGTAGTTAGTGGAATTTACTCACAGATGCCTGTAAGAAATCTGGATGCTCAGATTTAGTAGTACTCTAAATCACTTTTTAGGATGGGTATTAGTGCTTTTGAAGAGGTTACTCATACACAGAAGCAGAGGACAAATTCTGAGGATGATTTTTTTGTTACGTTATTGTTCAGCCTCCAGTGGAGGTTGATAGTCCTTACTCAGTGACTAAAGCAAGGACAGTGAAGACTAGAGAGGCATCTTCAATTGGCATGTAACTAGCTAGCATGAGAAAGATGTTGCATCTGGAAGTGTACAGCTGCCAGGGGCATGAGAGCTACCTTGCAGTACACAGTAGCAGTGGATGATGAGCAATACCATTGGCCTTTTGCAGGCTGATGGGAAAAAGGCATAGTCTTCTATCCCAAAAGCACTTGCAAAAGTTATCAGAAGCTTCCCGTACTAAAAACTAGTGCACTTCTAAGTTAGGCAAGTGTGTAGATCTTCTTCAAGGTAGAGAGGCTCTATGGAGGAATCTGGACAGTCTGATTGAATGTGGCAAAGCCAACTGTACAAAGTTCAGCAAGGCCATGTGCTGGGTCTTTCTCTTGGGTCATAACAGTCCCATGGAACACTAAAGACTTGGGGAGTCTATAGATTGATTGGAAAACTAGAGATCAGAAAAAGATCTAGGAGTGTTGACTGGTAGCCAGCCAAGTATGAGCCAACTGAGTAGGGAGGAGACTGTCCTCTTGTACTTAGCACTGGTAAGGCCACACCTAGAGTACTATGTTCAGTTTTTAAGTCCTTGGTGTAAGAAGGACATTGAGGTACTGGAGTGTGTCTAGAGAATGTCAACGAAACTGGTGATAGATCTAAAGCACGAGTTCTGTGAGGAGCAACCGAGGGCCCTGGCATTGTTTAGCCTAAAGAAAATAGTTGGAGAAAAAACATTATTGTTCTCTACAACTACCTAAAAGGACACTGTAGTGAGGTTGAAGTTGGTCTGTTCTCCAGAGTAGCAAGTGGTAGGACTAGAGGAAATGGCCCCAAGGTGCATGAGAGATGTTCAGCTTGGATATTAGGAAGAATTTCTTCTCTGAAACAGTTATCAGACATTGGAACAGGCTGCCCAGGGAGGTTGTCACAATCCCTAGATGTATTTAAACATGCTTAGATGGAGTGCTCAAGGAAATGTTTTAGTAGCGACCTGGTGATGTTGGGTCAGTGGTTGGACTTGATGATCTTAAAGGTGTGTTCTAACCCAATTAATTCTGTGATTCTCCTGAAACTCATAGCATGTGCATGTTTTACTTCACTAATGGACCAACTTGCTCTTGAAAGACAGGAGAAAGGTATAGGATATGCGTCTTTTGTCGTAACGATAGTGTGATGAAACACTTCTGGGAACATTTCTGTGCACAAAATAAGCAAGCTTTGCCCACAATCACTCTGCTGCCTGGAGACCATAATTATGATTCCGTTATGGAAACCAGTCCTAATAATTTTGTGCTGTAACTGAGCTTCTGCTTCTCAGTCACATGTAAACAGCATAATGTAGCGAAGCATTACTACCAATCCTTCAATAAGTTGATTATTATCAGCAAATGAATAAATTATTTGCTATAAGATAGTGTTTTGTAGCGTAGCATAGGCTTATGCCGAATATAGTTAGTTAATAACTAGAAATAAATTGTCTCCCACTTTATTGTCATAAAGGAATTCATATAGAAGAAAAACATTAAGTACATTGCTGTGAGATCATTCTCATGCATATGTGAATCCTGCAAAAGTGCTTAAGCACATTTGCTATTTATTTTCCAATACTAAATGTTGCTAAAAACATTTTAATTATTTTTGTGTGCTTGATGGTGTTTTTAAATATTAAATATTTTATAAATACAGTTAAAATTGTAAGAGGTGAAATTTTAAATTAAGGTTTACATCTCTATTTAGGTGCACATCTTATAGATAAATATGTATGTAAGACCCTAACTTCAGCATTCTCCTAGAAATTTTTTATTTAGTGCACTTACCCAGAGTGTTTATAGATACTCAGGAATAAAGTGGATAAGAAATTTTAAATGAGATTGTTGTTATAAAATACGATGCTAAAGCTAAAGACAATATATTCCTCTGTGCCTACATATACTTTTCTGGTTTATTTGTGTTTTTTATTTAATGGTGTATTAGCTATGTCTTTTGTTATTACATCATTCATACAGAAGCCTGACCTACTAGTTTCTGGTTTGGAGCCAGTGTACGTGGATCTTCCTCATAGGTTTCAAAGCAACTTATTGTACTTTACATTGCATCTGTAGCTGGGTAGGCTAATGTCTTTAACTGCACAAGTTTGGTCCTGACAAGAGGTGTAGCATGCCATTGATGAGCTTTTTGTCTTTGGCAGTTTTCTCTGTTTCCCAAGGCTCACAGTAGAAATAAGTGAGTGTAAGAAAGTAAAGGGGGTTTCTTGTTTGTTTTAATAACTAGTTTATGCTTGTGCATCCAGCATTAATATGCTACATCTATTGGTGTGTCTGTTCATTTAAGCCTTTCCTGTGTAGATACATAATTCCTGTCTAGCTCCACTTTGGAGTTGTCTTTGTGCAGCTATTATTTTGCTTGTTTTTGGTGTGTCAGTGCTCACCAAATTAAGGTTTTTTTGTATTTCTGCAGGTGAGAGACCTCTCTATTGCATACTTCCTGGTGGGATTAACATATCTGTATGTCGGTGTGATAATTTTTGCATCTTTTCCTTCACCACCACTATCCAAAGAATGTATCGAACAGGTGAAATCTTTTACTGTATCCTTGATCTCTTAATAAATGTGTTTTTAAAAAAGGACCTGCTACTGCTTCATGGTTCACACTGCCATGCATATCTATCCTTGACTCTGTTCAGTTGGCTGCTAGTGCCTCATAGGCACTAACATAAGCAGTTGAGTCCTGCTTGTGTTACCTCATTTATATTCATGTCTCATTGCCAGTAGTTCTGTAAAAAACAAATATGTAATAAATTCTCTGTGAAAGCAATGAAGAAGGGATTAAAATGGACAAGTGAATAGCTGAAGCTTTAATTTCTTTAGTTTCTTTAATCCTGAAAATTATTGTATTGGTTTAGTTGTATATGCAGTGAGAATTGCATTCACTGGGACTGGTTTCAGGTGCTCCACAGAAAGAGATATAATGTGAATACAAGGTGGTTTAGATAGAAGTCCTTGCTATGAGTATATTTGGAGTCTAATACTATGGTGAGCCTTGCCAGAAGAGTTCTTCAGGTAATAGCACCACATGAAACACTTTGTGAAGGCTGTTAGACTCTTACCCACTTAAAAGCAAGGCTGATTCCCACACCTTAAAATTACTGCAAAGATAGGAGTAATTTTAAAAGGATAGACTTCCCTTTAAATACAGACAGGTGTTTCTGTATTTAAATGGTAGTTTCGTTAGAACTGGTACCGTTGTTTAACTCTGAAAGGATTTTTTTTAACCATTTGAAATAAATCAATGGAGTGAAATCCACAGTTAAACAATAGATGACAAGCGGCTTTCTCCTTTTTTATTTTTTTAGTTATCCCAAGTACTTACAAAGCTATTTGCACATTTCCATCATATACATGATACACATTACTAGTCTTACACTACTTTTTTTGCCACTTGTTAGTATATCATCTCATCTATATTTGTATGTGATCCAGCTTTACTGGGTTAAATAACTGTTCTTAATATCTAGATATTGTATGATAGGTAGTAGGAGTGTATGACCAGGTGGACGTTCCATAGCCTCAATTATTTGAAGATGTTGATGATTAGAAAATAATTCAATCTTTAATGCTAACATGAAAGCAGACACCAGCCCTGAAATATTAAAACAATCAGTTGGTATTTGGTGGCAAGGCAACTGTAAGAGAGGAAGAGGGCATTTCATGTTACGTAGTTCCTTTAACAGTTGTAGTTGCTTGGCTTTTATCTCTTTCTTTCTTGTACACAGCTACTAAAAACCAGCAAATACATAAAATCAAACCACCAGTGAAAAGTATAACATTGCTGCTATGTTTAGAATTTTCTAGATAACTTTCCAAGTGATGACATCATGTCATTTGTTGCAAGAATATTCCTGCTGTTCCAGATGATGACTGTATACCCACTGTTGGGCTATTTGGCACGTGTTCAACTGTTAAGACAGTTTTTTGGAAATGCATATCCAAGGTATGAAGTCTACTTCTTCACAAGAGCTTGGCACACTTTGCGTAGCTGGCCTTCTGTTACCAGAAATTTGGCTGAGATTTCAGGGATTTCCTTTGCTGAATTAAATACATTTCAAAAGTTAATCTCTCAGAGTTCGTACAGTCAAGGTGTGAGCAGGCATGCAAAATAACCTTGCCTGTGAATAAGGACTACTACAACTTGACAGAGCAAAATGAGGGGGTTATTTGGTTTTAACTCTTCATTTTGTCAATAAACATGGAGGAATTTTGTCAGTGCAGTTCCTTTTTTTTATGCAGAAGGAAAGGTGTCAGAAGAAGAATCTTGTTCAGTCCAGAAACATTTAATCATGTTGTTTTTTTCTTGAAACTATGAAGGACATACTCTTTGGATATTAACTATTCAGGGTGCCATATATGTTTTGATTTTGCTTAGTTAGCACTGATCCTTCTGCTTTAAACAGACATAATAAATAAATGAGTTGCTAGCTGTGTTATCTAGGCTGCTGTTGTGCTTATAAAAATAGCTTTTCACATGCTAATCTCAGAGATGAACCACACCCCTGCATTTGTACACTGTCTGAACTCCAGAGAAGAGCTGATTCAGATCTCAGTCTTAGTTGTTTGGGGTATTTTTTTTTAAATTAAACTTAGGACATTTATATTTTCAGTATTGTCTGAATTTGCCACAGTTGAGAACTTGGCATTTATCATCAAGTTTCTTATTTTATATTGTGAATTACAGTTGATGGAGGAAAGGAAAAAAATAGAAAGAAATGTGTATTTCCTCTGTGACATCAGAACAGGTCTGGAATATGTTCAAAGATTCAGGTTTCTTATGGTCCTGAAATAGATATGAGAAGGTCTAGAAACTGGACACCTATAATTAGGCAGTGAAATAAGTACCTGCTTTTTTTTGATGCTTAAATTGTACACAGTTCAACATTAAGGAGATTTTCAGGAACTGCTGCAAGTTACTGTTGGAAACAAGGCCATTGATTAAAGCACTAAACATGGATTTCACAGCCACTGGGAAATAGTCATGTGCTTTATATATTATGTGGATGTGCCTCTTCCTATCTCCTCCCTCCAGTTACTCCCTTACCCAGCTTAGAACCTACAACTTCATACTAGTCTCAGGTTAATTCCAGCTTGCTGTTTTAAGCCTTTATGATATGATGAACACCATGATGCAAGTACTTGCTTGGGTTTTGTCTCCATAACGTACTATGGGTAGCTTCTCCAACTTTATTTTTAAAACTTTTTATAGGTATAGGTATTTAAAGTTTCTGACAAGTCAGGAACAGTTTCTAGAAAGCCATTTAAGTCACTGCAACCTATGGCTGATAAGGTTGTCTCCCACTTTAATATCCCGGAATCAGAAATAATAGTACAAAAATTTCTCAGCTAACCTCCAAGCTCCAGCTGCTGGGCATTAACAACCATCAAGGTCATACTGCTGTGTTTCTAGGCAATAGGGACTAACTGAAGACTGGTAGCGAGCATAGGCTCTGTCTTTGGGAGGACAGTAAAGATTTATGACCTGGTTGATCGGCTAAAGCTCATAAAGGTCCTTTAGTAGCATGGTGTTTCTGTCACTTTTCTAGGAAGATTCAGTATTCTGAGTTTTTCCTAGAGCTGTGTTCAGGAGAAACATCTTGCAATTACAAAGAATTAGCTCACGCTGATATAAAGATGTCTCACTGGGAGGACTGTTGAACCCTGAAGAACCTAATTGGAATTTAACCTATGTTCCATAACTTCTGCATAGAAAACTGAGCTCTCTAGAACTATACAACAGGTGAGTTGTCATGATGATAGTGGATCCTTCTCTGGATCCCTGTACATCCCATCTATGTCGTCATTAATGTCGTGGATCAGAGACCTTGACTACAGCTTAACTAAGAGCTTTTAGCTAAAGCATCAGACGCAAAGGGAGGCTTTAACAAAACTACTTAAGAATCTGCAGGCAGTGAAACTACTTAACCAGTTTGAAGAAGAAAGGCACCAAGACATTTTAATTCATCCCCCACACACACACACACACCGGTGAAAAACCCCACACAAAGACACAGATATATGGTGTCTCATTACACTGCTCCTACTCTGAACTGAGATTAAAAAAACCATCCAGAACATCCATGTGTAGACGGATTCTGCTTCTCTGAAATCATAGTTGTTGTCCAATTTCAGTCTAAATCCTTATAAACAATCCTTATAAATCTTCAAAGTTCAGAATTCTCAGTGTCTCTCCAGTTGAACACAGATAAATTAATAGACTTTGACCGTTCCTTCCACGGTACTTTTTCTTCAGAAGCGATAACATAGCTGCGAGCAGACACGAAGATGGAAAGAAGCAAAGAAGGCAGAAGTCATTCTGGGGGGGGAAGAGGGAGTAAGTAGTTGGGGGCAGAAACTTGTCATACTTTTCAAAGGCAAACTTTTCTTCAGAAAACACAGAAATTAAAGATTCTGCTCAACTTTTAAAGCATAACAGTTGTATACAGTTCACTTATTATAAAAATCTTCAATGTCCAGTTCTCAGACAGTTAGAAGACTGATCTACAGAGACTCAAGTTTGAACTGTTAGATGTGTGTATGAGGTATATATGGATGGGAATATTGCCTGTCACTTGACTGGAGAAAATTTCTATGTAAGTTATAAATCAAAAGAATGAAGCAGGCCAATAAAGAATAGAAAGCGGGGTTCTGTGCTGTTCTTGAAAAATTTTGAAACAAAAAACCTATGGTTTAAAATCTTGTATTTTTGTGACCAATTCTGTATGTTTACCTAATCTTTGCTACCTTTTTCTGGTTTCATTTTCAGGTCGTGTAAGTTTGGTTTAGGAGTGTGCACTGATGTTATATCCATCTTTCTGTTCATACAGCTATTTGAGTAGTGTGCTGAATTCATAAGAACTGTGCACGGCAACCTAGCCTCATTTTGACCCTGTGATTCAACATGATTCAATCAACTGTATTTCTATAGGTGCATCCCTCCCATATTAAGTTTTCTTTACTTTGCAGCTGACCGAATGTTATAAATTTCTCTTCTGGCTATAATAGTCCAATTATTTCTTTTTTTATGTAAAACAAAACAAAACAAAACATGTCCTCCTTTGTGGTGCAGGTTTCTCATTAACTGGAAGCTCCCTGATAGTAAAACACGGGCTTCATCATATGAATGATTATTTGCAGATGTTAATACTTGGTGCTGCTATGGATGGAGTTAACAGACAGCCATTACGTTATTAGCCAGAGCACTTGGAATTCTGGATGGATGAATCTTAAAGCTGGCTGTTGATTGAATAGCTTGACTACACACACACTTCAGAGCTGTCAGATACCTATTTTTTATTTCCTAGCCATGACTGTATTGCTCAGATCAATTTAATTATTTGCTTTGACTCCTTTTTTTGGCTAACACTCTATCCTTGGATATGATGAAGCACTAGTTTGGTGTTTTGTAGTTCTTAGTCTTGACAGTTTTTCTAATCAGTGGCACTTTCAGTAAAAAGCAGGATCTTGTTACATATTCTGGCTTTTGATGGTAGGCTCTGGATTATAACTGAACTATGATGAAGAGACATTTACTCAGCTTCAGGGATGCATTTCTTTCCTGAAGACTGATCACCATGTCTTCTATCCCACACTTAGATATTTTGTAGTGCGATTTTTCTACTAGCAGTGTTTTGCTGTGCTTGTCCATAGTGTAACCTATTAACCTGTAATCTTGCTTGATGAAGAATTTCACCAACTCCTATATTAAAAAGCTTAAGCAGGTGATACATAATTTTTTCATCTCCTGGATTTCACATCAAGGATCAACTGAACAGTGATAGCTTGCTTATCTGAAGCACAGAGGAAATGCATAGCATCCTATGTCCTCCAGCTATCAGAAGGAAAGTCCTCCTGTTGCTCAGGAGATTACTCTTAGCTACCTATGTTTCTGCCCACCTTAAAAGCATATGTGTGTAGACATGCTGGGCACAGTAGTCTTCCAACAGTCAGCCTTCTACAAAAGATGTAGAGAGAAGAATGCATCCTAAGTCCTTCTTTCACTTTGCAAATACAACACAGAAAGTGATGTACTGGGACGAAACCCAAGGAACTGTTCATTCTCTTCTCTCTCTGGTGTTGTAAAGGAAAGCCAAAATGTCATGTATTGGGAAACTTCTTTCTTTTCTGAAGTGAGATGTTTTTGCAGTGGCATCATATAATGGTTGATTTAAGGCCAGAGGCATGTGGTTTATCTGATATTTCTTACATGACTTCAGGTCTTATATGTACAGAAGCTATTTTTTTTACTGTTATTTGATCTCGGGTGCAGCATTATGGAGAATTCCCTTGATTAATTATATGCTGTGCATAAAATGTTTTGTATCATAATTGATCAGTTTTTTTCAAATTTTTAAAATGTCTTATCTGTTCTTAGAGATTAAGTAAGATAGACACTTGGCTTTCTTTAAAGACAGTCCTCCCTTTACTCCATGGTAGCCTAGCAGACCTGCCAGTTGTCCCACAGATGTGTGTCTAGTGATGCAATGAAATATATTTCAACTGTTTGCAAGCATGTTTAGTCATCTGCTGTTTACCTACCTTCTGTCTTGTTTCCTAACTGAAGTGATTTATAGTCTTTTGACCAATGTCACTGAGTGAGATTTACAGGAAAAAAAAATACATTTTTAGATACAGTCATTTCAACAACTTTTACTTAAATGAATCTGTTTTGGTTTTTTTCTTCCTTTCCTACTTTGTTTATTCTGCATTCCTGTTTCTCTTGTAATTTCATTGCATCTGTCCTGAGGGCATTCAAAATCTTTTTTTTTTATTTAGATGTCCCCTGCCCTAATGTTTGGTTTCAGAGTTTTCTATATTTTTCTTACTTTGAGGATCATGAAGCTAGATGTATGTGGTCATTGTTGTTCACTCAACTATAACTACCATTTCCACAGCAGTGTAGTTAATAGGGCAAGCCCTCTCCCATATGATTTTTTTGGTGTACCAGCTTGTTTCTTAGCTCTGTCAATCTAACAGTATCTGGAAAAGGCAAAGAAGAGCAAGATTAGGGGAAATCTTTTTGGGTTTTTTTTCCCACATACGGGACACCCGCCTCTCTACTATAGTTTTATGTGATTGTGGGATATTTGCAGGTGAGCTATTTTTTTATATGAAAGAGCTACAGTCTTCATCTAACCAGCTGAGAATACTGAAACTGAGAACAGAGCATAAAAGATGGACCCCGATGTGCTGTGTTTGGATTGCCATGGATATGCTTATCATGTGAATTACAGCCTCCTTGAGTCATTCCAACCTATGCTATCTAGAAAACAGCTTTGTGCCAGAGAGGTGGTTCTGTAAAAAGGGGCCAAGCGTTGCATGAAACATGGTCTTATGAAAAATATGTCTCAAATAATACAACTGCTAGTAGCCGTAGATGATATCAGATTCTTATTTATTCAGGAGAATGGGGGGTTTTTTCCCTAAATGGCAGTGCCTTTCTCTCAATTGAGAATGACTCTTTTTCCCATGTTGGAGCTGAGATGAGCTGTGAAACTGCCTAGGTAAAAGAAAGGGTTTGTAGGTTAAACATCTGTTGTCCAGTAACGGGCAGTTTTCAAAAACATAGGATAAGAAGCACTAATGTTCCAGGGCAAACACACAGTATAATGTTTTCCCTGAAATAAATGAATTTAAATCCTTTACAGACCTTTTGATTTTGATACTGTTCCTGCAATCCTGCAGAGCACTAGTGTTCAAGTACTGAATTGTTTTGGAGAATCCAGCATTTTGAGGCTGTTGTTTTTGAGCCAAAACACATTCTTCTCTCCAATTAATTTTTCCCAGAACAAAAAGTTGAAAAATGTTTCATTTCACTCCAAATGTACACAAACTACTTTGCTTTTGAAGTTTAAAGAAGTTAACATTAATTTCACCACCTTTGAACTACAAAATCACTTCTATTTTGAAGCATGTCATAGTGAAATACTTTAGACTTTTTTTCAGGTTTCTTGTAAAACATTATGAACTTACACAAATTTGCAAAATACTTTTAAATTTACTAAGCCTGCATTTAATTTCTCTTGTTTAAAAAAAAATTAATCTCATCAGAAAAAGAAAGAATAGAAGTGCTGTCATTCTCTGTGTTCATAAACTTTTGGCTTTAGGTGTGCTATCTGACAGTTAAATTGGCAGTATATATGCCATATGTATAGTGAGAGGCAAGGTGATTTTTAATGGGAAACTATTCTCTGTGAACAGCTTAGTTAATTTGATTCCCTAAGATACTAGTTACATCTTTTTGAAATCAGTTTTTAGAAGTGAATGTTAGATGTACTCATTTGTGTTCACATTACCTCCATTCCCCTAAAATTTAATGCGAATACTCTGTATCTCTTAATATTTTTTCCTGACCTGGACATGTGCAGTCAGCTTTTCAGCCATGCAAGTGGACACTTTTTAAAAGCTTCTTAATCAATGACATCCTCCATTACTTTCTAGAATTAAGAAAAATTAGCATTGGCTTACAGATTTTGTTTAAGAAATTAAATACTCCAGAAGAATAAACAAAGCTTGTGACTGCATGTTTCCATTTATATTAACAGCTGTGTGACCAAAATATCACCGTTTTTTACTGTCTTTCCTGACTTTACCTTATGTTGAAATATGCCAACTTTTCATAATCTCTAAAAAAAAGTGATACTGTCTTGAGTCTCAGCTCTGAGCGTAACTACTGTGAGTTTGTCTGATGCATTAAAAGCTGCTTTTGCAGAACAGAAAATCTAATTTTTTTTTATCCTTAAGGCAAACTGGAAAGCAACAGGAAATTATTTACAAAAACAAATTCAACCAAAGTTCCAGCATAAGCAGTGCACAGTTAATATATTAATTGATGTCTAATGTTCTGTCTTCTTACCAGTATGTATTAGCATTCAGGTTGTAAATTATTTCCCCATTAGTGTTCTATGCAATTTTTCTAACTTGATGCATCTTTTTCTTTCTTTCTTCTGGTTTCCATTAGTTCACTTTGAGCAATTCAGATCATTCCCAGAACATCCCCTAATCCTTTCTGGTGGGAATCAAGTAATACAGTATTGTTTTTTCAGCATTTGAACATCCATCTGAAATACCACTTGGTGTTTTTCAGAAGAACTGCCAAATTACACATGCTTACTTCTTGAGAATATTTTGAGTCAAAATGCTAGATACTCAGAGTTTGTCACTCTGAATATTCAGTAGTTCTTATGTTTGCTGTGAAATTAATTAGCTTTAATAGAATGAGTCTGCAAATGGAAACGTTTAACCACGTACTGGTAAAATGTTAGCGGAAATGAAAGATAATGGTGGTATTTTGTAATAAATACAGAAAAGATTTTAACACTCTTTTCTCTCTTTCCTGTAGCATTTTCCATGTGCTCATCCTGAATGTAGTAATTGTAGGAGCTGGAGTAGCAATGGCAAGATTTTATCCAAATATAGGAGGTATCATAAGGTGAGTGTTGCTTCCGTAGTGAAGTTTCCTGTCATGTTACTGCATGTTTTGTCTCTTGATGTAGAAGCTAAACATTATGAGTGCAAGTAATTCTATCTTTGTATTTTGTGAGGTTTATACCTTTTCAATCAGTAAATAATAACTTTAAGAGTATGAACAGTAAGTTCTTTCATAGTTCTGACAAATTGTGCTTCTGTATCTGAGGTGATAGGGATGATTCCTCAAATTCCATTGGAGCTATATCTGAGGACCTTGCAACTATACACATGAAAGAGTACTGTGTGGGTAATAAAGTTGCTCAGTTACTGTAGCTTCTCTCAAGTTTCTGTTTTTTGTTTAGACCACATGAAGCTCTTTTGGAAGTCCATAATAAAAATCCAATTAAGCAAGTAACTTTAACAGGAAAAATTACATTAAAGTTTGACTCCTAAATGATATCTTAAATTTACCTAAGATTTCAGTAATTGAGAAAGATTATAGGGAACAATCTAGTAAGTTTTATTGTCTACATTTGACACCAATCAGAAATTACAAATCATAATTTATTCCTAGTTTGCATCTTTCCTACAGCAACCAACCAGGAGAGGGAAGTGTTTAAAAAAACCAGAAATCTGCAATTATAAAACCAGACTGACAGGCTTAGGTCAGACCAGAGTAGCAAAACTTAATTTTGCTCACTGGCTGATCTTTGAGGACTTTTTTTCATTTCTTTTTTTTCCCCTACTGCTCATTTTGGTGATTGGTTTTTTATTCCAGAAGTAGAGATGCTGTACTTATCAATTCCAAATGCACATCATACAATACATTTTCAAACTGATACTCTGCTAATCGATTAATACTGTGCATAGTAAGGATTTTGAACACTGATCTCCAACTGATAAATTTTCTGTGTACAGTCAATTTAACAATTAATTGAACAAAAAAAAATTACTGTTTTTGCGTTGCAGGTGGTTACTCTGTATTGTGATGTCTTCTCTATCTAAAATGAATGTCCAAATACTTGAAATAACATGTTGTTAGTTACTAATGCACATTTGACTGCAGTATAGCTTAGTTGGTGGAAACTCACAGTACAGGAAGATAATGAGACAGTTTTGGTGAGCAAGGGAGTGGTTAGTAAAAGAAAAGTTAAATGTTTCACCTGATGTGATCATGCTACCAGGAAAGCATGTAGATCTTTTCAGGTCTGTAAAATGGTTTTCTAGGGTCTCATTAAATAAAACTTGCAGATTCAGGAGCATTTCTGTGCTTAGATGCTTTAACATGTGTCCTTAGATGGCCAGGGTACAATGAGATACGCAGTTCTGACAGCAAAGTTTGCCTAACAAAGGATGTACTGTCCAGTCTTCCCCAAGAAAGTAGAGACATCAAGTCATAGAGGAGAGTCTTCTCATCTTCGGGGATTCAGTCCCCAGAAGCACTGGGGATGTGACTGAACCATCAGAGTCATGTCAGAGTGCAGGTAAAGGGGAACAAAGTGCTGAGCAACACAAAGGGGGATAATTAAATACCAGGGAAGGAGGTGAAGTGCAACAAGGAACAGAAATTGACATATAGCAACTGCAAATAGTCATTGTTCAGCCTCACTCATCATTGGTTTGAGGGGGGCATAAATGACAACAAGAAATAAGAGTTAACACAAAGCATCCTTTTTTCTTTTTTTTCCTTTTTCCCTTCTCCCCCCATTTCCTCAGATACTCTGGAGCAACATGTGGTCTGGCCTTTGTATTCGTGTATCCATCTCTCATCCACGTGATCTCCCTGCACCGTGCTGAGCAGCTAACGTGGCCAGCATTGATCACTCACATCTTTATAATCCTCCTTGGACTGGCTAATCTGATTGCACAATTCCTATTGTGAAAACTGCCCCTTTTCCTTGTGGCTGTCACAAGTGGTACCATAACATTTGTCAACAGCCTTGAGCAACACTGTCATGCATGAGAACGAACAGTCCTCAGAATTATGTTCTTGAGAAAAACTGCGCTGTTGAAACAAATTCAACACATATCTTTCAGGCACTTGACAAGAAATCTGTGCTGGTGCTCTACAAAGACATTTGCTTGAGAAGTTAAATGGTTTAGATTTGGGTGAGGTAGTTCTCCTGGTTTTGTTGAATGTATACCAGAAATTAATGAGACTCAGATATTTCTGTTCTTTACAACACACTTCTCAAAATACAGCTTTCAACTCAGGTGACGTTTGATTAACAAACGTGCTTTCACAGTGTTGTTCAGTGACTGTTTGAAATGCTCTTTTGTTGCAGCTATTTTCCTGTTTTTCTTGGAAAATGAAGAAATTATTGTCTTTCCTTTTTTTTTTTAGGTTAATTTATAGTCACTTGGGTCAAAATGCACTCTTAATTTTGAATATGCTATTAAATCCTTTTGGCAATGTTTTTCCTCTAGGAAATTCCAGCTAGAAGAAACAATAAACTCGTGTCTCAGTGTTATATTCAGAAGCAATATGTACACAAGTTATTTGTGATCTTACAATGAAAAAAATCAAGAGGATAAAAAAAACTTAGAACAAGACAATTAAAATTAGAATTCCAGGCTTGACCTCACTTCAACTCTGGTAACTGGGCTATTGTGTGCTGTGCAGTTGGCTCATCAGGAGTTGCATGTGGTTTTTATGGATGGACACAATGTTCATCACAGGCTTGCTCATTCCCTTGTAGGGTCTTGTTCCAGTTGTTTTACTATACATTACTCTAGACATTTTTGACGTGAGCGAACAGACAAAGCTGTGTGGACCACATCAGGTAAGTGTCAGATTCATAACAGAAGCTGGAAGAATCTGTGAAGCACATTCTTGTGGTTTTGTTTTGTTTTAACTTCCTGTTTACCAACTAAGGGTGTACTTCCATAAGCACACAGACACCTTCTTTCACCTACCATCTGTGCTTCTGAGTCTTAATCCAAAACATGAAATAATTAAGTTGCCAGACACTATTGGAATGACATATTTTGTGAGTGGTTGGAGAGAGAGGAAAAACTTCTCTTTAGTCCTGGTTTGAGTTGAAACAGAACTTTCTGTTCAGTGATTTTACTTCTCAGCTCAATCATTTCTAAGTAACTGCAGTTTTTGATGCTAACAGCCTATTTGTGCAGACAGTAGCTGCTTCTAAAAGTTGTAAGAGTCATGTTTACAGTTACTACCAGGGATTGATATGCAGAAAGGCTGTTCCTTAGACTCGCTTCTAATGAGGCCAAAGTCACCGCTAAATCTGTGTGCCATATTGGAGTGCTCTGAGAGGCTGCACCTGTGAATAGGAGCGGACAGGACAAGTGACCCTAAATTGCCAACATTCTATCCCATATATGTCATATTTACCCAATATGCACGAAGTTTCAATGTCTTAAAATAATGAACAAATGTAGAATAATTTCAAAAGTACCCCAAGTAATGATAAAATCTAAAGTAAGTAAAAGAGGAAAGTATTGAAGTCATGCAGGGTTTGTGAATTTTGTGTCATGCAGTAATTTTGAGGTGGGAAGAACAGTAGGGTACAAGTTTGTGTTTTCATCAGGATAATGGAAAGCATAGCCCGGCTTATTACTCTGCTTCTCTGGGAAATTATGTGAATTTTTGTAGTAATTATGTAAATTGTTTTCTTTGAATTAGGCTCCTCAAACTGTGTAAAGGACACCAACTTGCATAAACATCCTTTGATTTGTCTGAAATACGAGATCATACAGGTTTGGAATATTTTCTACAGAATAGTGTAATTATTTCAAACTGTCTTTCTTTTTTTTGATTTCTTTTGTCTTGAGTATATTTTGTGTTTTTAAATCAGAATTAGGGAATACACCCATTGCTTGTTCTGTGATAGAATTATTTTCCCCATCCTACTAGTTTTTTTCCCTGTGTTTTCCTCCACTGCTGGTCCCTCTTATACTGTAGGGCGCATCTGTCCTCCCGTTTCACTGCCTGACAGTGAGTGTATCTTGCCATGCGGACACGATTAGCACTGACCAAGTCATCTGCTTTTAGGACTGGGTCTGACTTCTCCCATAAAACACTTCTTTGAATGTCTAAGGTAGTCATCACTGCATGTAACTTGATGGCTGCATTCCCTGAATGTTCTCATCAGTGTATTATTTCACAAATTAAACCTAAGGGGTTTTTTTACTTTCCAATAAACTACTTGTTTCCAGCATATTTTGCAAATTTACTGTTCCACAGTTGTAACATGTTCTTGCAGCATCCTCCTGGAAAAGCTGGCAGGCCATGGCTTGGATGGGTACACCTTCCACTGGGTTAAAAACTGGCTGGATGACTGGACACAGAGAGTGGTTGGGAATGGTGCTGCATCCAGTGGGTGTCCAGTGACCAGTGGTGTCCCCCAGGGATCAATACTGAGCCCAGTTCTATTCAACATATTTATTGATGACGTGGATGAGAGGATTGAGTCATCATAAATTCTCAGATGACACGGAGTTATGGGGCAGTGTCAATCTGCTGGAGGGGAGGAAGATGCTGCAGGGAGATTGGGACAGGGTGGATCAATGGGCTGAGGCCAAAAGGATGAGGTTGAACAAGGCCAAGTGCAGGGCCCTACATTTTGTCCACAATTACCCCCTGCAGCTACAGACTGGGGGATGAGTGGCTGGAGAGCAGCCTGGAATAGAGAGACCCGAGAGTACTTGTTGACAACCAGTTGAATACAAGCCAGCAGTGTGCTCAGTGGCATGAAAGGCCAGTGGCATCCTGGCTTGTATCAGGAATAGTGTGCCCAGCAGAACTAGGGGTGTAGTTCTTCCCCTGTACTCAGTGCTGGTGAGGCCTCACCTTGAGTATTTGGGGCGGTTCTGGGCCACTTACTTCAAGAAAGAGATTGAGGTGCTGGAGCAGGTCCAGGGGAGAGCAGTGAGGCTGGTGAATGGGCTGGAAGTAAGGTTTTACAAGTAGAGGCTGAGGGAACTGGGGTTGTTTAGCCTGCAGGAGACTCGGGGGACCTTATCGCTCTCTATAGCTACCTGAAGAGAAGTAGGTGGGTGGGGATCAGGCTCTTCTCCCAGGCAGCTTGTGACAGGACAAGAGGGCAGGGCCTGAAGCTGCACCAGCGGAGGTTTAGGCTGAATGTTAGGAAACACTTCCTCATGGAAAAGGTGGTTAGACATTGGAATGAACTGCCCAGGGAGGTGGTGAAGTCCTGGTCCCTGAAGGTGTTTAAGAAACGACTGGATGTGGCACTTAGTGCCCTGGTCTAGCTCATTGAGGTGATGTTAGGTCATAGGCTGGACTTGATAATCTTAGAGGTCTTTTCCAGCGTTAATAATTCTGTGATTCTGTAAACTGTCTGTAGTTCCTTGTTACAGAAGTGCTTGAACACCAAAAGGAAAGGTTAAAAGACGCAGGATTTCAAACATCATTATCCCATTCATATGAACCTCTTATTTACTACAGATTCAGTGCTTATTTTAGGTACAGACCATGATAAATGCAGGTACTTCACTTTGATTATATCTTTTCATGTTCTGTCTGCATATGCTTGCATGACTTTGATACTGTCCCACACCACATTCTGGTCTCCAAGCTGGTGAAACATGGGTTTGATGGGTGGACCACTAGATGGGTAAA
>JAOXOE010000874.1:12096498-12134197 GCA_028565055.1 Phoeniculus purpureus | reverse complement strand
GCCACAGTCCAGGAGGTTCCTCCAGTGCATTGGTGACAATTTCCTGATGCAAATGGTGGAGGAGCCCACTAGGAGAGAAGCACTGCTGGATCTTATTCTCACCAACAAGGAGGGTCTGGTTGAAGCAGTGAAGGTTGAGGGCAGCCTTGAGTGCAGTGACCATGAGATGGTGGAGTTCAGGTTCTCGTGTGGTAGGAACAGAATATCTAGCACAACCACAACCCTGAACTTCAGGACGGCCAACTTCGGGCTTTTTGAGCAATTGCTAGGAGAAATCTTACGGGACAGCGTGCTGGGAGGTCAAGGGGCCCAAGATAGCTGGTTAACATTCCAAGACCACTTCTTTGAAGCCAAAGATTTGAGCATTCCAGCAGGAAGGAAGTCAAGGAAGGGAGCCAGAAGACCTGTGTGGTTAAACAGGGAGCATTGGAACAGGCTGCCCAGGGGGGTTGTGGAGTCTCCTTCTCTGGACATGTTTAAAACCCACCTGGATATGTTCCTTTGCGACTTGGTCTAGGTGATCCTGCTGTGGCGGCGGGATTGGACTAGATGATCCTTCAAGGTCCCTTCCAATCCCTAATGATTCTATGATTCTATGACTTGGTATAGTTAGGTTAATCGTTTGGCTCAGTGATCTTAAAGGTCATTTCCAAGCTAGGCAATTCTATGACTATGATTTTATAATACAGGTACACACAGCAGCTGCCACTCCAGGCTATATCCAGTTTCCAGCCATTCATACTTAAGGTGTTGCTTCCAGCTGGCAAATACATTGAAGCTGCTAAACTTGCTGGGGGATAAAGTGATGTGTTACTGATCACTATAAAGCTGTAGAAGAAATAATAGGAAATTAATAGAAAAATTGCACGCAATGGCAAAAGCTATGTCAGGACATGTGCAGTTTCACCCTGAAATCTAGAGATGCAGAGACAGAGGAACGCATTTGTCATTCTTTCCATCTTTGTACCACTCACAAGATTAGTGAGATACTCCCATGCTAATCCAAGCTCTCACTTCAGCCAGATATTCAAAAGCAGTCAGCCAGTCACTACAAACTCCCAT
Organism: Phoeniculus purpureus; assembly: GCA_028565055.1. Lineage (NCBI taxonomy): Eukaryota > Metazoa > Chordata > Aves > Bucerotiformes > Phoeniculidae > Phoeniculus > Phoeniculus purpureus. The sequence goes on along the minus strand of JAOXOE010000874.1, from coordinate 12,133,135 downwards.
GGAGCCAGGTTAGAATTACAAAGTTTAAGTGAATGACCTCAGCAGAGAAAAGCTGACTTTCTGAAAAAAAAACCTGTGCAAGTGGGGCAGTAAAACATGCAAATCCATCACATCTTGTGCCTGTGCAGCCGATGCAAAAGTCTATGCACTCAACATTCCGTATTAACTACAGACCTTAGAAGACAAATGGAGTATGTTACTTATAAAACTGTAGGCAATATGATGTGAAAAGTCATTCTCCTTAATAAATTATTTCTATGTTTTTAAAGGCTTGGGTCCTAGACAGTATCTATTTCTGTTTGCTAATATTAAATTAATCCCTCATGGAGGAGATATATTCTGTTTCCTGGCCCTTCTCACAACACTTAGGGCCAACATAGCACTAAATAAACTGGAACAGTTTGAAATCTAGATTTTTTTCTGCTGTGAAACAATTTATATAGAGTGTGGGGTTTTTGCCTTCAAGAATTTTGGAGTAGTCCTCCTTTTTCAGTTTCAAGATGACCAAGTAGTTCCAGTAATTTCTGATCTTCCTGCCAGTTTATTATTAGTGCAACTGGCTACAAACCAGCTGACTGATGTCAGTCTCATAATCAAGAGTGACAAAGCTAGACAAGGTCTCATGAGAAACTGAAGGAGGAGGATCAAACACAATTGTGAATCTGTGCAAGAGATTTGAGAAAATGTTTTACTGCTTTTTACAGCACTACTTACTCAACAGGTTTTCTTTATTTTCTTTCCCAGGTGTGTACATGTTGCATTGTTCTCTGTTTTGCTGTTTGGTGGCTTTTTTTAATATGTAATATTAATATGTAATTTTTTTTAATATGTAATGGTGTATTTAACATGAGTGCATAGCTCTATTTAATATGATTCATTAATATATACCAAAGGGTAGAGCATCCCTAGTTATTTGCTCTGTTGCCAGCTGCAGTCATAGGTTTGCATCTTGCAGTTACAGTGTCAAGACAAGCCATCTTTTCAAGGCTATAACAGCAATTTTTCCAGTCATTCTGTGCACAGGAATGTGGCTGCACACACCCTGAGGCCTCCAGTCATCAGTAAATCTTAACAGATCCTGTCATCTGCAGAACCAGAAACTAAGCATTAGTATAAAAGCCACTCATGTCCCTTCCTTATGTTTCAGTAGCTCTGTTCTTGACACAGCTTTTTCTAGACCTACAGCTATGATTCTACAACTACATTTTTTAGAGTGGTATTGTAGAAAGGTCACTGCAAAAAACATGGACCATTGCAAGAAGACTATCTGGATTATTTCAGACAGGACTGACAGGGATTACAATCTGGTTCACCAGAACTTCTTAGCACTAAGTTTAAAAAGACAGCATATTTTGGTGACTCTTCATTACTGTGTCTAATTTTTGTAGTTCGGTCATTCATGATTGGCTTCTTGGAGGGGAAGTTATAGCCCCAAGAGTAAGATTTGTGGAAACCATAATTGCTAAAAAATGAATTGTGATGTTGCCATCAGGAATGCTGTAGACAGGAAATGCTATAGGAAATGCTGCAGGGAGTTTCTCAGCGCAGCCTAAGCTGCAGGGACATAGCACATTACTCTTCTCATTATAGCCAAGAAGAGCTGTTGTGTTTTCCATATTTACATGTAAAGCCTATTCAGGGACAGTTGTACAGATCTGAGCTGTCCCTAGGATCCATTACAACATATTTAGCACATTAGTACATCTCCACAAAAGGCATCTGGAATTCTGTGTTTTAAAAAAGTGTTTTCAAGAAAATTTGAAGTTCAACAACTGTTTCAATCTCATTTTTTATTGCCTGAACTGTATCTTTATTGTAATCTGTGCTACTCTGCTGGTGATAAAAATTTTCCAACCTTCAGGTGACATGAATATGTAAAGCATTCCAGCAGATTCACATACCATCTTGCCTCAGTGCAAATCTACAAAGGTGGTTTTCCAGCACACATTAGGCAACACCTAACCTTTGAAAAATTTGCTTTCATTCACCAGCAAGCTTTCAGTAATATGCTCTGGGAGAGAGTCAAAGTTGAGTCCTTCAAGCCAGACTATCAATTCAGTTAAATTGCCTGTAGGACATAGTTTCTTACTTCCAGATTTTCACATGGTATAAAGAAGTCACATTTACTGAAGGCATAAGTTTTGCTAGGAAGGCACATAGACCCTCACAATATCTTTTGTTTGGGAAACCACCAGTACATTAAAAGGAAAGAAGAAAATAAGAGGAAGAAAACAACCAAGAGAAGATGCTTTTGCTGTTCATTCTTCACATTTGTGATGGCATGTAACAGTAAGAGAAGGCCTGAAATCTTTTATTGCTGTTTGGTTTCTTACTTTTCCCTGTTTCAATACATTTGGACATGATCATTTCAGACCACAGTCAATGCTGTTCATTCTTTGTGATTTGCCATTCCTCTAATTCAACTACAAGACGCAGTGAACATCTACATAAGGCAGGTCAGGATTTCCCAAAGGCTGAAACTCCTCCCTTTAGCAACAAGATCTAGAAGAGAAAAAGAAAGGAACTGAGAGGAATCACCTTGCTCCAGGGTTTGTGGAGTGGGCGAATTGTCTTGCTCCCTGGCATCAGTGAAACCCTTCACGTCTTTGTGGGTCATGCTACTTTACCTTCCTCCTCGCCTCTCCCCATGGTTTTCCATGCTTTTAAGAGCTTGTCAAACACACAGTCCAAGCAAGATCTACTGGAAAGGTTATGTAGCATTAAGATTACACCTGCCTTAAGTTCTTAAAAAACCAGAAAACATATTTAAAGTAATGCTCCAGTCCAGCTTTCTGTTCTCCTTCCTTAATGTAAGAGTCCAGCTCCCTAGAGCTAAATGTTAAATCTGACTGAAAATTGTTTTAACCAGCTGAAAGGGCACAGAAAGTTCCCATCTTTATACATGGTCATCAGGTCAGAGATGAGTTAGACTCTGCCATCTGCAAGAGGTTCATGATGACTATGAAGAATTGAGACATTTGTTTTACATCTGTTTGTAACGACAGAAGCTCCAGCAGCACAGCGGTCGCCTAACTGAATTGGGGCAGTGGTTCAATACTGACTCAGAGGGAAGTGTGCCAACAGCACCACTGAATGTGCATTACATATAATACAGCAGGAAATTTGGACAGCAACTTGTTATAACGCTGTTTTGGAAATGCATGAGTCACTTTGTTTCTGGAACCTGAACCTTTCTCAGCAAGTTTTTGTGCTGGAGACACGGTCATGGCGTTGAGATGCCTGAAGGACTGAATGCTGAGCTAGTTTATCCAGGATCTTCACACTGGAATACTTAATGCGCCTCTGTCTTTTCCTCCTCTTTTCAAAACACCAGAATGTATTGAACTGTTTTCTTCCATTGTGAAATATTATTTAAAACACTGTAACTGACACTAATCTTCTTTATCACAACAACCCACTGTGCTTTGCATCTTAGCTGTTGCACTCACTGACAAATGCCTTCAAAAGAGGCATCCCCACATCTTACTCTTTCACACCACCAAGCATGCAGTACTCACTATTTCAAAATGTTTCTTGTAAGACTGGACACTAACATCTCTGATAAAATCACATGTGCTCCTCAGTATGTCTGGAGATGTCATGACATGTCTGGAGATGCCTCCGCATTTCCTTTGCTTCCTTTCTCCTCCAACTGACAGTTGTCTTTGTTTCTGAAGCAGCACCCCTGTCCAGGTACCACTCCAAACTGAACTCATGGCTGAACATCCCTCCCTCTATCAAATACCATTTGTCTGCAACATCTTGGGGATCTTCCTACTTATTACAGAAACTGTAATATACTGAAACTGTAAAATACTGAAGCAGTGGTGAATTGAAAGACAAAATAGTTTAGTCTGGTAAATACAAGTACACACACATGTGTGCACACATGCACTTATGCACTTTTAAATGAGACATTTGAGTGTATTCCAAATTATCAAAGTGCAAGAGAAATCAACAGTTTGGCTGTGCAGAGGAAAATGAAGGTTTCTACCTTGCAATTAACATGTGTTTCGTTGAGCACTTGAGTGAACAAATCAGCAAAGATGAGTGAGATTGAAGAAGCGCACAAAGGAAGGGTCAGACTAACAGCTCTGTGACAGGGTCTATCCAGAGTGACATTCACAAAGTCTTTGATGCCTAAGAGGCTTTTCAGATATCAGGACTTAATGCTTATTCACAGTGTCTGACTCAACCCTGTGAGCATCTACAGCCATCCCTGGAGTCAAGAGTGCTCAAAGCTTGCCTCATAAGTGAGAACAAAGGAGTTGCAAAAAAAAAAAAATGGATTCTCCAGTCTTTGTCACCTGCTGATCCTAGCTGAGCAGGAAAAGCCAGAACACTCCTAAGTGTCCCTTGAAACAGAGCCAGGAAGCACACAGCTTATGTGCTGCTCACATCCTGCAGTAAAAGTATTCAGCTTCCCCTTCTTTTCTGTAACACATGTAGAGCATTCTTACAGCAAAAGCTACAGTCTCTCAGAAATCTTCCTTATTACCAGCCTACATTTATCACTAACTGTGATATCCTCAAGCAGGTTTTCTACCTTACAAAGCTGATGTGTGATTTAAAAACATGTCTGGGTTTTTGTAAATGTTATAGAACTGGTTATTTTTTTTTAATCAAGGACAGTACAAATTGCTTGACTTGATAGAAAACAAACCATACCATAGACATATTTATCAGATGTAATATTAAAATTGTATTGCGTCACACACGTCACTTCTTAATAGGGTCTAATGTGTTTTACAGACCTGCCTTTTTTGTGCCTCTACTACCGTCACTCCTGCTTTTAGCTTTCCTCTTGGCTTTTATTCTAGAAGCAGAGAAACACAGAGGTGAAGCACCACTGAGAATTTAAGTGTTGATCCACAGTTACAAATTCTTGTAAGACAGCAGGTAACTGGACAATAAAAAACATGCTCCATTCCTATGTATCTCTGCAACCTGCGATGGCAACTCCAGTGTAAGTTGATTTATCACATGCTCTTTATCAAAACAAGTATCAGGTTCCTGATAAATGACTGCAGCACGTACCCACTGCCAGCTGCTGAGTCTGGGATAGGATACTCATATACCCCATCTGTGTATTTTTAGCAGCTGCATGGCCTTTTTATGCCTCTTAATTGCTTTAATCGCACAAAGCATGCATGCAGTGAACAGATTTTGTCCTATTGATTTGTGCAAGGGCTCTATAATGAGGCTGCTCTGCTCTAGTATTTGTTTCCAGTAAATCAGTGTTGCACAAGATAGCTGACTCTCTGGCTGTGACTGACTGTCACACATGGTTCTGCATCATTTGTGTGCATTCTGTAAGATGCTACTTATAGGAGGAACCATCCCAGCTGTTTATTGCTGATGTTGGTGGTCTGGTACCTTAATGGATATTCTCTGAAATAATTTTTGTTTGCATCTGAAAGCTAGCAGCTCTACTCCTCCTGAGTATGGCTGGATAGGAACATCTCTAAGCCTGAAAACAAATGTTTTGCTAATTTACAAATAATAATAGCATTAGAGATAAGAACAAACTAATTCTATACTAGTATATCTGAGACCCTTGTGAACATAATTTCTGTCTTCACAGTTATCTACTTCCACTACAGCAGCACTATCTTGCCCGCCTGGCAGAAGGGAACAAACAAGGCTTGCATTCCCATTCTAGCCCAAGCTCCTTGAAAGCCCACACCACCTGTTTGTTGACTCACAGTCTGACGCAAGCCCCTGTGTGCACCGGGAAGGGAAAAACTCAGCAACACCGCAATGCCTTTTGTGCCTGAAAACAAACCCCTCCCTCCCAGACTGCACCATTTAACCCCACAGCGTTGCACATTCAAGTGCTAACTCCTCCAGCACTGCTAAAAAAAGTATGGACCTAACTGTAGGGACATACACTATTCAACTAAGGGTCCCTCGAAGTCTGAGGGCATGCTCATACCTGAACAGTTAAAGTATTCTTCCTCACTTCTAGTTAATACAAAGAACATTAAAAAAATCAAAATTATGTTATCCACTAGTCTTAAGTGAGTGATAATTTGGGGACATGATCCCAAGTTTTATTCTTTCTGTCACAATATCTAGGTACAAATTTCTTCAGTATGTCTGTGCACTCTTCTGAACAATTTCATAGGCTGAAAAGTTGAAATAACACAGAGTGGTTTTAGCACAGTGCACCACACATTGTTTCTATCATGTGAGAATTGCTTAACTGCAATACGCTTCAGCAGCACAATTTATTACAAACCTTGGAAATCATTTCAGGAGCCCAAGGACCTCATGGACCTTGGACCAAGTTTCAGCAAACTGCTCAGATGTGCAGTCATTAGACAGATGTCTGGAAACGTGTTCTTGCACGTTTATCTGCTAATGCGTATGTCCCAATGCAAAGCATTAACACTCATGAGTATTATGCGGATTTTAAACAATCCCTGGAACAGTTTGGTCCCATAGAAGTTATTCTGACACATGTAGTTCTCCTCTCCTTTGCCAAGTGGCTGCTTCGCCTACAGAGCCAGCTTCCACTGCTTTTGGTGCTCCAGACACTACAACATCCCTGCCCAGTGCTGACTTCATTCTTATTTTTATTGTTGTTCTTGCTGTGCAAGAAGCAGCAACGTGTAAGAGAAAGATAAAACAGGAGACAAGAGGATACTTTTATGCTTTCATCTACACAGATGACTCATATGGGACAGGTTTATTCCTCATCTCTCTCGGGATTAATGCCTCAAGGAGAAGAGCAGCAAAATCAAGGTTCTTTTTGCTGCTATGGGAAATATTTTTTTTTTGCCTTGCCTGTGAAGTCTTTGAGGCAATGGCTACATAGCACAGTTGGCTCCAATCTTACTGTGGCCTCTCAGTATTGTAATAATTTACTTAATAAAAGTAAATACCAAGTGATCAAGGCTTAATTATAATCTGAACATGCTGTGCTCTGGCAATAGATTACAGCAGCCACTGACTTGTACCTTAAGGCACTGAATCTACTGTTGGCATAAGGGCGAATCCATGTAAAGGGACAAGACAGCAAAGTGAGGTCCCACATTTGCTGCTCAGTGTGTAGGACACAAAGAGGAAGTGATTTCAGTGACTGAACACACTATTTTGCAGCAGCTCTGGATGTGGCTTTTTGTGTTCAACAGTGATGACTATTTCAAGGAGTTAAATACTATTTTGTAAAAAATGGAGAGACAAAAGCTTTTATTAGATAATGATTCTATTAAGACTCAAGTCCTCAGATAATTATTTGCAGAGGAATTCTAAATAATTAAAGTTGCAATTATCTATTGACTTATTCTTCTCCACCCTTAATTTTGTTTTGTGCAGAAACTGATTGTGATCATGCTTTATGAAGGTCATTCAGAGACACAAGAAATAAATGTGCTCCATAATCAGCACTGAAGTGGGTTTCTAGTTGCTTCACTTGATTCTGCCAGCTTGCCAGCAAGGCTGGTGTTGGTCTCTTCTCTCAAATCAGTGATGATAGGATGAGGAGAAATGGCCTCAAGTTGCATCAGGGGAGGTTGAGATTGGATGTTAGAAAGAAGTTCTTTATTGAGAGGGTGGTTAGATACTGGAATGGATTGCCCAGGGAGGTAGTGGTGTCACTGTCCCTGGAGGTGTTTAAGGAACGAGTGGACACGACGCTTAGGGATATGGTCTTACAGTTAGATACTAGGATAAAGGTTGGACTCGATGACCCTTGAGGTTCTTTCCAGCCATAATGATTCTGTGCTTCTGTGATTCTGTGACTTGCCATTGGTGAAGCTGTGTTAGCTGTCAGCAATTACCTCTTTATTATCTTCCTGCCTTAGCAGAGCCTTCAGGAGTATCTACTCCATGATCCTGCCAGTCACAGAGGTGAGACTGGCTGGACTGTAGTTCCCTGGGTCTTCTTTTTTTCATTTTTGAAAATCACAGTATGTTAGGGATTAGAAGGGACCTTGAAAGATCATCTAGTCTGTTGTTGAGTGGCTGTGTCTCGACAACCTGTGTTAAAGCCTGTACCCCCGTGAATTGGCTTGAGAGCCTTCAGACTCTGAGCCCGGCTTTTTCTAGCCCCGCTTTTTGGTCCGGACCATCTGCATACCGTTCAGGACACCAATATGGTCAGCAGCAAAATGGCGTTTATTACAAGTAACACACACTTAATATAGCCTTCTTGTTTTCATAAGACCTCCAATTGTCTTTACGGGTGTTATCTGTTCTGTATTATTTTCTTTTCTCTGCCCAATGGACTCGTGGAATGCATTTTCCTTTCCTTATTTGGTCTCTCTGACTGTTCTTTCTTATCTCCTCCAAGGACAGTCCCAGGCAGAGACTGTGAAGCCGAGCGGCCCCTGACTTTCTTTTATGGTCATTTGCTGCTATCTTATGAGCAATTATTTTAGCAACTACAACACTAGTCCAATCTCCTTGCCACAGCAGGATCACATAGACCAAGTAACACAGGAATGTATCCAGGTGGGTTTTAAATGTCTCCAGAGAAGGAGACTACTGGGCAGCCCGTTCCAGTGCTCTGTCACTCTCACTGTGAAAAAGTTTCTTCTCATATTGATGTGGAACCTCCTATGTTCCAGCTTACACACATTGACTCTTGTCCTATCATTAGAGGACACTGAGCAGAGCCTGGATGCATTCTCCTGACACCCATCCTTCATATATTTATCACCATTAATGAGGTCACCCCCCCATTCTCCATTTTTCCAAGTTAAAGAGACCCAGCTCCCTCAGCCTTTCCTCACCCAGGAGATGTTCCACTGCATCATCTTTGTGGTTCTGTGCTGGACTCTCTCCAGCAGTTCTTTGTCCTTCTTGAACTGAGGGGCCCAGAACTGGACACAATATTCCAGGCTGGGCAGTGATGAGCTGGACAGCACCCCTGAGGAGAGGAACTTGGGAGTGCTTGTTGACAAAAAGCTCAACATGAGCCAGCAGTGTGCACTTGCAGCTCAGAAGGCAAACCGAATCCTGGGTTGCATCAGGAGAAGTGTGGCCAGCAGATTGAGGGAGGTGATTGTCCTCCTCTACTCGGCTCTGGTGAGACCCCACCTGGAGTACTGCGTCCAGTTCTGGAGCCCTTATTCCAACAAGGACATGGACATGCTTGAGCGTGTGCAGAGGAGGGCCACAGGGATGACCAGAGGGCTGGAGCACCTCTCCTGTGAGAACAGACTGAGAGAGCTGTGGTTGTTCAGTCTGGAGAAGAGGAGGCTGAGAGGTGACCTTGTGGCCTTTCAGTATCTGAAGGGGGCCTACAGAAGAGCTGGGGAGGGACTTTTTAGGATATCAGGTAGCAACATGACTCGGGCCAATGGAGTAAAGCTGGAGCTGGGTAGATTTAGAGTGGATGTGAGGAGGAAACTCTTCCCCATGAGAGTGGTGAGAGCCTGGAATGGGTTGCCCAGGGAGGTGTTTGAGGCCCCATCCCTGGAGGTGTTTAAGGCCAGGCTGGCTGAGGCTCTGGCCAGCCTTATCTAGGGTAGAGTGTCCCTACCCATAGCAGGGGTGTTGGAACTGGATGATCCTGTGGTCCCTTCCAGCCCTGAATAATTCTATGATTCTGTAAATCCTGTGTTGTAGGTGCTTAGATCTTCTAGAAAACAGTATGGATCTGTTCCTGTGTGACTTGGTCTGGGTGGTCCTGCTGTGGCAGAGGGGTTGGACTAGACAATCTTTTGAGGTCCCTTCCAATCCCTAATGATTCTATGATCCTATATGGTCTCACCAAGGCTGAGTAGAGGGGGAGAAGAACCTCTCTTGATCTACTAACCACACAAGTAATCCACTCCAGGATGCCATTTGCCTTCTTGGCTACAAGTGCACATCGTTGGCTCATGGTCATCAACCTTGTGGCTGTCCATCACAACCCCAAATCCCTTTCTCCTACTCTGCTTGCCAACAGGTCGATTCCCAATCTATTCTTGTCCCTAGTGTTTTTCTTACCCAGATGTAAGACTCTGCATTTGCCCTTGTTGTCATACAGTAGTAAATGAGATATACTCACTTTTAAGTTGGGTAGTTTAGAGTTCTTTTTCTTCTCAAATAAACCAAATAGGTAAGTTTGTTCACTTTTTAATTATCTCTGTACTCAGCTGGAGTCATTCTATTTGCAGAAATGATCATAAGCATAATAAAAATAATTCTCCCAAAACGTGTTGTAGGCAATGGAACAGAGCATTCTGTGTGTTACAGCTCATTTCTTTGCTATTAATTCAGAACATAACTGTCACAAATTCTTAATTATTCTAGTAATTAGAAAAGGAAATTGACAATGCTTTTAAAAAGATAGCTACTTGCAATTGTTCCTTTAGGATGTTTGATGTAGCATGTGTATATGCCTTTATCTCTTGATAGAGAAGAAAAATAAGTCAGATGGATAAACAAACACGGACTTATTCCCTGTGTATTTGGCTCCTCCAGCTTTTACTGCCTGTATATAAAAGGAATACTTAGCTGCTTTTGCCCTAACTGAACCTAAAGGACTAGTAACTACGTTCTTCTTATGAGACGTGAGAATTCACTTTTCTGCCACATATCCCAGGTTTATTTCCTATGGATCTTTGATAGCAAGCAGTATTTGGTTTTGGAGGACCAAAACCAAACTATCAATTCTTTTAGTGTTATTTCTTGCATGCATCTATATATGTAAAGGGCAGAGAGGATATAAAAGAGACCATAGTCATTGTTATAGTTTGAAATTTGATCAGGTTTCTTGGACTGAGGGATTTGGGAGGTTGTTATGGCAACTTATGAGGTTTTTCAGTTCTGGAAAATTGGAACGATGGGTTTGGAGCTTCTGGTTATGAGAGAAACAGAGACACAGATCGAGAGAGAGAGATGTCAAGGATAAGTGGAAAGAAGGCATTGTTTGCTGAAATGGAAAGAGTTCTCTCCTTGTTTGAGGCTACAGCACTCTGGAAATGGAGGACTAGTGTGAAAGCATATGAAACTGAGAACTGGACTTTAAAATAGCTGCTAACACTGAGGAATTTGTGCATTATCTTGATGGTGTTACAGATTTGGTGAAATCATGTTTGCTCATGGTATTCCTGCAACAAACTCTCTTCTAGCGTACAAACAGTTAACTCGTCTAGGCTGCCTGGATGTTTACTTTTCCCTCCTGTGCCCAGCAGTGGCAGAGCCCAGGGGTGGGGTGGAGGTCCGTGTTGTGCAGAAGTGAAGGGGAGAGGTAGCTGCCGCAGGGGACAGATTGAGCAGGTGAAGTAGACCAGACAGATTTTGGGGTCCTTATTTGGGGACAGGGTATTCCTTTACCCCTCTTCTTGTAACCCTCTCCCTGTTTATGTGTCTTGGGAGTCTGGTTTTGGTTTTATTTTGGCCCATAGCAGCCTGTCTGTCCCTCTGTGGCTCTCTGTCCCTCTTCTGCTTCACCCCCTGCACCCTTTCCCCTGCTTCCCTTTTTAGCTTTCCCTTTTATCTTCCTCCTATCTCCATCCTTTCCCACAATTTCAGACTGTAGCCTAGGAAAATGCTTAAACTGAATATTTAAGGTTTGCCTAGGAGATTCCCAGTCTTTCCTTTTCATTCCACCCTCATCTACAGCTTTTAGCATCTCTTAGGAATTAGGGGTTATCAGGTCTGGGCAGGAGGAGGGATGGACTTGAGTTGAGGAAGAACACACTTTTGTTTTTCCCTTTTCTCCTTTTCCTTTCCCTTTCCCCATTTTTTTTCTATCTTTCTACTTTATAAAGTTTTTTAAATTCTAATAAAGTTTAATATTTCTAATTCCAGTTTCTGGCTGTGTGTTTACTTTACCTCTTGTCTCTTCCTCCAGAGGGTGGGAGGACTTTTCCCTCTGCACAGTTGAGCAGAATATAATTTTGTGGGCTAACCTGATGCTAAACCATGACTCAAGGAGCAGTAATGGCTGGAAACTTCTTCTTTTTGAGGGGCTGGAGACTGCAGTTTTTCTCAGTCGTATAAGAACACGTGATTAATCTCTGTATGTCTTTTTGTGTGATTTTTATGTGGGGTGAATTAAATGTGCTTTGGTTTTTTTTCCATATTAAGTTTGTTCTGGTTTTGCCAGCAATTTCTGTTTCCAAACTCTTGTTACATTAATTACATTAATTTGTTCATTTTGTCTCAGGTTTAAACTCCTGACAACAATTGTAATCAGTTGACACCTGTATTTTTTATTGTACTATTTAGCAATTAACAGTGTGATGAGTTACACACTGCCTAAGCTCAAGGTAGACTCTGTTCAGTGTGCATGCTTTGATTGATGATATCATCATCTCCTGGTATAGGAGCTTCCATTAGCCCTGACCCAAATAAAAAATCATAACCAATCCTTTTAAGAAACATGTGGCTCTTAGAAGCTTGTTGGAAATATTTGGGTTGAGCACTGCCTTAATTTTCTGTTTTTTCCAAAACTCATGCTGCTCATGGTTTGGATGAGTGAACTCTTCACTGGATGTCCAGCCCTAATGAGTAAAAGTGGATGGATATAAATCCAGGTGATGTCCAGTCACAAGCAGCAGCCTGCAGGGCTCAGTACTGGGGCCTGTGCTCTTACATATCTTTACTAAAGATCTGGATAAGGAGAACAATTGTGTTGTTTGCAGATAACACCAAGTTAGTTAGGGTTGCTATACATGTATAGCAGCTGTGAGAGAGAGAATTGAGAATGTTGGATTATTTGGTACAATATGTAGCAGACTCATCATGACTATCTAGCCTGGTACAAATATAATGCAATTTTCAAGGCTAAGACATGTTTTAAATAAAAATTTGAATTATAATGATGCATAAGTTTTAGAGTGAGGATTCTCTCATGTGTAACTAACTTCTTTGAGTGTCCTTGGAAAGTGAGCATCACTTGTAGACTAGAAAGAGTATAGTTTTGCTCTTGTGAACATTTTAGAACATGTGCAATATTCTCTACATGCATACATACATCAACTATATTTCAATAACAAGCAATAAACAGGTTATCTGTTTTGGAATGCTTCCAAGCTTCATCCCAAGGCAATGTCAGTCTTCAGTTAGCAGGAGTTTTACTCCGTGTTTAAATAGGACAAAAAGGCAGCTGTCATTACTACTCCTCTTGTAGCTGGTTGGTTTACGGAAAGAAAAAAAGCTTGAATTCCATAAATTTTCTATTGTCGTAACCTTGTATCTTCATCAGTTGAATAGGAGATAATCTGGGTACACCAGGTGCTGTAGGTTTACCCTGATCCACCAGGGAGGGTTGGAATTACATGATTTTTCGAGGTCACTTCCAACGTGTAACATTCTGTGATTCTGTGATCACTGTGTTCCTATTACGTCAGTAACAGGAGGCAGCTGCCATTTCAGTGTTATAGTCTGACACCCATAGGACAATGAGGGGGTAAAAGCAGTAACACAGTAAGATGACATCTTTCATAATATGAGTGGCATGTGAAGTAAGAATAGAATAAATATTTGATATGAATGAAAACATACTCAGGAGAACAGAATTATCCTGGGAGCAATGACAAAGACAAACTAAGCAGGTAGTGCATGCAACACCCACCAATTCCATGACCTCATCAAAGACACAAGTAGGTTAAATCCATCTGTAGAGGCATAAAACTGAACATCTTGTTAGTTACATGCTACACTTTCACAATTATAATACTATGTGTCTTTGTTTCTCACTTGATTACTTGTCAAACATTCTCTTATGCCAGGCATAAGCACCATGAGCACAAAAGAACATGTGCATAAAACGTATTACTAATTTTTGACATGGTACTAAACAGAGCTGGCTGTACTACTCTAGCTGATTAGTAAAAAGTCTTTGTAACTATTTAGACTCTGGCATCAGGTCTACTGAAATATACAGGCTTCCTATAGGAAATAGTGAATAATGATTAGACATGAAATGATGCACAGCAAAAAAGGCTTTCAGGAGAATAACTGCATAAGAAAATGTCAAATTATAGATAAGTTATTTGTCAAGAATAAAATAAAAAGTTTAAAAAGTATTTAATTTTTCAGAAAATTATTCTGAGGAGAATAGATTAAATTGGAGTGATAATTAACAAACTTTGTAAAAAAGAAGTAATTTGATATGTAAATAGGGAGAAACAGTAATTGTCAGAGAAGGACAGAAAAGATATCTTTGTTTGTCTTAGAGGAAAGACCTAATCATCAATAAAGACTTGAAAATTACATTTGAAATACAATATTTTGAAAAGTCTTCCATTTATTAAGAAAATATTTAATTTTCTATTTATGGACTGTACTTTACTTCTCATTGAACATGACGAGTTTTTCTGTGCAAACCAAAAGAAAAATGCGTTCCTTAAAAGGTGAGATAAAATCAATAGGTTTTATAGTAATAAAAACTATAAAAGCTAGAAGTGAAACTGATCCACCTCATCGAATAATCCATTCTGTGGCCAATGTCAATTTATCTCTTGTGTATATTTTAGCATTTTGTTCGGTCTACTTTTAAGTGAATTCATGAGCCCTCAGCCTTAACCGCTTCCTAGTGAGTATTAGAGAAGGTTTCAATTATTCCGTCCTTAAATTAGAGAATATAATGCAATGAGGACTCCTGATGATCAATCAGAGGTAGCTGAATGTAAGCCATACACAGGCAACATATAGGAACCCTATGCATAAGAATCTGTACTATGTAGATTGTTATGTCTTTTGTCACAGTGGATGTGATGTGGACAAAGAAAAGATGGCAGAAGATTCAGAAACAGCTTTTTTTTTTTTTTCATTAAGCATCAAAAAGACTCAAAGTAACCTCTTCTTAGCAAACCTATGTTACAAAGCTTCTACTTGACTTTTGCTGTTGGAAATTTTACTCTCAGATAAATTGTTTTCATAATTAGGAACTTGGTATTTCATCTTCCATATTTACACTCCTAATTTCATCCTATAATCATATTTATAGTCCACGCACAGTGACATGCAGCATCCCCTGCCTTTTTTTTGTTTGCTTCAACATCATCTCAATGGCTTTGCAAGCAATACTTTTATCTTTCTCTGTGCATCAAAATCATGGTGGAAGATTTCTGAAAATGTATTTGAAGACAACATCATACATTGTATGCTGTATATGTAAGTGATGTATCATACATTATGATATATGACTCTTGCAGACAAATTGACACAAATTTTAAGAATATGAAATAATTACAATGTATGACTGCACATATATGTGACATTGTATTCAAAGTTTGTTCAAGTAAGATTTTATTTATCAGAGGGTCACATTTCTTTTCAAGATGAAGACTCTTCCACATGTCTGTCTGCATGCTATTCAAGCGAGTCATAAAGCAGCTAAATCAACAGCCACATTTTTGAAATACCTGGAACCACAATGGGAATCAAAACTTGTTGTTCTGATAGCATTGTGCCACATTTAAATGATTTTAATTGTAAAGATTACTTTCTGATAACAGCTGGTTGTTATTTGTTCATATTTTAAATGAGGAAAATGTCACTGACAGTATTTTTAAATATCGTTGTGACAACTCCAGAGCTTCACCTGAGAAACTTGATTAATGAGAAAATTTTTATCTGAATTGCTTGGAAACTGAGAGTATGGGATGAGCAACAATAATTTTTTTAGAGAGTAATATGGTACTGCTGATGTGCCCATGTGTAATTCACAGGAAAACTAGTACAGCTAGGTCAAAGGATTTTTCTGGAAATCAAGTCACTTAGTGTTTAGCTAATGGAGGATATAAGGATGTAATTTAGTATCATTTTCCACTGCAATAAGAAAGTTTCAACCTTGAGTGAAGTTCCATTATCTGTTAAACTCTGAAATTGTAGTTCTAAACTGTGATAGCAGTGCATTATTTGTGTTTTCTCATATTTTATCAAGGAGAAAAAAAACTTAGGTAAATTTCTGGCATACCTACATGTCGACACTACTGGTGAAAGTAGCTCAGTTACAGAAACAATGAAACATTAGGTATAGAATTTCTATTGGCATGTTAAGCTTTTCTAATACTACTGTTATCACTCAGATATGCCTGTGTAGCCATTGATTAATTGTTAGGCCATATAAATGTTACTAGATACCAGGTTATTTGTAATAATGTATTGTTTTTCATTTCTGTTGTTGACATATACTGGAATAGTAGCTTGCATATTAAAAACACCTTGAGCCTGAGGAAATGTGCTGTGTGGTAGTCCACAAGAATTTTCACTTACATATATTTAAAATGAAGCACAACATTCCCATTAGAAGCCAAAAAATACCTTTGCTGAATCAGTATGCCTGAGATTTTAATTAACCCAGAAATCTTATGCGCTGCAAAGTATAGCTACGAATTTATAAGCATATTGACTGAATTTTGTTGCTATTCCAATTTTATTCTTTTGTTAACCAGAGGAAGTAAAAAATGTTTAAAACATTCAATAAAATTGAATGTTTTAAAAGATTTGGACTACTGTAAGATGTTCTCTTTTACTTTAATAATTAAAGTACAGTATTGCTTGATAGGCAGAATGCATACGATGTACAAGAAGGATACATAATTGTGCGGAAGTTAGATAAAGAAATAGATGGATAGATGGATATGCAAACACACATGGATATTCTTTACGAAGTCAATGTCAGCAGAAATGATTCCAGGTAAAATAATACGAGACAATTGTTTTTAAAATAAAATATTTTTGTATGCAGAACTGCAATGTTTCTTAGGCTACAAACATGTATAAAACTCTTTAGCAACTTTTATTAAAAAGAAGCATGAAAGTGTAGTTTGTCAATGACCTCTTGAAATCATCTCTCCCACCCTTTTTTGCAAGTGTCCAGTGAGAATTTGTTGCTCAGGCCTGGCCCATCTGAATGAAGAGTATCTGCAGCAGGGTACGTTTAGACTAGACATTAGGAATTTTTTTTTTTTCACAGAAAGACTAGTCAGACACTGAAATAGGCTGCCCAGGGAGGTGGTTTAGTCACCATCCCTGGATGTGTTTAAAGGTCGTTTATATGTGTTATTGGGGAATATGGTTTAGAGATGGACTTTGTAGAGTAGAGCTGATGGCTGGACTTGGTGATCCCAAAGGTCTCTTCCAATCATGAATGATTCTGTGATTCTATGATTTCTAGAAA
This sequence comes from Phoeniculus purpureus, assembly GCA_028565055.1. NCBI lineage: Eukaryota > Metazoa > Chordata > Aves > Bucerotiformes > Phoeniculidae > Phoeniculus > Phoeniculus purpureus. The sequence goes on along the minus strand of JAOXOE010000874.1, from coordinate 12,116,064 downwards.
CATTCCACCACCGCCATGGGAGCCTGCTCTGGTATTATGATAGAAAAAAAAGATTCTTGCATCCTGTATCTGTTACGTTTTGCCTTGCTATTGCACTTGCCCAAAAAGATTCTGATATCCATCTTCTCTATGTTTTCTGATTAGATAACTTTATAAAGCCTCTCTTCATCTTTTCTCCAGACTCAAGAAGCCATGCTCTCAACTTCCACATAGACATGTAGTGCTCAACCCTGGAAAACCAATTAATTTAGTTAATGTTTTATGGGGAGAAGCAAAAACCAAACCAAGGATGGTTTGGAAACCACTTATAAATTGCAAGTAAGAATAAAATCCAACTCAGTTTGGGGAAAAACAAGCAAGACAGTTAACTCATTCCACATAAAAAGACATATACACAAAGACATACCGAGATTCATCACAATGTTATGTTACTGAGCCAGAACTGCAAATGTTTAAGCCCTCAAAAGGAAGAGACTTCCTGGACATTCCTGATTCTTGTGGAAATGTGGTTTTCACCCAGTCAATGCTCCTGTTCCTCAGTGTTGGTGGACATTTTAAAGTTTCATTCTCTGTTCCACTTGCTTTCCAGCATTCCATTTCCAAAATGCCGAAAATTGAAGACCACAGCAACTGGTTAATAGCGTCAGTAGTGTCTTGTGCTGCAGAGGCCAAATCTGGATGTGACCAAATAACATTTTTTGTGTGTGAGTTTCAGTGGAGGGTAATTTTACTTTTACACTAATACAAAAGCATGTTTTTATGACACATATTTGTATGTATTTTCCAGTTTTCCCCCATACTGACTATGAAAATGTATTGTTCTCACCTAAAGGAAATTTTAGTATTCTTAATTTTAAATTCTGTGCACATTTTCAGTACTTGAGGAGCTAACATAAAATTGTCAAGCACTAAAGCTTTAGCAAAAGCTCTGAAATTATTGATTCACTTTTTAGTTCAAGTCAAAAATATATTTAATTAAGCAGACTTCATTGATACATTCCTTATGGATAGAAACTGGAAACTGTTAAAAAAATGTAAATATCTTAGTGTAAACTTATATCTTGTATTTTGTAGAAACTTTACCAGGCTTTCTAAAAATAAAATACAGACGGGATTCAATCAAAGTAAAGTATTTAGAGGTCACTTATGTTAGCTAATAGGTCTGAAGTTTGAAAATTCGTGGTTGTGATTTGAGACAGACAGGGGTCTGGTAAATGGACATAGGAGCTAAAATAGTGTCTGTGAGAAATTTCCAAAAATCAGAAGAAAATTCTCCTCAGCTTCAGGTAAAAATCCACCTGACCTCAGCCAATCAGTCCCTCTGTGAATGAATATATTTAGGTGGATAAACATGTATTTTGTGTGGTTTGGAGCTCATTTTTTTTTTTACTTTCCTCAGAGTATTTTTTTGTGTTTTTTTTTTCCTTTGGGTAGTTCCCAGTTTTGTTTGGGGGAAGAAGAGAGAGTTACGCACCGTCCCAGCTCTGAAGGAGAAGAAAAAGGGAGGGATCCATGTATACAAACCCTTACTTCAGAATATGGTGAAAGGCAGAGGCATATTTAGGTGGTACAAAGACAAAAGCCAACATGGAACAACAGTTGGTGAGGCGGAGGCACTGAAGAGCTGTTAAAGAGAAGCCAGACCCACACTGGAAAGCGTTCTGTTAGTGCCTTAACTCCAGGAACTTCCTAACTATGGATAAACACAGTATTTTAAGGACTTTCTGGAGGAAAAGGTGTGAGGCTGGCTTTGGTGCTTCTTCCCAGATGGCATGTTTACAGAGCTAGCACTTTACAGAAAGGACTCTTCAACTCTTTCCTTTGTTTTCATAATTTTGACAATTTCCTGTAGCTTTCCTGGGGGAACTGTGGAATTTATTGGGAAATGGAGTCTCTGCTAGGCATCTTTTTCATTAAATGTACTTCTCAAGTCAAGTTTCTTTGTCCTTTTATACCTCCAAACTCATAAGTGATCAGTTAGGCACTCCTTGTCTTTTGTTTACCTTTATTATCACTTGGATAATTAAGCCAATTAGTCCCAGACCTGACCAGACTGTCAATGCTGATATCCATCATGAGAAGAAGTAATCTTTTAGTGGTAAGGTCTTTCTGCAAACTCATGCAGCCTGTGCTATCTCTAGTTTGGTAGGCAGTCAGATCTTGGAATCTTAAAAGGAGCTAATACCCTAATATTTTACGTGGTAGGCTGTCCCAGCCTTTTTTTAGACTATTATTGATATTAGTTTCTGCTAGTGAAATTACATTCAGCACAAAAAGTAGCTTTTCCATTATATTTTATGTAATATAGCCTACTTTAAATGTTTGTGAATGACTAGAACTAATTTATAGCTGATTAGCACCTATTCCCGCTGCTAAAGACATATCTTTAAGCATTTTTTTCCTATGGAGTTTGGGATGAAGACCAAAGGAAAAATAAAGCTCCAAGACGGAGCCTGAAATAATGTAATCTGCTGATTTGTAATTGCTTTTACTGTTATCCTAGGTGAATATAACGAGATTCAACAGACCCAAGAGGGAGAGAACTGAGTAAAACCTGTAATATTTTCCTGTAAATATAATAATTTGAAATGTAAAAAAATGAAGAGAGCATTTTTAACTAAAGAAAATTCAGTCAATGAAAGTCATATCAAAAAGGAAATTCCTTGAAACATCATAGAGATGGTAGGAGGTAAAACAAAGACAATAAAAGATGTAGTATTTTAACAGACTACAAGAAGAACCTGACCATAGAATCCTAGAACCATAGAAACCTTTTGGTTGTAAGGGACCTTTGAAGGTCATCTAGCTCAATGCCCCTGCAGTGAGCAGGGACATCTTTAACTAGGTCAGGTTGTTTAGAGCCTGACTAAGCCTGGGGCAAATATTTGGGCAATCTCTGCAATTGTTTCACCACACTTTTCATAAAAAAATTATTCTTTACAGGAAGTCTATATCTGCTCTCCTTCAGTTTAAAACTATCACCCCTCAGCCAAATGCAACATGCTTTGCTAAAAAAGATTGTCCCCATCTTTCTTATAGACCCTTCTAAGTACTGAAAGGCTGCAATAACTCTCCCCAAAAATTTCTCTTTTCTTCTCTGAACAACCTTAACTCTCTCATCTTATTCTCATAGCAGAGGAGTTCTGATAATTTCCGTGACGTTCCTCTGGACTCTATCCATGGATGTCTTCTGGTCCAAGCCTTTCTTGTTCTGAGAACTCCATAGCTGAACACGGGCCTCACCATAATGCAGTAGAGGGTCAGAACTATGCCCCTGAACCTGTCAACCATACTTCATTTGATAAGGCCCAGGATATGCTTGGCTTTCTGGGCTGTAAAAGCATATTGTCCTTCTGTACAGAGCTACTTTCAAACCCACCACCCTGTAACCTGGATTAATATTGAGGATTGCTCAGATGCAGATGCAGGACATTGTACTTTGTTTTCATAGGGCTCATACAATACCACTTCTTCAGCTTGTTCAGGTTTCTCTGCATGACATCTCTCACAGTTTAGATTTCCCAGAGTCTTTAAAACACCATAAAACTGAGGATAATATCATAATAGAGAAAATAACAAGTTTTATTAACAAAGAACAAGGAACATTTAAAAGACAAGTGAAGGAAAAAAAACCTGTAAACTGATTAAACTGTCAAACTGTCTATTTCTACAGCCACAAACAGAGGAAGAATTCCGAATTTCAGTGAACCATACAATTCAGACAAAACCTTCCTTTCACTGATCCTTGAGTTATCACTGTCTCTCAATTCACTACATTCCCAGAGCAAGATCGCTGCTGCATCAGCACCTTGGCATGTGCTCTCCCTACATAACAGATGAGAAGTGAAGGAGGAGCTGGAAACCTGAAACTGAAAGCCCCAGACGCTTTGTTTGTTTGCAGAAATGCAAAAATTCAGCTTGGAGATTGTAAGTCAAGCATTTCAAAATATGTCAAATTATGACACTTTCTAAACACTCAGAGTCTTTCTATATTCTAAACTGCTGAGTTACCTAATTTTCAAATGCATCTTTATTAACTCTACAATCTCCATTTTTAAAGCAAAATCTTAATTTATAAGTTTCCGAACTCCCCCTTCTTTCTTCCATTTTTAAGATAAATTGACCAGAACAAGGCTCTTTGTTGTATCTGTGTATGTGTTAAGTGATTTTACATAAAACATTCCTTGCATGAGCACGTAAAAAGACTGAAGCTGGCATTTTAAAAGGCTACTTTTACTGATATTCTGTCCACACTAGCAGTGTTCTACAAATAAGTTTTTACATCCAGTGGTTGGAATGGTAAAGTCAAAAGTGATAGCCTGTAAGACAATAGAGTTCTTTTTTCCTCTGATATTTTATGTGAAATCATTGTTTTGCTTTTAAAGATCAAGTCTAGCTATGCATACAGTTACTTTGTTACCATATTGTGCTTAAAAATGTCTATTGGCTTTGTTTTCATATTTGTAGCTACCAATGCACAACACAATGTACCTTGACATTTCCTGACCACCTGAAATCACCATGGCAACTAACTCATGAACCACTTTTTTATGTAGATACCAAGAATATTTAGAAAAATAAAGCCAAAAAGAAGCATTTATTGAGCAAATGAACATAGATACAGAGTGAACACAGCTAGGTTATACCAAATTAACACCAGTGTGAAGAGGAAGCAAACTGATACAAAAGGAAAGAAAATCTGTAAGTTTCAAGTGATGTTTAATACTCTGAATAAAGGTGACATTCAGAATGCTGATTTTTCAGGCTGCACAAGATCATTTAACAAACACAATCACTTTAAAAGACATTTGCAAAACTAATTCTTATGTTCTGTTCTATTTTCTTAGGATCACTATAAATGTCCTTATAAAATCTTCTAGCTGGTATTTTTTATGCAACTAGGGATTAAATCAAACATGATTAGCAATCATCATAGTTTATTATATAATTATGTATGTGACTTTTGTGGCATTTGTCATGAACCTTGACTTTTTTGGATAGTTCTTTATTCTAACCTGCATATTTGCTGCATATAGCCCCAGCAGGGCATGTGATGATAGGATCCAGGGTCCTGTGGGTGCAGGAAGGCACACAGATATTTTCAGAAGTGTCTATTTTCTACTCAGGCCAGTTTAATTCTCACATATGATGATTTTCGCTAAGTAATTTTTAGGGTTTGCTCCTAATTTTTCTGCTCCTTGTTTCTTCATCTGTAAAAGCAGAGCAGTTATTTCTCTTTGCTTTAATCTCATGTTTTTCAGCTCATAAGCCCCTTGTGGTATGACTTATTCTTTATTATTAAATCTGTCTGCTCTAATAGATGAAATAATATTAAAAACTATAAATGGATATGTGATGAGGTGACCCTGGCTGGATGCCAGGTGCCCACCAAAGCCAGTCTATCACTCTGCTGCCTCAACTGGACAGGTGAGAGAAAATCCAATGAAAAACTCATTGCTCAATATGAGTACACAGATAGATCACTCACCAACTAACTCTAGGGGAAAAACAGACTCCAATAAATTAATTTAATTTATTGTCTATCAAACCAGAGCAGGGTAATGAGAAATAAAGCCAAATTTTAAAGACTCCTTTATAACAACACTATTTTCTTCCCAGGCTTAACTTTGCTCCCAGTATTTCCATTTTATGCCCTACAGTAGAGCAGAGATCAATTTGTTGTGTCTTGTCTCTATCGCTCTTTCCTCCTCAAGGGAAGGAATTCTCATAATCTTCTCCTGTGTTCCTCCCACAGAGGATAGTTCTCCATGAACTTCTCCTGGAAATATGGATATTCCTATCTCCATAGGAAATACGAATAGTTCTTCTTTACAAACTGCTCCATTATAGATCCTTTCTGCAGGGTACAGCCTTTCAGGAACAAACTTTCCTGGCATGGGTCTCTCATGTAATTATAAGTCCTGCAAGAAAACCTGCTTCATTGTGGGCTAATCTCCCTCCATGGGGCCATAGGTCCTACCAGAGTCTGTTCCCTATTCCTTGGCTTCCCAATGGGTCACAGCCTCATTTAGGTACACCCAGCTGCTCTGGTGTGAGTTTCTTCATGGATGCAGATGGATCTCTATTCCACATTTGACCTACATGAGCTGAAGGGGGAGAGTCTGCCTCGTCATAGTCTTCTCCATAGGCTCCATAGGTGGATCTCACCCCCAAGACTTGTAGCAGCACCTCCCCCTTCTTATCCATAGACCTTGGTGTCTGCAGAGTTGTTTCTGTCTCATACTCTCACACCCCTTTCCAATGGAGATTGCAGTTTTGACTTTTTTCTCCCTGCTTTTTAAATATTTTCATCACAGAGACACTACCACCACTGCTGCTGGCCTCAGCCTTAGCCAGAGGCAGGTCCATCTTGGACTCATTGGATATGGAGGAATTCTCTAGCAGCTTTTCACAGAAGGCAACCCTTTTAGTTTCTCTACTACCAAAACCTTGCCATGCAAAATAAATATGGTATGGAAAAAGCCTTCATATAAAGACAAAACCGCTGAAGACACATAAATGTCTCTCCTAAAATACAACCTACTGCCTTCCCTCTTTCATCCCACTAAAGACGAAGCCTAAGAGTACTTTCCACATTGAATCACTTTAGGTCCCATTAGCTTACACTTTTCAGCTGTGGTGGGCAAATTCTAGCATGCATTTTTTGTACCTTTCTAAAATGCATTTTGGCTCATTACCAGAACCATTACTAAATCATTTCTTTTTCTAGTTAATGGATCAGAAAAATAGTAAAGGAACACAGTTGTTTTATTCTACTGCAGCAAGAAGCTCTTTTTGCAGAAAGCAGAGGCTATTGTGAGCCTAAAGACTTTTACTGTATAGGTACACTGTTGTGTAAAACTTAGTATTGCTCTGTGTCAGAGAACTGAGTATAGAGTCTGGGTTCCGGAGTGATTAATATTTATAAATAGTACAATAAAAGATGTCTTGATTTCAGAAGTAATTCAAGAGCTAGTTAGTAAATTGATAACTGACTCTTGGGATTTTTTTTTATTTTCAGTACTAATTCTTTATGAGATCTCATTTTCATTTTATTTCCTGAAATTCCTTTGATCTCATTGCAAGCACATACACCATTAAAAAGGACTTCTCTGTAACAGCATTTCTAAAGCAAAATCTTTTTGCAGCTAGTGAACAAAAAAAACCCCAAAACAACCCCATGTTTTTGAAGTTTCCATTTCCAATGCCTTGAAATTAATTCTTATTTCTAAAAAAGGAAGAAATTATCACAATGAAAGTTACAAGAATATTGCTTTTCTTTTTTATGTGTATAACTAGGTTGCTTGGAAGTAAAATTGATTAATGTCTGAATGAATGATCATGATCTCTGATGTAGCACTCTAAATTGAACAATGACGTATATAAAAATGCTCAGAATTTTGTCTTAAATAAGAGAATGTGCAATTACTTATTTTTGTAGTGTGACCTGAACATGCTGGGACATTTTTTTACAGTATAATCTCATTCTTAGATCCATTCTCTTTATATAGCTAATATATTTTAAGAATCATTTTTAAAGGAAAAATCATCTTGAGCCCAATGCTGTAATCAAAGCAGGATTTGTCATTCTTCTCAGACTAGAGAGAATGCAGACTGCTAGTCTCACTTAGCCATCAAAGGGCAATGCCTTTGAATTATTCTCTTTCTTGACCCATCTTGGCTATATCATGACAAGAGTTATATCTGATAGCAACATGTAAATGAAAGAAGGATCTGAAGTTTAGGGGGGAGTTTGGATATAAACATGGGTAAAAGTTTATGTTCAACCCTGATAGTTCAATAAGTTGCAATCTAACTTCCCATCACTATCATAACATTATGTGCTGAGCACTTACTAGAACTGAGATGATACAATTTTAGAGGTTTATAACAGTAAATTGTACTGTAGCTTATTTATGCCACATTTTATTTTTTAGTCATATCATTCAGAACCCATGTTATAGTTTTAATATTGTAGAGGAACAGGAGAAAAACTTGATCCTCACTTGAAGTTTTAATATTTTCTTTTTTTCAAGTTGCTGTGTTTTAACATTCTCAAAGCAATCAAACCACTGATACAGTCACCAGTGCAAAACTGATAAACCAGGTAGCATTATACACACTTCTATTTACTGTGGTCTTTGTGTAGTGGGTGAAATACACGTCTTTAAATTTACATCTGAAACGTATATCTTTATAACAGTAGACACTACAGTCTATGTATGTACTCAGCTGAACCATAATCAGGTCTCCATTAACCACAGAGTCTCATAAATAAGACTACAGGAATCCATGAAATGGTATTTTCATGGTATCACTGTAGTAGTGATACCATGAAAATCTTACAATTTTATTTATTAGGAAATATAAAATCAAAGATTTTACATGTTAAATAACATTTTAAAAGCAGGAAATTAGAGAATATCGTCAGAAACACAGTATCTCTGTATATGGACACTACATCAGAAAGAGGTACATCTTTCCTTTCTTTCTGGCAAAACCATCTAATTCCAATTAAATATGGTTTTCTTGTACTTTAAGATGAGAAATCTACCTACCATACGGTAGAAGAAAGATGTTCTTATTAACAAACTATAGTGTCTTAACATTGTGGAAATTGCCTGAAGATTCATAGATGTTTATGATCAACATGTGTGCAATATAAGGAATGATTCATCATTGTGCAGTAACTGTTTTGAACATTACCAGAAGTGTGAAAAACATCTCCTGGCAGCTTGTTGGCAATAGGATTTATTTAGTGTTGACATTTATTCTATTCAACACTTTTAAAGCCAGCATTCTGTAAGTTGTGTGTGTTACATACCAACGAGAACAGCATCAAAGAGAGACAGAACTTGAACTGAAGCTGTAAAAAATTCAGCACTTTCTGCAGTTGACAATTTTCTGATTGTTTAACTTCAGGATTTTTTTCTATAGAGCAGGGAAGACAATCACTATGCCACAAGTTTAATTCAGTCTCTGAATGAAGTCCTTATTTGTCTTTATATGTTCATTTAAGGAATAGAATTTCATTGCTGAGTACAGGGATATACTAACACAGCTTCCATTACAGCAAATGAGACAAAAATCACCCGATAGATTCTTTATCTTTTCTGTAATTTGATGAGAGATTTTGAACTTGGGTGAAGCACATCATTGTACAGCCCTGAATTGCTCACTACATTTCAGACTCATCAAGTAGCTACAAGAAGCTAAGCAGAAAGTAATAATGTCTTCAGGACACCTTTTCTCATCAGTATGATAGAAAGGTTCAGATCTTTCTAGGAGCCATTTTCTCAACTTCGACCTGTGTGAATAACAAAACAATGTCTACTTAGTAGCCAGTTCAGAGCTGTGGTTTGGATCAATATATTCCCTTCCATCAGATAAGAATGTCAAGCGTTTGCCTAAAGAGTGTTTCAGCTCCCTCGATCTTTATTTTCCACTTTTCATGGGATAGCAAGATATGTTGGACAACTATAAAAAATAAATGTCTGATAAAATGGTACCTAGATTTTAATTTAACAGAGCACTCTCCTCACCTGAAATGCTACTTAGATTTCTGTCATATTGAGGACATAATGAAACCTACATATCCCTCCTCCTTTCAGCAGAAATAATTCATCCATGGTGTTGCATAGAAGAGAGAGATTGAGTGAGTGAGTGAGTGAGTGAGTGAGTGAGTGAGTGAGTGAGTGAGTGAGTGGCATTATATCCTCCTGATATCCACCAAAAGCAAACAAGTCAGAAGTAAAAAGCTATTTTGAAGAAACACTGCAGGCCCCTACTTTCTGTTTGACATGAAATGCCTTTGCCCAGAGGTAGTAAGTTCAGAAAGGGCTGCTAGTCCAGACAGAAGGTTTTCTCCCTACACTGCAGTCTGGTTACTACTAATTACCCTGTGAGATCTTACCTTACCCTACATATTGTTAAATACATGCTATGAAGAATTTTGTGTGAAATTTCATAATTGAGACCAGATGCCTAAATATTATTTAGAGTTTATATTGCACGGACTGTAAGGTAAAAAAAAAACCAAACAACTTGTCTGTTCTACAATTTAACAACACTTCATGCATTGGAGTGTTGTGATTCTAAGGCTGTCTCAACACCTAGCCTGTAAAATAAAGACCCAAGGATCAAGATCCATTTTTAAATTTATTTCTCTAAAATAAAGTCAAATTACTGGATTACCTATAGTGCAAATTTAACATTTATTACATATAATAAAGGATTTTCTGACAGTTTTCGCATATTTGTACATATATTCCTAACAAAACTTCATGTTTACATCTGTGGATATTTGCAGATGCACAGATTAAAATTTTACCAAAAAAAAGAAAATGATTATCAAATTTCAATAAAGCCAGAGAATACATCTGTATTTTCAGCGTGTAGTATAAAATGCTTGTGGCTTAATTAAGATGCAAATACTGTAAAACGCAATGATTTCTGTAATTTAACTGTCAATAAACTCTGACTTTTTTCAGCTGTAATATGTTGTATTAATCAAATTAGCAATCAGTGAATGTTTAGACAACAATAAGTAGGTTATCCTTGTTGAATTTTTGTCTTCTAATAGTGGTATAAACATAGATGGAATCAGAACCTTTAACATTACTGAAATACAGATGCAGAAGTACAATTTATGTAAATCTCCAATTCTGAGTGCTGTCTGCAGAACTCATTAGCTAAAGTAAGGTGTCTTGACTATGCACTTAAAGTAAGAACACATGAAATAAAAGGAATTTGAAGACATAAAATCGCATGCATATTTGAGTCATGTAAAAGAGCTTACTGGAGGAAAGGATAGCTTTTAATTTGTGTTATACCTTTTTATAACAGTTCTCATATATGTTACTATTATGAATGTATATATACACACAACATCAGATACAGGTTTTATTTAAAATAGTAACAAGAAACGTAAGAAGCTTCCTAATCTACGAATACAATATAAATATATGTAAAAGACAGAGGATAAAGTAGTATTTAGATATCTCATTGAACTTCTTTATGTAACCCCAAACAACACTACTGGTAACTATATTGAAAATTACAAAGGTATAACCTAGCCATCAAAGAAAAAACTATCAAGGTTAACTACTTGTTCAGGTGATACAATCACTAATTACCTGAAGGTATTCAAAAAACAGGTAGATGTGGCCCTAAGGAACAAGATTTAGTGAGCATGGGGGGATAAGTTTGATGGTTGAACTGGATGACCTGCAGGTCTCTTCCAACCTTAATGGTTCTATGATTCTGTGATTCTTTCATTTTTGTTTTTTTCCTTTTGACATTCAAAAGTTTTGGAGTTCCTATTTAGGCATTGTTTGGTGTTTGAGAGTGAGGTAAAAGGCAGCACTGAATATACCGTGACCATCTTCTCCTCCTCAGCAATCTCAAAGCTGTAGGACTTCTACCCTGAAGCCACCTTCCTCTTCCAGCACTCACTCCTCACCACAGTAAGATAGGGGAGGAAATTAGAAAAGCAAAAGTGAAAAAATTTGTCAGTTGAGACAAAGATAGTTCAATAGGTAAAAATAAAGCCATGAACACAAGCGAAGTAAAGCAAAAGAAAGCTAGAAATTAAGTCACCACTTCCTACAGGCAAGCAGGCGGATAATCTTCACAAATGAACAAGTTTCTATCACGTCTAAACGTTACTCAGAGAGACTGATTTCATAAGTACGAATGCCCACCACTTCCTTCCTCTACCCCTAGCTTTATACGTTAGGCACGACTTCATGATGTGAGACACCTCCTCAGTCGTTTGTGCCCCCTCCCAACTTCTTGTATAAACACAGTCTACTTGCTGGTGGGATGGCCTTGACTCTGTGTAGGTTCTGCTTAGCAGTAACTAAACCAGTTCTGTATTACTGACTCTTTACAGCACAAATCCGAAGCATAGAACCATTCAAACTACTGTGAAGAAAGAGCTATCACAGACAAAACCAGCACGCCAATTACATTTCAGTAAATGAAGAAAAAAACTTTCCTTCCAGCATTCTCTACTTGACAATACAAAGATAATGCATATCACTGTTTACAAGAATGGATCAGCAGACTACCATTCAAAGTAGCAAATATTAGATCTTTCTAACAACTTTGGGAAAGTTGCAAACTGCAAAATAAATTAAGAGATATGTAGTGGCACATTGTGTGAACTTCAGCACTACAAATTTTCAGAAAAAAAGTATATTAAATTATGCTGGACTACCCAACAAAATCAAATCCTGCCTTAGTCATCTCCATGACATTGAAGACATTGAAGTTGGAATAGTGGAGAGGTGGTGTCTTGAAGAAAATTATTGTCTCATTTATGATTTAAGGTCCTTCTTTCTATGTATAAAGTACAGTGGTTTTCTACCCTGACTGTGGTATGACATGTATGCTCTCACATAATGCAGTTATGTTACCAAGTTTTGGACTAGAACAGAGGTATTACATATAAAGGGGAAAAATTAGAAGTATCATTCCCACCTTTTTAACCTTATCTTTAAAAACATTACCAGTGAGGAACAAAGTGAAAGGACAAAGTCATGCATTAAGTGCAAATTGACAAAAGCATATCCAGACATTGTCTGGGCTACATTTAGACCAGAAAGTTGCCACTTATCCATCAGTGACTGACATCTTTCTTAAGTAGCGTGAGTATCTCTTGAGGACTGTCCAATGAGATCAACAAAATAGATTTTCCTATCTTTACATATTTGTCTTTTGAAATTTTCTATGTATAAGTTTACTAGCTTTTCTGTATTGTACAGCTAACAAATAACCTTAAATCAATAATAATGCTTTACAGGTTATAGGTCTACATCCTCAAGTGCAGTAAATCAGTGATGGTCCATTTAAACAACTTACTGCTTGCATCCATTGCTTGTTATCTCTTTTTTTTTTTTTTCCCCAGGATCACAGATCATCTAATAATATTTCAGATTTTCTTATGAGAAAAAACTGAAAATCACACTGATGACTATCAATGTGTAGCAGGCTTGCTACAACTTGCTGCTCCTTGTAGTATATGAAAAACTTGGGAAGCTTTCCTAATCTTGGGACCTTTCTCTTAATTAATCATTAGCAGAGTCCTGTAGCACAAACAAACATAATTAAAAATGTTGTAATTTGACCAGTCATTTAAACTTTCAAGATCATTTCTCCAATAGTGCTATCTAGGCAATGCACACAAGTTGTTGTCCACAGTTGCAGTCATTTGATTTATGCTGTGATTATGAGTGAAGTAGGAGAACAAATCCAGTGATGCTTCCAAAGGATTGCTAGAGAGAATTGCAGTGCTGAAAAATGCCTTAGGTTTAGAATTAAATTAACAGCAGTATGAGGATGACTGGGAAATAGAGAGGTAGAAATAGTTTATTTATATTTTGTGACCTTATTCCCTCATTAACAGTATCTAATTAGAAGATCGATTTTAACACTGACAGAATGAAGTACATATTGAGCTGTGTAAAGTATTCCCCTCCAGGAATCATGAACATGTGCATGTACATATGGAGCACAACAGAATGCTCAGTCTTTTTAAGACTAGAAAATGTTTCTGTATTTGTCATAGATGACAAAATTTTGACAGTATTTAATGTATTCTCTTGATCAGCAATTTCCTTAACTGATCATCAACAAAAGGGGTTTAGTTACAATATTTGATGTGTTTGCTTCATTCTAGTATTTAAAAATATCTGTAGCATTCTTGGATCCTAGGCAATCTGAGCAATCAGCTTACATTTCTAATAATCTATTGGAAATGTAGACTGAAATTTGTTATTGTTGAGTAAAAATAGCGACAATCTGACACATGACAATTTTTTGTTTGAGATTGGGATGAATAGTTGATTTATTTTTCTTAGTTTTACGTTAATCACCTTGGTAACTGCCATTTGTATCATTTATTCAAATTGTTTTGATTGATCAATTATGAACACTTGGATGCCACTTGAATATTGCACTTGAATGAATGCACCAATGTAATTATATATATATTTGTAAAAACCAGATATTTTAATAGAAGTCCAAGTACTATTTATTACCAAGTTATTACATCCTAATGGTCGGACTGTTAGAGTACTCATTGAGATGCATTGTTGTAAAAAAGTCACAATGCCAAGGTAATATTGATTTCTTCCTCACACACTTTCAGAAAGAAATTTCATTGCCACAGCAGATGGAGAGGAAAGAAGACAAGCTAAGAACTAAGGCAGTCAAGTTTTCTTTTGGGAAATGAAAAAATAATAGTAATAAAAAGATGAAAATGCAACCTGAAAAGGTTGTCTTAGGAACTGAGTACTTGGAAATTGATATTAACCTTGACTTGATAGTTCTTGTTTTGAATGCACTAAGCCAAGGAGGGCAGATCAACAACTTTGTTTGTTATGACCATGCGTTTATCTATAAAACAGGCAAAATTACACATACATCATGTAATCACTTCAATTGCTAAAGACCATTTTCCCGGGTCCCAAATACATTTCTTTTCACTTCCAGGTGGCATTGAAAAAAAATTATTTTTTATTTTAGAAATGCATTTGTGTTTATCCTGTATAGGGAGAGAAAAAGAAAACAACAACAACAAACAACAAAAAGACCTGCAATGCAAACAAACAAACAGAACTCTAATTTTTTTTAAATTATGGCTCAGGAAATAACAATTCAATTATTTTTGCCCAATAAGATTATAACAACCTGAAAGGCTGTATTCCATTAATATTCTGGTGGTGTGAGGGCAGGATGGATAAGATTAATATAATGGTCTTATTCAACTTTGCATGCAAATGAGGAAAGCTGAAAGGTGAACTCTCTAAACTGGAGTTAACTGGGCTGCAGTCGCCTCAAAATACAAATGCTTCTAGTGAGTCTTTCTAGAAAACAGTCTAAGTAATGCCCTACTCAAGGCATTTCATTGGAGTTACTACTTTCCTCCGTAAAATTTCTGGCCTACTATACTATATCCTTTGACAAGACTACATGTAGACATCCTTCTCCATTTAGAAGTCACAAGCCATGTGTGGTTGCTTGTTTTCACATCAGGATTACACAGATAGAACAGAATATCTCTAATCTGGAGACAACCAGGAGGAATAGAACTGCAGATGAATTAACTCATGTCTGGCTATGTTGTCACTTATCGTAAGAGTTAATAATCTAAACTTTTTGATGAATCTTTTCCTATTTTTGGTGGGTTGTGAAGTTACTATCTCATTCTGTAAGCGAAGTGATCAAATCAAATCTTTAATTTCTGTTGTGCTGCCTAAATGAACTCACAAAATACCTCTGCATTGAACATATATTTTTGTTTGTATCTTCTGAAATTTTAGAAAGAAAGATATTTCTGTCTGAATTTCTCTCTCTTTCCCTTGGATATACAATCCAACATAATGCTAAATATGTATAAACAGATATACATGCATAGTTAGGGATATTATTTTTCTGTCAAAACCACAAGGACGACCAATGACAACATGGCAAAAATTAAATTAACCTTTTTCAGGACACCTTTTGCAAGTATAAAAAGGTAATTCTGACATTCACACAGCAACAGCAGCCTTGAAATGTTCCTATAAATCAAACACAGAAAGATGCTCTGCAGTATAAAAACAACAGCAGGATCAGCAAACATGGGCGTCAAGCCAACTGTGAAGATTAGAGAGCTTAATAAAGGAAAAGGAACATGTAGAGAAGAGAGGAAGCAAAGGCAGAGTTGAAAGTTACTAAATGAAGAAATGAATTTAGCTACGTAAAGGATAGAGACAGTGAAACGGGCAGTCTATGAAAAACATAGCTATGACAGAAAACAAAACATTAAAGGATAAAGGAAATCAAAAGAAGGAAAATGTGGGATATAAATGCATGTAACTGTTTTCAATTAAAAAAATAAATATTTTAAGTGCAATTCCCTTTGGCAGATGCTTCAAACATCTCTGTTTATCTCCTTCTGAATCCATCTGGAGCTGTCCTATGCCCTGCGCTCAGGTCATCCAACATGTCCTAAATGTGGGACTACGTCTGAGTCAAAATGAAAATGAGACAGAGATTAAATTATTTTCATGAGGAAACAGAAATAAGCAGAAAATTATGTTGTACTCAGGATTCCTAAACACTAATCCACTATGCTGTCAATACAGTGAAGCATCTTCCACCAGTGCAGTTGTGTCTGAAAGTAGGTGATTGTTTACACACCATGATCAATTTCCAGTGAGGGGTGAAAAGTGAGGTGTGCATTGTTGTTTCTTCCAGTTTTTTAAAATTCCACCAACCTAGAGAATACACAGAGAAAAAATCCCAAACTCAGCCTTCTCAACATGGTGGTTTAATGCACTTGTATTTCAAGCTTTCACAAATCAAAGGCACGATGTGTGCCACTGACAGTCAGTATACACCCAAGACAGAAAAATTAGCCATCAGTTATATACCAGGTTCACTCTGAGGAGTCATCATGCATTCTGTGCAGAAGTAGTTTGTTACAAAACCTCCTACAATTGTATAGGGATTGAGCAGAAACAGTATAACCTATCTAAATCTTTAGTTTCTGCATTTGAATTTTTCAGGAAAATATTCAGAGTATTTTTAAGACTGAATAGCTTCAAAGCTTAGTTGGTCTATTCTTCCCCATTTATTTTTTTATTTATTTCATTTTCTGCAGTTTTGTTTCTTTGATTTTAGGCAAATGCAAATGAAAAACTCAGTTTTTAAGTGAAAGTTGTTCTTCTCTACCTGAATGTGAAGTGTTTCATAGATTAAGAGCAAGATACTTGTCAAATCTTCTCTTAGAAGATATGTCAAGACAGCAGTACAGTCAGCTGATGTCTAGCTGCTCTCTACGTTTGTTTATTTGTTTGGGGTTTTTTTTAAGAAGAAACAAAAGCAGAAAAATAAATAGATTTAGAAAATGTATACCATTGGAGGATGCCTCTCCTATGCCTGGTAAACTCTTCCATAAAACTTCAGATGTCAGATGGGTTCTGAAATCCTTTCTGGATATGTTCATACCTCCAGAGATCATCTCATCTGGGACACCTGGAGGGGAGTCTCTGGCTCGTTCAAGAGACACAGTCCGTAGGAGGGCAGTTGGGAAGAACTCCAGGAAGACTTAAGGGTGCAGGAGTGGGCTCTTGCCACAAAAGTATAGCCAGTGGGGATGAAAACCAGCATGGCTGATCAGAGAACTTTGGCTGGAACTGAGAAATAAAAGAATAACCTACAGCCTTTGGAAGAGGAGGAAAATTTCTGAGGAGTACAAAGCCAATAGTGAACCTGTGCAGGGAGAAAATTTAAATGGCCAAAGCCCATCAAGAACTCAGCCTGTTTTTTGACGTGAAAGACAACAAACAATGTTTCTTTGAGTATATTAACAACAAAAAGCTTTCTAAGGAAAATCTTCATCCTTTATGTGATACAGGGGGAAGCAAAGGATGAGGATATGCCGAGGTACTTAATACCATATTTGCCTGAGTATTTAACAGTAGGACTAGTTTTTTTACTGGTGATCTAGCCTCTTGAGCTGGGAGACAAGGTTGAGTAGAATAATGAGACCTGCACAATCCAAGACATAGTGACCTCTTACATCACTTAGACATGCATAAATCTATGGTGGTGTTGTTTGAGCTGGGCAGGAGTCCAGTAATGGAGGTAACCTCTGAAATGGCTCCTGTAAGAAACTCTTGGAAACTAGAAAAATCCTTGCCCCAGCACTGAGCAGAACCTACCTATGACTCAGTCACTACCTCATTGAATGAATATATTTGGGTGGGGAAACTATGTTTTGTAGTCTTTTGGCCTGGTTGAGTAGGGATGTGTTTTTGGGAGCTCCCATTTTTCTTAGGGAATGGAGGTATGGGGACGACACTTGTGCCAGAGCCTCAGATCTGTGGACAAAGTAGGAGGAAGCATTCTTGAACAGTCCTCACTTCAGAAGATGGTGAAGGTGGCACTGATCAGAGGTGATCTGGAGCCCATAGAAAAGTTGACATGGAGCAGAGTAAATGATGACAGACACTAAAGTTCTTAAAGGACAAACACAATGTGGAGGAGAATTTTGTATCTGTTTTCCTGAAACTTCCTAAGGGAACAGAGTTATGCAGTCTCATGTATTGCATATAGGTGCATTGCATATATTGTGTATGGTTTTTTATACATATATATTATATACTGATGTGTCCTTTATTGAGTATATGTATTTATTATTAATGTTATTTTGTAGTTATAGACCTTAATTTTTATGCCATGGAAAGGTGTATAGGTGTGCTAAGTCATGGTGTGATTCTTGACTCCTGACATGACAACTTAGGGAACCAACCAGATTCCATCATATGACCAACATGAGAAGCATTTTTCATTAATCATATCAATAGCTGAACAAGTGGATTTTTTCTCTTTTTCTGTCATGCTTTTGCTGGCATATTGGCTCAAGCGAAGGAGGCTTTTTTGTCAGCTCTGCATGGGAAAGGACGTGGTCCTAGATCATGAATTGAGTGAAAAAAAAGCTGCCTCACTTTCTCCTATCCCTTATAACTTCTGACCTTATTGTATTTTTATTATTTGCCACTTGTAAGGGTGGGGAAAGGGTAATGGGGGTGGGGCGATGGGGAAAACCTTTTATCTGTTTTGCTTTCTTTCTTATCATCATTGGTTCTAGGTGGCTGCTGTCATGTCACGGATTGCCAGAGGGAGAGGTAAATCCATTCTCTGGTGGATGTCCCTCTCTTTTTTTCTTTTTTAAATGTTGTTGTTCTTTAATACACTTGGTTATAATTTTTCCTTACTGTAAATGTGTCCTTGTTTTCTGCGTCGTTGAAGACCTTGGAAAATCAAAACCCATACACTCAGCCAAACATGCAAAACTGAATACTGGCATTTGAGCATGATGATAATTCCAGCTGCTCACTAACCAGCTTTGCTTAGAGAAAATGTGTCATTGAAAAGACTGGACTGCAGCCACTTCTCTTTTATGTTCAAATAATCTCCCACTAGATTAGTTTTATTGACTGACAGCACTTCTGTGGATGACCTGTAGTTTTAACAATCAGTGAACCTAATAGTAATTGTAAAGGTGTGCTTACTATTCACATGAAAAACAGGGCAATGTCTGTTTGTTCTTTTGTATAGATACACTCTTTGTAGCCGCAACTCTTAAGACTTGCCATAAGGCATTGAGGCCATACTTAATCCAACCCACTGTCACAAACCAGAGCAAATATTTAATAAACTCAACCCTGTTTCTGGTCTTAGGGATATATAAAAATTAAAGAAAAAGCTGCTGCTAGGTATTCCATGAGTTGATCACCTGATCTGTACATAAATCAGATAATTTTTCACTTTCCTATATTTTATTATTTGTTCTGCAAGTATTAATGGTCCTGTTTCAAATATCTACTGAGTTAAATTTACTGAATAATACTGTCCACCTTGGCAAAGAGTAGTCAAAAACTTTTTTCTTTTATTGTTTGGTTTGATTTTACTTTAAATAGATGTTAAACTAAATTACTACAGTAATATACAAATAAAAAATGCTAGCAAAGAGAATTTTGGTTAATACTGGCAGCTATTTCCTTCATTAAT
>JAOXOE010000874.1:12071794-12096398 GCA_028565055.1 Phoeniculus purpureus | reverse complement strand
GCAGAGCCTGGCTCCATCCTCCTGACACCCACCCTTCACATATTTATCAACATTAATGAAGTCACCCCTCAGTCTCCATTTCTCCAAGCTAAAGAGACCCAGCTCCTTCAGCCTTTCCTCATAAGGGAGATGTTCCACACACTTCATCAACTTTGTGGCTCTACGCTGGACTCTCTCCAGCAGTTCTGTATCCTTGAACAGAGGGATCCAGAACTGGACACAGTATTCCAGATGTGGTCTCCCCAGGGCAGAATAGAGGGGGAAGAAAACCTCTCTTAATTTGCTAACCACCACCCTTCTGATCCACCCCAGGATGCCATTGGCCTCCTTGGCCACACAGTAGACATATTTCTGGCTCATGGTCATCCTGCTGTCCACCAGGACCCCCAAGTCCCTTTCTCTGACAGTGCTCTCCTGCAGGTCAGTCCCCAACCTGTACTGGTACCTGGGGTTGTTCTTTTCCAGATGCCAGACTCTACACTTACCCTTGTTATAGTTCATTAAATTGCTCCCCGCCCAACTGTCCAGCCTGTCCAGGTCCCATTGAACCCACTGAATGGCAGTACAGCCTGCTGGTGTGTCAGCTACTCCCAGCTTTGTGTCATTAGCAAACTTGCTGACAGTGCACTCTAAGCCTTTGTCCAAGTCTTCAATGAATATATTGAATAGTACTGGTCTGAATACCGACCCTTGGGGGGACTTCACTAGATACAGACCTCCAATAGACTCCATCCCATTGACCACTACTGTCTGGCTTCTACCCTGCAGCCAGTTCACGATCCACCTTGCTACCTGATTGTCCAGACCACACTGCCTCAGTTTGGGAGCAAGGATGCTGTGGGAGACAGTGTCAAATGCTTTACTGAAGTCAAAATAGACCACATCCAGTGCTTTGCCATCATCTATCCACCTGGTTATGCCCTCATAAAAGGTTTTAGGTTGATCAAGCATGACTTCCCTTTGGTGAAGGCATGCTGACTGTCCTTAATAACCACTTGTCCTTGCTGTGCCTAGCATCAAGGATAAATTGTTCCATCAGAACTATTTTGCACTTTGTTTCCCGTGACTGTTTTATTTCTGAAGTATGGTTATCTGCACCCAATCATGGTGTAAAAATGGACTGTTTTTACAGGAGCCCAGCAAAGATGAGCAGTCTGAGCTGTGTGGCATGGCCTGTCTGTGGTCAGGATTGTAGCTGAGAGGTGGATGTGCCTTCTGGAGCACAACGCTGCTGCCTCTGGGCTGGTGTGCAGCCTCACAAGGTGGTGGAAGCTGATCAGTTCACTGATACCTGT
This sequence comes from Phoeniculus purpureus, assembly GCA_028565055.1. Classification (NCBI taxonomy): domain Eukaryota; kingdom Metazoa; phylum Chordata; class Aves; order Bucerotiformes; family Phoeniculidae; genus Phoeniculus; species Phoeniculus purpureus. Next base: position 12,095,103 of record JAOXOE010000874.1, on the reverse strand, counting down.
GCAGCACCAGAAACAGTATATGTGTTCTGAAAACAATGGAATCCAACAACAAGCTGTGTTTTCTCATTCTAGTACCAATGAATGGCTTTGTGAATTTGTATTTTTCTGGCAGTTGCTAGATAAGAAGTATTTTAAGAATGACCACAGCAGATCAGACCAAAGCCTTCTGTAACACAGTACCATCCCTAGAAAGGGACCTGAAACAGGTACCTAGGTGAACATGCAGTAATACAGCGGTATTGTACTCTGACTTGTGCCTGAGATACAATGTACCTCTTGAGCCAGGTACAATGTTTTCTCAACATGCTCCAAAACTGATTGATTTGTTTCCTAAAAAGTTAATCTGTCTGGCCTTGGATATTGGCAGACTTCCAATATCCACACAGCTCAAGTGGCAGAGAGTTCTGTGTCATAGCTATGCTCTTCATAATAAGAAATTGACAGTCTGGCTTTTTTTGAACGTACCATCATCTTCACTGTTTGGCACTTGTTCTAGAGTTGAGAGTGAACTGTTAGTCAGTTGGGATTTTATGTTTTGTCTGCTAAGAGTCATACCTGTCTTTGCAACTCCATGCTCCAAGGGCCTTTTGGTACTGTAGTTTGTTCATATTGTTGCTATGTACCTAAATCTGGTAAATTGGCAGAATACTTACCTGCATTAACCTCTGTTATGTTGGGTCTGCTTTAGCTGCTGTAAACAGTGTTATAATTATGTAATTGATTGTTTGCTATTTGCAGGTCCAAAAACTTACAGCTTTAGTTCAACAACAGATTTTGGTGCTGCTGCAAATCTAGACAAATCTGTTCTTAAGGTGAGTATCTTCTTGAAGTAAAATAGTTTTGGTTTCCATAGTAAATACTTACTCAGCTCTTCTTCAGTGTTAGTGCAGGTAAACTACATTTATGTATTAGATAGTGATTGTCTTGAGCTTGTAATTATTGGTGACCTGGACGAGGTGATTGAGTACACCCTCAGTAAGTTTGCAGATGACACCAAATTTTCTGGGAATGTTGATCTTCTCAAGGGTAGGAAGATCTCTACAGAGGGACCTGAACAGATTGAATCAATGGGTCAAGGCCAGTTGTATGAGGTACATTAAGGCCAGGTGCCAGGTCCTGCATTTCAATCATGACGACTCCAGGCAATGGGGAAGAGTGTCTGGAAAGCTGCCCAGCAGAAAAGCACCTGGGTAACCTAGTGAACAGCCTGGTTAATGTGAGCCAGTTGTGTGCACAGGTGGACAAGAAGGGCAGCAGGATCCTGGCATGTATCAGGAATAGTGTGGCTAGCAGGAGTAGCGAGGTTATTGTCCACTTGTACTCAGCACTAGTGAGTATTGTGTTCAGTTGTGGGTCCCTCACATAAAAAAAGATGTTGAGGTGTCTGGAACATGTGCAGAGAGGAGCTGCCAAGCTCATGAGGGTGTCACATCCTGGTATTAAGAAAAGTGACTCAGGTTCATGGATTTAATCAGAGTTGAGTTAAGGAGACTTATTCCATTCTTTAAGAAATAAAGGGTAAACCGACAGGGCAGGAGAGCTCTATCTTGCTTTGCATGCGGGACTGTTAAGACTTATGTTTAGGCTTCTGCTGTGTATATGGATTCTTCTGTGTGTATGGATGCTGTGTATATGTTGGTGAAAGAAAACAGATTTTATGCAAGCTCAGCAGCAGCTAAAGCTTGGTTTGTGTTTTGCGAGTGTTCAAAAATACTAAAACTATTCTTTTACTTAGTGTTATTATTTAAAGCCATACAGGAAAGAGAGTGACTCTGATTGTAGCTTGATGATCAAATTACTCTATACTACTTCTTGTAAGCAGAGGAAGATTGCCTTCTTTGTAGTAGAATTCTTTTAATCACAATATTATTTAGTATTTCCTTTGGCATACTTCCTTGAAGATGCAAGTGGACCTTCAGTGTAATAAAAATGGACTCTTCTACTTCAAGTAAGAGTATATAGCTAACAAAAGGGAAAAAGGAGTAAGTATCACTTTAGTAAGAAACATTTACTTATGGAAAGCTGGAAAAGTGAGTGTTTGAATGGCAGAGGTTTCTGCTTTCTTATCAGTGCTTTTCCTGGCAAAGTAAGTATGTCATATATCTGTAATGTTTTGTTTTTATTCAACTGATTTTCCTCTGTGCAGGTAATGATAAATGGCAATTTGGAGAAAAGGATTATTAATGTAATCAATAACCATAAAAAACAAAATGATGACAAAGGAATGATTTCCAAAAGACTTACTGCTAAGAAACTACAGGTAGAGTTTAATGGGCTGTTCTCTGATCAGATTCTTTTTTGTCATTCATGTCTTATGTCATACTACACTTCTACATGCAGTACATGCCAGCATGTAGTGCTTTCCAGTACTTAAATTAATGGCTGGTCAATGGATTCGATACAGGAAGGATATGTCTTTTTGCATTCTGGAACTAAAATAGGAGTCTTCAGACAGGACAAAAGAATGGAACTTAATCTCAATGTTATGTTTCCTACATTTTTAATTCTACGTAGTTGGAAAATTGTAGGTTTATATTTCTAACTAGGAAATAACTTCTGTACAGAGGCTAGAATGTCATTTATACAAATGCCTACCTATTTATGATTAAGAGATTATAAAATGTGTGCAAAATGAAATTTTCTACTCAGCCTTCTGATACATTAATGCATGTTGTTTATCTGCCAGGCATATGTTTTAAAGTGGTATTGGTATGGTACTTAGGCACAAGGTTTAGCTGTGCACTTGCTACAGTTAGGTTAATGGTTTGACTGAATCTTGAAGGTCTTTTCCAGCATAAATGATTCTGTGATTCTATATATGGGACATAGGAATTTACAAGTCTATATTGATTAGATTGCTAGATTAAATCTTTACATTTTTTAACTTTTGTTTTTATAGGATGTGTACATGGCTTTACAAAGATTCTCTTTTAAGACTGAACACATTGAAGAAGCAATGAAGAATACACTTTTGTATGGTGGTGATCTTCACTCTGCACTTGATTGGCTTTGTTTGAACCTTTCTGATGGTGAGTATGGTAAGAAAACGGACTAAAGCTTTTAAAAGTGATAGGACCTGTTCTGGCATCAGAATGCTTCATAGTAGTAACTGATATATTGTTTTCCTAAGACTGGTGGTCATCGGTGTTTGTTTCCTGAATATGCTGCTGAATGGTTACGGGATTTTTTTTTTTTCAGCTTAGACTTCCTGGTCATATTCTCAGTTTTATAGAAGTCTTGTCTGAGCGCTAAAGCCAAATTTATTTCAAGTGTGCTGATTTTGGTTTATGTTCTTCTACTTGGCTCCACTACAGTATACAATATTTTCATTATTTATTATTGACGTACTCTGTGACATGAGTTTTTTTAATTTGAAGATGCCTTGCCTGAAGGTTTTAGCCAGCAGTTTGAAGAACAGGTACAGAAACCTAGAGCAAAATTTTGTTCTCCTGTGCCACAACATGAACGTCCACCTTGCTTAGTAGACAACAAGAAGAAAGATAATGGCCCTGAAACTAAGGTAAAGTACAAAACTGGGGGGAAGAGTGGGTAAAGTTTCCTAAGATACAAAACTTCTGTTGACTTCCCACACTGATGTGAAAAAATTTCTGAAAATTTGGTAGGATTAATAATTGTCACCCACATTACTTTAGCTTAATTTTAATGGTCATTTGGAAGTAACATTTTTTTATGTGAAGTCTATCAGGCTCTATATGGTTGTTTGTGGTAAAGCATAGTTTAATTTTCTAGAAATCAATCGAAAGATTGCTTGCAAATGTAGTTTATTGGGTTGGTTGTGGGATTATTTTTTTTTTTGTTTGACAGTTACGATCATTCAAGTGTTGAGATCTGTACAAGCATATCATGACATGCTTAGTCTGGCTGGAGGAGTTTGCTCCATGGTTATATGTCATATAACATAGTTTATGTACAAAATCTTAAGCAGTAGTTCCTAAACACTGACAGAGAAAAACAACAGTGATTTTTGTTATCATTACTTTTAATTTTTCTTCATCTCCTAGGAGGTGAATGTCAGGAAAGATAAAGAAATGAGTATGAAAGAATGGATTCTTCAGTATGCTGAGCAACAGAGCGATGAAGAAAAAATTGAGTCTGTGAAAGAGGCACATGAACAGAAGGTTGACCCAGTAAGATAGAGCAACACTAAAGGAGTTCTTTCAAAAAACTGTTCCATCTTGTGCATCTGCAAGTGATAGACCTCTTTGTTAAAAACTGACGATTGAATGCTCCTTTTTTTTTTACTACCTATTTTTACATTTTCAGGCTACCAGAGGGGAAATGTGTTTGAAACGTCTCCTTTCCTAACTTGTTTTTCCTTTCTTGTTTTATTGTACTGGGAACAAAATACTGAATGCATTATGCTGGCACAAAAAATTATTGAAACACATCTTAATGAGATAAGGAAAGTGACTGCTCATGGCTTGGACAAGCATACAGTCTGCTGGATAAAACAGGTTAAATGGATGGGCCCAAAGAGTGGTGGTTAATGGAGTTAAATCCAGCTGGCAGCCTGTCACAAGTGGTGTGCCTTAGGGCTCGGTTGTGACTGAGCACATGATGACACCAAGGAGGTTCATCTGCCAGAGGGTAGGGAGGCTCTTCAGAGAGACTTGGATAGATTGGAGCAATGGGCCAATCTTAAAGACATGAGCTTCAATAAGGCCAAGTGCCAGGTTCTGCACTTGGGCTGCAACAACCCCATGCAATGCTACAGGCTTGGGGAGGTGTGGCTGGAGAGCTGTCTGACAGAGAGCGGTTCTAACTGACACGAAGATGAGTAGGAGCCAGCAGTGTGCCTAGGTGGCCAAGAAAGCCAGTGGCATCCTGGTTTGCATTAGAAATAGTGTGGCCAGCAGGAGTAGGGAGGTTATCATCTCCCTGTATTTGGCAGTGGTGAGGCCACATCTTGAGTATTGTGTCCAGTTTTGGGCACTTCAACACAGGAGAGATGTGGAGGTGCTGGAGCAGGTGCAGAGCAGGGCAACTAAGCTGGTGAAGGGCCTAGAGAATAAATCTTCTGAGGAAAGACTGAAAGAGCTGAGGCTCTTTAGGTTGAGGAAGAGGAGGCTGAGAGGAGACCTCATCACTCTCTGCACTTACCTGAGAGGACATTGTGGAGAGGTTGGTGCTGGTCTCTTCTCACAAGAGAGAATGGGAACAAGAGAGAATGGGTTGAATTTACAACAGGGTAGGTTTAGACTTGATATTAGGAAAACCTTTTTCTTAGAAAGGGTCGTCAGGCACTGGAAAGGGCTTACAAGGGAGGTGGTTGAGTTGCCATCCGTGGATGTGTGTAAAGATTGTTTGGATGAGGTGTTGAGGGATGTGGTTTAGCGGTGAACTTGTAGGGTGGATGGTTGGACTCGATGATCCCAGGGGTCTTTTCCAACCAAAGTGATTCTGTGACTCTGTGACCGTTAAATTCTGAGGGCTTATGATTGTTAAGTTATGTGAAACTAATTGTTCTTCCTTTGTGTGAACTTTGTATAAAGGACAAATGAACCCCAGTTTTTTATTATGAAGCTTATTAAAGATTACAAGCATACAATATTCACCTCCTAATTAATAATTGTGTTTGAAATAGAATGAGATGTACGTACATCTGGCTGCCAAACTGTCAGAAGCAAAAGACCAAGCAAGCATCTCCAAGCAAGACAAAGACAAGCAAGGCCAGAAGGTGGCACAAGAGAAAATAAGAAGAATTCAGCAAGGTATAGCTATGCAAATAAGCTGCATTTTGTCTTATGGCTGTGTATTTGTTAGGTGACTAAGTTTCTGAGTCCGTTTGAATTGAATCCATCATCTTGTATGCCATTGAGTGAATTGCAGGCTCTCCTGGAACTATCCTTTACATGTGGGTTAAATTCTGAAAAGTGTGACATTTCACTACTTGCTTGGGTCCTCAGTATTAATATAATTGATCTTTGTAAGAATAAATGCTCAGCAGTGGACAGATGAAAGTTGGTATTTTCTCTCTTGACAGAAATGTCAATACTTGAAGAACACCCAGTATTTAATCTGGCCTTAAAGATTTCAAACCGACCACAGCGTGAAAAGAAAAAAACTCCCTCACCTGAGCCTCAAGAAACCACTTTGAATTTGAGCTTGCTTGAAAAGCCTGATGGTGCTGCAAAGGAAGAAAAAGGTGTGTTGGAAATGGTTCAGTACAAGATTGAAGTGTACCGTGAATTTTCCAGTATTAGTTCTTGTTTTCTAGGTTGAATTGCATTGCGGGACTGAAGAATGAGGGTCTGATTTGTGGGAAAAGCAGGAAGTCTGACCAAACTGGCTTCAAAGGATCTGTTCTTTACTTCCGTGGATAACACTGAAAGCTGTTTTTGCTAGACTGTTATGTCTGACTCTGCCTTTTTGTAATTGTAGGTCTAGTTACTGTTTCCATTGTCAGTTCTCATCTTTTGAGATGGTTTTCATTGCAAGTATTCAAACTGCTACATTACTTTCTAGTAACTAAAATTTAGCGAATGTTCTGAAATTATTGCTTGGTTAAAGATTGCATTGAAAGTACTTTAATTAATTTCCTGCTAGAAACTTCTGTGGGAAAAGCAGGAATTTCTGTATTGAATTAGTACTAGTATTTCTGCAAAATGTTTCAGAAAACACTGGTCTAGCAAAAATAGATTTGAGAAAAAGGTAAAAGCATTCTTGGCCATCAAAGGAATCTAAAATAATCCAAGAGTTTAGCAACATGTGTTTGTGTTCTTGTAGTGAAGAAGAAAGAACCACTAGATGTAAGGAATTTTGATTATAGTGCTCGAAGCTGGACTGGTAAATCTCCAAAACAGTTTCTAATTGACTGGTGTAGGAAGAATTTTCCCAAGAGCCCAAATCCTGCTTTTGAAAAGGTCCCTGTTGGAAAGTATTGGAAATGTAGGTATGTATTTTCTAGAAAATGTACATCTTTGTTTTGGTTCACATAAAAGCAGAAATACTCTGTCTTGCCCTGTTGATCTAGATTTATATGAATATAGTGCATGTAAGCTGACTGTTTTTTAGTCTACTAGGGAAGGAGTTCTACTCTGGATATCTCTGCTGGGCTAATGCTTGGACTGGAGACCGTTGCAAAACTAAGATTCTGGTGAATAATTTTGTAAAGAACGGATTATTTTTTAATTCTGTACCGCTGAATTAAATGTTCTCTAGTGAACCTATGACATAAATGTGGACAATTACTTCTGGTATTCTCGTTCAAAGCCTATGTTATATCATAGCTTTTAAGTATATGCATACCAGAACAACTCTGGGGATTGTTTTACATACAGCAGAAGTTAGAAATTTGTATGAAAGCTGTCATGTTCTTAGCCAAAATAAAATAGTGCAGCATCAGGGATTTTAAGATTTCTTTTAGAAAACACGTCTACAATGTAGTGGTATAAAGTGGAATACTGCTAGGTACAAATAAAGTAGGCAAGATATTTTGAAGGAATCCAGTTAAAGAACCTGTATTTTTTAAGTTAAAAGTATATACTATTCCTATATTAATATCAGAAATTTGGTCGTTGGTCTGACTGGCATAAACGTGTTAAATAGGCATTGGCGTCTCAGTAGATGTCTGGTGTCAGTTTTGAGACGGACTAAGCAACACAGCGTTCAAGTTGATGAGCTAACTAAGAATGAGCTAAGTTTATTCAGCGTAGCTCATTCCTTTACACCCTTTCCATACATACATATTCTTATTTCATTGGTACAACAACACATACAAGCCAGCGGTCATTGGTGTTCAGCTCCATATGCCCCTTGTTCTATCTCTATGCCAAGTTTCCCCTAGTGTGGTTAACTTGTTCCTCAAAGTTGCTACATCTCCGACTTCCTAACTTGTTCTCAAGGTTACACTTCAGTCTGGCCAAGGTCAAATTCTTCTGCCTTAATCAAAGGGTCTACAAACCTGCTGTAGTCCCCCGCACTATGACACCTCGGTCTGTGCTGGGTAGTGACAAGCATACGTGTTTAGTCCCTTCTTCCAAAGCAGCTGATGTGTGTGTAGATGAACGATTCTGTTTTAATGACAATTAAGACGTTTGTTAAGAGTAAAAAGCAAAAGAAATCACAAACTTATTCCTGGAATCTTCTGAAAACTTTCTGCTATTCTACTTAACTTTATTAGCTGTTTACAAAAACAGTTAATTTAGCTTAGTTTCTATAGTTAAATGCAACTCAAGTTTTAAACAAAATTATTAACAGGTATTCTAGTTCTGTTGGTTACAAGAGTTAAAAGATGTCCTTGTCTTTAAGGGTCAGAATTATCAAATCATCAGATGATGTAATGGTAATGTGTCCTACAATCGTAACAGAAGACAGTATGCAAGCCCAACATCTAGCTGCTACATTGGCACTTTATCACTTAACAAAAGGACAGGTAAGTTTTTGCCCTGTGTTAGTGTGATTGGTGATTAGCCTGGAGTCTGCCTGTGTATTTATTTGTTACTGTACCTGTACTTGAGTGCTAAATGCAGTTAAATGAAGTGTTTCCCTTTAAATGATTTGCTGTTGTTACGTGTTTCTTTCTTTTTATCTGTAGCTGTGCCTATGTGGTACAGTGTACAGGGAGGACATTTTTTGACAGTAAAGCGAGTCTTTCAGTATTGTAAAAAATGCAAGTAAGTTGAAAGTAAAGACATATTGTTGATGTTTGTAGTACTGTTTTCATAGGTTTTGTTTTTTAGAAGTAGCTCTCTGTTTTGTGTTCTGTCATACATTTTGCCACCTAATGCATGCATAAAATGTTAGTATTACCAGTAAGTCGTGCTTAAAGTATTTTTGTTCCTGCTTTTTCCACCTGAAGTCAGTTCATCAGTTACTGCCTCCTACCTACCGAGATGTCTGGCTGGAATGGAGGGATATTGAGATGAAAAAGGAAGAAGAAAACAAGATAGAAACCAACAAACCTCGTGATACCTTTATTGCAAAATTATTAAACAAACTCAAACAACAACAACAGCTACAGTCTGAAAACCAACCAAAAGTATCTGAGGGTCCTGAAGATTCCTGGGAAAACCTAGTTTCTGATGAGGATTTCAGTAGTCTCTCCCTTGAGACCTCAGTCACAGATAATTTGGAACCTTCAAGAATTTTGTTCAAAAAGCTGCAGAGTTCCTCCAAATACCAGAGCCTTCTGAAAGATAGGCAGGAGTTACCTGTGTTTAAGCACAGATACTCTATTGTAGAAACTCTTAAAAAACATCGAGTAGTTGTTGTGGCTGGAGAAACTGGCAGTGGAAAGAGTACCCAGGTGCCCCATTTCTTGTTGGAAGACCTGTTGCTAGATGAAGCGTCAAAGAAATGTAATATTGTTTGCACACAACCTCGAAGAATCTCAGCAGTGAGCCTGGCAACCAGGGTTTGTGAAGAGTTAGGTTGCGAATCAGGACCGGGAGGAAAAGTAAGATGAATTCCCTTTTTTCAGTCTTGATTATGGGGGGAGCGGGTGGGGGGGCTAGGTTAGTGGTACCAAGTGAAAAAGTTACTTCTTAAGCAAATCATCAGCTGTTACTTAGGAGCTCCTTACCTTGTCAGCTGCTTCTTTCCAAATGGTCATCTCTGAAGGTCTGTGTATCCACACGTGATTTATAAAATATTTAGAGCGTGATTAAGGGCGTTTCGTGATGGGCCTGATCAAACTTTGGCACAGAATGCCCAGATGATGTGGCATCTTTGTCATTCAGGATGGAAAAACACTCTTGCAACTAAAGAGGAGTCCAGTGTGGACTTACGTGAGGCCTTGCTTTGGAAGGGGCCCCTCATAAGCTCTTTTGCTATTTGAAGAAAACCAAGATGCTGAGTGGTTTGTGGTAGTAAGTTTGTGCAAAACTGTTGTTTGCTTGAGGACTGTGAAAAAGCCTGGAAAAAACACTATGTTTACCAACTAGTTGCGGCTCTGGAGAAACTTAGTTGTAGATGCACGTTATTTTCACTTTCTTAACAAAGGAAAGTGCACGTACAATTTGACTTGATGTTTTTATATTTTTAAAGAATTCCCTGTGTGGATATCAGATTCGTATGGAATCAAGAACAGGAGAAGCCACCAGACTACTGTACTGTACAACAGGTGTCCTACTTCGGAAACTTCAAGAAGACGGTCTTCTTTCAAGTATATCTCATGTTATTGTAGACGAGGTTGTCAGCTTTTACTGTTCTGCAGAAACTCTAGTTATTCTGGCCCTTGCCTTGTACTAAAGCCTTACTGTGGATGTGCTTTCCTAATTCTAGGTACATGAAAGAAGCGTCCAGTCTGATTTTTTGCTAGTTATTCTGAAAGAGATCTTGCATAAGCGGTCAGACCTGCATCTGATCTTAATGAATGCTACTGTAGACAGTGAGAAGTTTTCCAGCTATTTTTCACACTGTCCCATATTAAGAATCTCTGGGAGAAGTTACCCTGTTGAGGTAAGCAAATGCTTATGTGATTATGCAAAGCACTTTGGATGCGCATATGCAGTGTTTATACTGGTGTTCCTGTAGATGCTAACCTCTTTTTCTGACCAAAACTACATACCTTAAATGTGTGTTTCAAGGACTTGTAGCCCTTTTCCTTTTGAAAATATAAAATAGCTTTATTGCTCTTAAGTGGATGATTGTACGGGTTTTTTTGTGATGGATTTTTTTGTTGATTAAAATCGGTCCATCAGTGACGTTTTGTTCTTCTCTGTTGAGGCGAGAGTAAAAAGGAGAACCTCCACCTGCTATGCAGCTGTGTCATTATACTCTTAATGTGTTTCTCATGGTTGCCGCATACACTATGGTAAAGATAACGTTAGTGAACAGATAGAGAGGCGCATTCACAAACGTAACTCTGAGTTTAGGTTTTTGAAAATTCTCAGATTAAGTTGAAATTTGTAATGTCTGTGGTAATGTTACAAGAGCACAACTTGTTCAGCTTTGTATATAAGCTTTAAAAAAACCCCCAATTTACGAGATTTCGATATGCCTTGTATTTCTTATTTGAATTTTCACTTCAAGATTTTCCATGTTGAAGACATAATTGAAGCAACTGGGTACGTTCTGGAGAAAGACTCAGAGTACTGTCAGAAATTTTTGGAGGAGGAGGAGGAGGAGGAAGTAATAATGAATGTCACTAGCAAAGGAGGAGGCACTGCAAAATGTCAGGTAAAACAGTCATGTCTGGTTTTGCCTTGGAAGTTTTGATTCTTATTATTTCAATTTCTCTTATTAAATATGATTGGACTGTATAGTATCAAATAATCTTTTAGTTGCTATAACTTGCGCTGATTTTTTTTTTTTTTTTTGGTGGCGAATTATTCAAATCTGTCTTCGTGTCACTCTCTGTCTTCAGAAATGTAAATTAAGTGAATGACAAATTTAACTTCTGCTGCCTTACGTAATACTGAGAATGTGCTCTTCTTTTTTAGGAGTATGTCCCAGTCCAGTCTGGATCAGTTACGGATTTGGCTCCTTACTATGCAAAGTATAGCAGTCGTACCCAGCAAGCTGTGTTATATATGAACCCGTACAAGATCAACCTTGAGCTTATTTTGGAGTTGCTTGCATACTTAGGTACGGTTTGCTTCTTCAGACGTTTATGTACATGGAGCTGTCCTTTTCAGTTCCTTTCTACCAGTAATGAAGTGCTTGACCTCATTCTTGTATGAGGCATCCTAAGAAGTGTTTACTGCCGGGCTCAGAATTAGTTCTGTTCTCACATGAAACTGTTTGCAAATGCACGTTTTGCTTAAATTCTGCACCTGTACTGTAACTTTACAGACAGAAGTCCCCAGTTCAAGAACATTGAGGGTGCAGTGCTGATCTTTTTGCCAGGCCTTGCCCATATCCAACAGCTGTATGATGTCATTTCGACTGATAAGAGATTTAACTTGCGTGACAGGTAACACAGATATTCTCTGTGAAGTTAAACTGTTAACTTAATGCATGTGTACATTCATCTTTTAATCGTGTGCTTATGCGATAAACACATACTGATTAGTATAATTTCTCATTCTAGGCACAGGTTGATAGCTTTGCATTCTGTTCTTTCAACTCAAGATCAAGCGGCTGCGTTTACAATCCCTCCTCTTGGGATAAGAAAGGTAGGGTATATTCAAAGAGGTGACGTTTACTACTGTAAGGAGAAGCTTTCTGTGGCTGCATCTCTGAATGTTTTAAAATCAAATCATACAGAACTACACAACAACCAGTTGTTTCTGGAATTCTCTTGCTGCAAAGAAACAATGCTTTGGAACTCTGTATCCAGGAGAAGCTAGCATGTGAGACTAAGGAATTGGCTGGATGGTCACACTCGAGTTGTGATCGCCAGCTCAGAGTCCAAGTGGAAATTGGTTATGAGTGAAGTTCCTCAGGGCCTGTTTTGCGCTCAGTACTGTGTAACGTCTTTGTCAGTAGCACAGACAGCGGCATAGGGTGCACCCTCAGCAAGTTTGCCGGTGAGAGAAAGCCGTGTGGTTGACAAGCTGGAGGGAGGGGAGGCCATCCGGAGGGACCTTAACAAGCTTGAGAAATGGGCCTACGCAAAGCACAAGGCAAAACAAGTCCAAGTGCAGGGCCCTGCATCTGGGTTGTTGTAGCCCCAAACACAAATACATGCTGGATGCTGAACAGATTGAGAGCAGTCCTGAGAAGAAGGACTTGGCAGTGCTGGTAGATGAGAAGCAAAATAGGAACTGGCAATGTGTGAGGGCAGCCCAGAAGTCCAGCCATATCCTGGGCTGTATCAAAAGAATTGTCTTCATCAGAACAAAACAAAGGAGGTGATTCTGCCCCTCGACTCTGCTCTTGTGAGACCTCACCTGCAGTACTTGATCCAGTTTTGGAGCTCCCAGTAGAAGAAGGATGCTGAACTGTTGGAGTGAGTGAGAAGGGCCATGAGGATGATCAGAGGGTTGTATCACCCCTCCTGTGCAGACAGGGTGAGGGAGTTTGGGCTGTTGAGCGTGGAGAACAGAGGGCTCTGGGGGACCTTATAGCAGCCTTTGAGTACCCGATGGGGAGGCCTACAGGAAAGCTAGTGAGGGACTTTTTTTGAGGGACTCTAGTGATAGGGAGAACCGTTTCAAGGTAAGAAATGGTAGATTTAGATTAGATCTCGGAAGGAAGATCTATTCCTCACTGTGAGGGTGGTGAGGCCCTGGAACAGGATGCCCAGGGAGGTTGTGGATGCTCCTCTCTCTGAAAGTGTTCAAGGCTAGGCTGAACAGGGCTCTGGGCACTGTAGTCTAGTGAGAGGTGTCCTTGCCTGTGGTAGGAGAGTTGGAACTAGATGATTTCAGAGGCGTCTTCCAACATAAACTGTTCTATAATTCTGTATTTTGAAAACCTTGACAGTGATCAGGCCAATTTTGAAGTGTGTTATTTTCTAGGAGTTTCTTTAATTGCCGCTTTCCTGTATTTTAATTATTGTTACCCGGTAACTGTAGCTCCTGTGTGGGGAAGGTGGTATATTGGTTACTGCCAAACTACGTAATTAAAACTTGACCAGTTTTGGCAGTTTCTATGGAGTAATTTTGATGGATTATAAACCAGAGTTGAACGCAAGATTCTCACCTGACTGTCGGTTCCTCACCAACTGAGAAAGACTAAAGAGTTTCCCAGGTCATGCGTGTACCTTTAATGCCTGAAACTTTTCATTAACTACTTTAACCAAACATAGCTCTGTCATACTGATCAAAAGGATGAAACCTTTTAGACGTGTCATTGATGTTACTTTTTTTTCAGATTGTTTTGGCAACTAACATAGCAGAGACAGGTATTACGATACCAGATGTTGTCTTTGTAATTGATACGGGGAGAACCAAAGAAAATAGGTGAGGTCTTGGTTTTCATCAATCGTACTGTGATTGCTCTAAGTATTTTGGGGTTGGTACTGCCAGAATTTTGTAGTATGCTTATTAAACTACAGTTTCACACAAGCAAGAAATACTGAGCTCATTTTGCAGCTTGCCAATTAGGTGCAAGTGTTGGATGAATCTTTTTGGATTTTCAAACGGTGTGAATAACAAGGGGAATTGTTCGCAGACATGTAAAATAAGTACTGGTTTGGAAGTCAAAGCGTCCTTTTTATACTGTCGGTTTCTAGAAGTTACTTGTAGTTAATTTTAAGGGTGAAAAGCCATACAGAATGTGTCAGAAGGAATAATGTTGAATTGCTAGGCAATAATAGACTAGAATAGCTGGTTTTCCAATCTCTACAATTTGATTAGTGTAGGTTATCCAATATCCAAGGTTCTGTGATGTACAGTTTCCCCCCACGTATGCTTAGTTTTCAAAGCTAAATGTTTTGCCATGAATACTACTTAGATATATTAGCAATATACAGGTATATGTAAACTTTTGAATTGTGAAATCTGAGCGGGCACTTGGCTTTGCAATTTTCAAGGTATCATGAAAGCAGTCAGATGAGTTCCCTGGAGGAGACCTTTGTTAGCAAAGCCAGCGCGCTCCAACGGCAAGGAAGAGCAGGACGTGTTAGGGATGGATTCTGCTTCCGAATGTACACAAGAGAGAGGTACTGTGAACTCAGCAAGACTAAGACTGTGTAAATTGTATAAACATCCTGTCTTTTTTACTGTGCAGAAACGAGAAGTCTTGTTGAAATTCACTTCTAATTAGTGCAAACTGCAAAGATCAAACTGTAACAAGACAACATTCACATGACATGAAATCATTTTTCTGAAGTGTTGTGTTCTTGTTTATCAATGTTTAGAAAAAAGTTAATTTTATTCTTATAGATCAGGTGTGTTTTGGAAAAAAAAAAAAAAATTGTAATTGAAGTGCAGCACCAAGGAATTTGTTAAACAGCATCTGCGGCACCGCACGAGATACACAGAAGCCTTACCTCCTGAACCTTGCATTTTGTATCAGGCATCCTTAGGTTTCTGAAGCAATATCTCTATGGATAGGAGAGTAGAAAAACACCAAATTATGCAGCACCGCAGAATTAATTTCTCTTACTGCAGTGGACTAACCTTGCTGCTGTTTAAGTCTGAAGCAGCTTTCAACTGGTAAACAGTTACTGTGTAAGTTGGTTTGAAATAAGCAAGGCAGCATGCATTTTAGCCACATGCAGTGCTATCAGTTTGAGAGTTTATGCATTTTAAGAATGCTTTCAAAATAAGGGTCTTTCTGTCTAGCCCACTCTTCCACTAAAACTCTTGCTTTCTAATCTACCTCGCCGACGTTAATTCAAAGGATGAACAGGTTGTGCTTGCATTCAAATGTCTGCCATTCTCTGGCCTCTCAAAAGAAGTTGTGCGGTGCGAACATGTGAAACCAAGAGTTTAGAAGTTGAACTCTGTTCAATCTTCAAATGTATGTGATTGTGTTTTTATGATGTTGCAGGTTTGACAGTTTCATGGAATACTCTGTTCCAGAAATACTGCGTGTGCCTTTGGAGGAATTATGCCTGCATATTATGGTTCGGTTTTGGCTTTGGATTTACGGATCTTGTTAGCTAAAAGGTTTTACTAGGACAGCCCTAATGCACTGTGGGTAGTAGGACTCCTCCCGCCAGGACAACCCAGTAACTGTGTGTTAGAAAATCCAGAGCATTCTGCCAAATGATGTTAGCATACCTCAGAGTAACAATTTAGAATTACTTAGTCTTCAAACCGATCTATGTTTAAGGAAGCAATTCCATTCATTTTCTCACATCCTCAGTAAGTAACGTATGCATCAGAAAACTAGCAACCTGGCAAATCAGTAGCAGGCTGAACTGCTTGCGTCTCATTGAGTTTGAGAGTCTCTTGTGCGTGTGTGACCATGTGGTAATAGGCTTCTCTGGTCAGCAGTCCTGCTAGACAAAGTCCTAAACAAGTTTTGTGAAACGAATGTGAGGGAGTGTGTCTCTGTTCTGGGAGCCAAGAGGCTGTTTTAGAGGGGAGGGAGTGTGAGCCTTGGCAATAAGAGCATTTCAGTTTTCAGTTCCCATTGTAGCTATTCTAAAATCTGTTACCTTTGTTTTGAAATATACACCCATCTACTCCGCAGAAGTGCAATCTTGGCTCTCCTGAAGATTTCCTTTCCAGAGCATTAGACCCACCACAGCAGCAAGTAATTGGTAATGCTATGAACCTGTTGAGAAAGATTGGGGCTTGTCTATTAAATGAGCCCAAGCTGACTCCATTGGGCCAACACCTTGCAACACTGCCTGTCAATGTAAAGATTGGCAAAATGCTGGTATTTGGTGCTATATTTGGCTGCTTGGATCCTGTGGTGAGTAAAAAAAAAAAAAACCAATAAATCTGAAACAAGATTACTTATATCTAAGTTAAAAGTGTAGAAAGAAAGTACAGAAAATGGTTAGCTCTTTACGGTTAGTTTGGTTTCTTACTATAAGGTATTTTGAAAGGATGATGCGAGAAGTTAAAATGTCTCTTTTAAGGTGAGGGCACCTGAAGATCACGGAGGGAAACAGTGCAAGCATTCTTTGAGGTTGGAATTGATGACCTTAAAGGTCTTGTCAAACCTGAATGATTCTGTGGTTGTAAACTCTTAGGGTACTACTTGCAAGGGCATAGGTGATTTGATCTGCAATTCTGTCTGTTATCGTCTTGTGGGGTAGGACAAAGTCCTCTTATTTGTGGGTGAGACCAATATGGATCACAGTAGAGCTTGCAGAAGAAGAGCGTGCTACTGGAAAGTTTTGCAAGTGAATTGGTGTGGTAACTTGTACACTATGCTGCAGTTAATTTACTGCAAGCTAGGGGGAAGCATTGATACGTTAGTTGCTGGAAACTGAGCGTTTAAAGTTGTTCTTTCTCTCAAGATCCTGTTAATGCGATGTAATCTGAAGCAGTTGTTTGATACGACTGTCATTGTATCACTTCTGGTATTGTTCCAGCATTTGACAAACCATCCTGTGTGAGGTTTAAGTATATTTATATACTGGGTGTACAATGCACTCTGTGAGCAATGTCTTTCAACATGATTTCTGAATTGTATGTGGAAATGTTTTATGGTGACGAGTTTCCCTGAAGACTTAGTATTAAAGTATCATTAAGTCCTGTAAAAGAAAAAAATAAATCTATTTGTCTGATAAACCTGTAAGATTACAGGAAAATAATTTTAGTGATGTGTATGTTACTAATTGCAGGCAACTCTGGCTGCTGTTATGACAGAAAAATCCCCGTTTACTACACCAATTGGTCGAAAAGATGAAGCAGACCTTGCAAAATCATCTCTAGCAATGGCAGTCTCAGACCACATAACAATCTACAATGCTTATCTGGGGTAAAGGATAATTCTCCTGTGCTTATCTAGATGCAGATAGCAAATAATCCAGTTCTGAAAAAAGCCTGTAATTAAGTATATTCTCTTCAATTGGCTTGCGCCTGAAGTTTTTCTCTTCAAAGACATTGCCTAATACTGTAAGACAAAAGGATATCTTGCTTAATATCTTATCTTTTAGCTCTTTTAATGATGCCTGCACGCATACAGAGGTGTACCGTATCTCTTTATCCTAACGCTTAAAGTATTTTTGTTTGCTTTGTGTGGCATGCTGAGTGGAATATTTTGTATTGGAGAAAGCACAAATATATATGTAACAAAATTGCATGCAGGTTTCTGTTTTAGGGTACTGTCACTGAATCTCAAAACCTGCAGATGGATTTTGTTTCCGTTGTCAAGACAGAAATGTGTAATATTTTGAGGAAAAATGAACCTGTGTTTTTGTTAGTACCTGCCAAATGTATATTGCAGGCATGTGCTCTGGAGTGCTCTTAAACCAGCAGCATTCATCTTCAGTAATGCCACATTATTTGTTGTTTTGAGTGGAGAGTGCTGACAAAAATACCATATTGCCTTTTAACTTGCAGCAATATGAAAGTGGTAGTACTTTCATTGTGGGGGGAGGTTTGTTGTAATGAAACGGGGTTTTCTTCATTAGGTGGAAAAAGGCTCGGCAAGAAGGGGGGTATCGTGCTGAAATGGCTTACTGCAGAAGAAATTTCCTTAACAGGACTTCCCTATTAACTCTGGAGGTAAGCCAAATAATTACACTCTGCACTCCAAAGTTATGGGTAAATTTTCACTCTTAAAACGTCATACCCTTTGATAGATGCGTCATATCACAGTTGCCATTTAAATAAGACAAAAGCCAGTGGAATGCTGTGGACTGAAGTACACATCTCAGTCAAGGTGACTGTGTCTGCATTTCGAGTTCCATGTACACGCTTTGTTGGTGTTCATCTCTCCAGTCACGGCCACTGGAGATCCAGAAAATCGAGGCTTATGAGTTTGGAGACTTAAAATGTGTTACTTGTTATATTGAAGATCAGGTATATGAAGTTGGAAAGATGAGCCAAGAGCTTTTGTAAATGGCCTTTTATTTTTGGTGAAAAAAGTTGTTTGAATTGCTCTTTTGTATTTAAGTTTGGGTGACTGAGCTCGTAAGCAGAATCGGATCCTTGATGCAAATGCATTTTTTTTTTTTTTTTACTTTAACTACAGGTGGGACACTTAGCATTTGCCGTGTGCTTGTATGTCTACGCAGTCCTATATGTCTAATTCTATGTTCCAGATAATGGTTTCAGCACAGAAGCAGCCATTGTTCCACAGTGACTGCAGAAAATAGAAGTGTGTTTGAAATAGGAGTTTTTCTCTGGAGGGCGTGAATATTTGGGATGGAGTGTTACTGCCTGCTGATGGAGTTGATTGACTATGTACCTTTTGAAATTTAGACTTTTATTAATATCTTATCATTTCAGGATGTGAAGCAAGAACTCATAAAGGTAGTCAGAGCAGCAGGGTTCACAGCATCTTCAGCACAGTGTGGACAGGATGGACATGGAGACACACAATCCCTCTCTCTCCATGAAATAGCTCTTCTTAAAGCTGTGTTGACTGCTGGACTCTATGACAATGTTGGAAAAATAATATATATGAAGTCTGTGGATATTACAGAGAAACTGGCTTGCGTGGTAGAAACTGCTCAGGGTAAAGCACAAGTGCATCCCTCCTCTGTAAATCGAGACTTACAGACATACGGATGGATCCTTTACCAGGAGAAGGTAAGTGAAAATAGAGAATGTCATTGGTAGTTTGTGCACAAAGTTGGAGTTACGCCTCCAATGTTAAATATCACACAGCAGTGTAAAGTACATCTAAATGCCTTTTTCATGTAAGAGTCTGAAGAACAAGTTAAGGCTAAACATCATGAACGATGTTTTTTCAGGGTGAAACTGGTAGCTACACATGGAAGTCTCCCTTTCTGTGTGTCGCTTGATAGTGTGGTTGACTTATTTAACACAGTGCTGTTGCAATATGAACACTGTATAAAGTGTGGCATGTTGTAGGAACACTTCAAAATGTGCTTTTTCTTTTCTACTGTTTTAAGCAGACTGTAAGGTTTTGAAACTTTGTACAGGCCTCACATATCTCAAGTAACAACTTAAAGTAGCCAATTCTGTAGGTCACTGCTCAACTTCCTAAGTCAGTTGTATTTTTTCCTGTCACTTTCTTCCCTCTCACAGCTGAAAATTGTGTCAGCTGCTTGCTTAATTCAGGTGTTTCTATTGAGTGAACTTCTGATGCAGCAAAACCTTGATAGCAGTGGCTTAATGGCCAGCTTTAGAGAAGCAGGGTATTATGTTAGAGTTATTCATGCGTATGAAATGCTACTTTTTGGAGAGCGGAAGATATTTCCTCAGCCTGACAACTCTGTAGTGTAGGAGAAAGACAGCCGCTAAGGTAGGTAATTTATTCTGTGAGCAGTGGAAAAAATAAAGCCTGCACTTTGTTCACTGTGTGAAGATAACTTGTTTTCTTTCCTCCTGCTACAGCTCCTTCCTAGCCCATTCCATATTTATCTCAGAGACTTTCAAGCCAAAAGTAGCATACGCTGAGCCCCACAGTTCACTCTGTACAAGTGCATACCAGTGCTCAAATTTATGTCTGCACGCACATGCACATGTAAATATAGATGGATTGGCAAAGTGGCTGCACCTAAGAGCACGTGACACATGAGATTTGCCTACCTGCCATGGGTTGCAGTTGGGCTGGCCACGAGACAAATGACAGAAGCTCCCTATTAGCCCATCTCCCTTCAGAAGAGGGAAAGAGAAAAGGAGTAAAGGAAAGAGATTTGTGGGTTGGGAAAGAAAACGAAAATGGATTTAATGAAACTAATTATAATGTGAAATATGTACAAAACCAATCCCAAACCCCCTGCTGGCCGTTACATTGTAGTCACCACTGGTGCAGATTCTGGGGAAGTCTCAGACTGGGCTCAGCAGCAGACAGGAATTAGAAGCAGGAGCCAGACTCCAGAACTGGGTTCAAGGATGCACAGTTTGGAATCAGAAGGAGAACAGAGAGTCCCCACCAGATACCAGCCACTGAATAAGAGAGGCAAAGAGGGAAGCAGGCAACATCCCAAGAGGAAGGAAGGTTGACCTTCATGGTCACTCATCTTTTATACCAAATACTGTGTTTATGGAATGAAATACATTGTTGGTCATTTTTGGGTCCTTTGTTGCTGTAGGTGCAGCCTTTCACTGACTGCACCCCCAGTGTGGCACATAAGATTTAGCAGTGACCTTGGTTCTCATGGGAGCAAGTCTAAGCAAGAGCCGCTTTGCATTCCAGCCCTTGGTAGTAACTGCAAACATCCAGCACTATCACTTGTGGAAGCAGCCATTGTCTCAACAAATATGCTGTTATCTGCAGAAAAGGCAGTTCCTTAGAAGAATCGTAGCTGAAAAATAAAACTGCTGAACAGAATTAGTTCTGTTCTAACTGAAAGCAGGACACTGCCTCTTACTTCAGTAAGGTTTATTGATTTTTATGTCTCTAATTGTGTTCAGAGAACGTTACCTTTCTGTTTGACTTGAACAAGAAAATTGTGGGTTTGGCTAATTTCTTCATAGTGTCACTTGCTTAGAGACTTCTAAAAGTAGCAGTTTGTTGCCGTGTTATGTGTTTTGTGTGGTTGGGGCAGGGCTGTTGTTGTTTTTAATAGCTGTGTTTCTTTATATGCAGGTGAGGTATGCTAAGGTGTATTTGAGAGAGACTACGTTAATATCTCCCTTTCCCATTTTACTTTTTGGTGGGGACATAGAGGTCCAGCATCGGGAGCGTCTCCTGACAGTTGATGGCTGGATCCATTTTCAGGTGTGTTGAAGTGAAAACTACCTTTGTTGGTCCTGTGGGCTTTTCTGTTGCGCAACAGCTGCACAAGCTTAATTTAGGGCTCTACCTATGTGCAACGAAGATGAAGGAAGAAGGAAATTTAATGGGAAATTTTATACAGATGTAGTAAAATCTTAGCAAATCTTGAGAGAATAGACCTGTAAAATACAGCTTGTGACAAGTCAGTTCCTTCCCCTTCACGAAGAAATTCAGTGTTCTTTCAGGACAAGTGTTGGAAATGGGTATAGACTAAACGTTGTTTTATAGAGCTGGTACTGCAAGCAGGTGAGCGTGCTGGTTTATATTACCCTTTCCTACAGTCCTATAATCATGTAAGCACATATTTGTCTTTAAATTTGTTTTGTTTTGTAGGCCAACAAAACTATTGGGGAAAGAAAAAAATCCAAATGGAAAATGCTCGGTGTTTGGTTTTGGGGGGTTTGTTTTGGTTTTTTTCCCAGGTGAAAAAGTTTTGTTTGAGAATGGAAGAGTTGAGCATATTTTTT
Organism: Phoeniculus purpureus; assembly: GCA_028565055.1. Classification (NCBI taxonomy): domain Eukaryota; kingdom Metazoa; phylum Chordata; class Aves; order Bucerotiformes; family Phoeniculidae; genus Phoeniculus; species Phoeniculus purpureus. The sequence continues at coordinate 12,073,465 of JAOXOE010000874.1, read as the reverse complement.
TTTAGTGTGTTTTTGCAGAAAAGACGGGTGATGTGCCAGGCAGACCTCTTGAGAGGGAAATGTGTGGGTATTTTATTTCATGTGTACTTCTATGCCTTTGAAAAAAAAGCAATTAGCGTAAGTAGGATATTGGTAAATTAATGATTTCAGCATATGACGATTGTGAAGTGTATGTGTGAGAATGTATTCTGAGTTACTTGTGTGAGTTGCTGGTCTCTAGGCTGTGGTGCTACAAACAGCAGGTGCTTCAGAATAAGAGGACATCATGTAAGCCGAGTCGTTTCATGAATACACTGTCCATATGCTTAAAATTCTGCACAGGCACCATGTTTACAGGAATCCTGTTACACACTTACATGTAATGTAAACTTTCAATCTATATTTTGTTATAAAGTGTGAGAGTAATGCAAGTGTTTGTCTTCTGTGTTCTTTATAGGCTCCTGTAAAGATTGCGGTAATTTTCAAACAGCTAAGAGTTCTAATTGAGTCTGTTTTAAAGAAGAAGCTTGAAAATCCTAAAATGCCTCTTGAAGGTAACTTATTACTGCATGCTGACATTACTGTTGCACCTTGTGGCAAATCTGAGGAAGCAGTAGTACACCGTATTCTCACCCATTAGTGTTAATGTGACCTCAGTATCATTTCATTGCCCTAAGAGACATCCAAATAGTCATTCCTAATCCTGCATATATTATGTGGCTCAGCCCAGATGTACAGAGACCTGCACAAGAGCTCTTGCAGAAGTATCCCTGGTAAGAGCATTCAAGGTAGTGGTAGCAGTGGTGCGGTACGCATCTCAACACAGAAGTAAGATTTTAGGTGATGGATTTTGGGCATGGATTAATTGTAAGTGTTAGTTGGTTTGCAGATTAGGCTAATGATGAGGAACTGCATGTTGGGCCCCAAAGTAAGAGATAAAGAGGGACAATGTAAACTTTAGGTGCTGGGTACTCAGAAGAGTGTTAGAGGTGAAGAGGAGGGAAAAGACTTCCTATACACTAATGTATCTGTAGTTCTGTCATGTCCCGTTTGTTAAGGGAAGGGAGTGGCTCAGGTTCATGGATTCACTTGGGGTCAAATTAAGGAGATTTACACCACAGGGCCACATACAAGTTAAAGTTTACTAAAACTGTCGGATTCAAAACTCCGAAGGCACAGAAATCACTAAAGTTACTAGATGGACAGAAGCCCGAGTAGGAGGGGTGAGTGGAGCCGAGTGCAGGGTCATGGCAGAAGGCGAGTACCACCCTTGCCCGCCTCACCTGCCCAGTTGCCACTGAGTAATACATACAAGCCCCTATTGGAAGACAGACAGTCTAATAAGGATATAGAGGATAGAGAACCCATACTGGAGGTCCTAGCAAGGTCGCATAAATCCAAGAAGTCTTCCAGTAATATGACAGCCTCCTCCGCAAAGAAGAGAAGGGTCCTAGATATTGGAGACTCGCTCCTGGAAGGGACTGAGGGCCCAATATGCAGAGCTGGCCCTCATCATAGGGAAGACTGCAGTTTACCTGGAGCTTGAGTCAGGGATATCACTAGGTTGCACGCTAACCTGGTGAGATCAGCTGACTATAACCGACTGCTGATCTTTCAGACAGGTGGGGAGGAAGCTGTATTCCATAGCCTGAGGGGAATGAAGAAAGACCTTAAGGCATTAGGACGTTTGGT
>JAOXOE010000874.1:12030760-12071694 GCA_028565055.1 Phoeniculus purpureus | reverse complement strand
GACAAGCAGAGTCCCTCAGGGATCAGTCCTGGGACCAGTCTTGTTCAACATCTTTGTTGGTGACATGGACAGAGGCAGTGAGTGCACCCTCAGCAAGTTTGCTGACAACACCAAGCTGTGTTGTGCAGGAGACACGCTGGAGGGCAGGGATGCCATCCAGAGGGAGCTGGAGAGGTGGGCACAAGCCAACCTCATGGGGTTCAACAAGACCAAGTGTAAGGCCCTGCATCTGGGTCGAGGCAATACTAAGCACAAATACAGGCTGGGCAGTGACTGGCTGGAGAGTAGCCCTGAGAAGAGGGCCTTGGGAGTGCTTGTGGGCGAGAAGCTCAATATGAGCCAGCAGTGTGCACTTGTGGCTCAGAAGGCAAACTGGATCCTGGGCTGCATCAGATTGTGGCCAGCAGATCAAGGGAGGTGATTTTCCCCCTCTACTCGGCTCTGGTGAGACCCCACCTGGAGTACCGCATCCAGTTCTGGAGCCCTTATTACATGAGGGATATGGACATGCTGGAGCGTGTGCAGAGGAGGGCCACAAGGATGATCAGTGGGCTGGAGCCCCTCTCCTGTGAGGACAGACTGAGAGAGTTGGAGCAGTCTGGAGAAGAGGAGGCTGCGAGGTGACCTTCTTGCGGCTTTCCATTATCTGAAAGGGGCCTACAAAAAGGCTGTGGAGAGACTTTTTAGGATATCAGGTAGCAACATCACTAGGGGCAATGGAGCAAAGCTGGAGCTGGGTAGATTTAGACTGGATGTGAGGAAGAAGTTCTTCACTGCGAGAGTGGTGAGAGCCTGGAATGGTTTGCCCAGGGAGGTAGTTGGGACCCCGTCCCTGGAGGTGTTTAAGGCCAGGCTGGATGAGGCTCTGGCCAGCCTGATCTAGGGTGGGGTGGAGGTTGGAACTGGATGATCCTGTGGTATCTTCCAGACCTGACTGATTCTATGATTCTATAAAGCCTGTGTTGTAGGTGCTTAGAACTTCTAGAAAACAATAAGGATGTGTTCCTGTGTGACTTGGTCTGGGTGATCCTGCTGTGGCAAGGAGATTGGACTAGACGATTTTTCAAGGTCCCTTCCAATCCCTCATGATTCTACGATTCTATCCTGCTGTGGCAGGGGGGATTGGACTGTATGATCTTTTGAGATCCCTTCCAGTTCCTAATGTTCTGCGATTCTCTGACTCCTCAATACACCTCTAAGACTGATAACTGACTAAATACCCTTAGTGAAAAAGCATATATTATATTATAACTAACAGCACATATTTTTTCCACAAACCCATAGAAGGTACCATACAAACAATGAGGTATCTCATAAAAATAAAGACAGACTGCATAGTTATATTTGTAACAGGATTATCCTGAGGTACATTACCATAAATAAACTGATAAAACTCCATTTTGCAAGGTTATTTTCGACAGACAATGGTAAGCACCTATTTTAAGCACAAATTTAGTACCAATCTGGCTTACTGCTTTTGCCCAGGAACAGCTGCACCAATGCAAACAGAAGCCACTGTGGGTGGAAAAAGACTGCTTTAGTAGGCTATGCCAATAAAAATATCTGAGGCTTGGGTTCCACCAATGGTCCAGTCACAGCAAGAGACTAAAAAGGAAAAAAAATCTATCTTGACTTCTCTCTCCCTAACTACCACCATCTATAGTTCTGAATGACTAAGCTTTTCAGTAATTCACCCTCTCTAATACAGCAGCATTTAGCATTGTAGCTATCCTTAGTTCTACTTCAGGTTTGTTCTCCCAAATTCTGTTCTTCTCCTAAGCCTTCTGTTCTCTTAAAAATTTAAAAATTGGTCCTCCCCAAACCAGGATCATTGCTACATGAACAGCTCCACATAGAACACTAAATGGGCAGCACGGGAAAAGGTAAATAAAAACATATTCAGCACCATGATATATGGTGATTCTTCTGGAGCTGAGCTGGCCTGGTAACACTGGCTGTATTCACAGAATACATGAGACAGTCTTTTTGGTCCTTCTAGGTTGGATGAAGTAAAAGAATGCTTAAATGGGAAAAAATGAAATGTATCTGCACTCAAAAGCCAGCTGAGATAGGTCCCTGCACTCAGAGGTTTCAGATTTGCTGCTACAGGTATCAGGCCTGTATAATTTCAGTAAATGTGAGGTATTTAACTTACAGGAAATCTTTGCAAAATAGAACATTGCAAAATAGAAATACAGCAAAAACTATACTTCTACCAAAAAGTTAACATAAAAATAAATTGGAACTTCATCTTATGTTCATCTCATGCCTACCTTTTTTACAATCAAGATACAAAACAAAATATCAGTCAAAAAGCATTTACATTTTCAGTAATGAGTTTACCAAAGTAAGTTTCCCAAAACTCAAGTGGGAGGAAAACGCTTTCCACAGACTGACCTAATAAAATTTCAAGTAACTTGCAGTATTAACAAACAGCAACCACAATTAATAAATAATCCAGATAGCTTTGTCTTGCTGGCTTTGTAAGAGCCCAAGGTGAAGTTTCAAGAGTGACAATTTTACACACAATCTGACACACCCCATCTTTCCATTTTGGTTGCAAACAGAACTCCAGGAAGAATTTTTTCTGCTTCCTCCTTATTTGCTGCTTTGCACAATTACCTACAAAATGTTGACTCTCTTCATGATGTTACCCTTACAACAGTTGAATTCTCTCCATGATTTCATGCTACAATCTTGTTGAATTTAAGGAGATTTTAAATTAAGATCAGAAGTTAAGTACCTTCTTGAATTGAAGGCTGGAAGATTTCTGCAGCACAAGCTTTGTAATAACAAGAAGGGTTTGGCAGTTTACAATAAAAACCTCATATTAAAATTACCTCTACATAAATTTTAATGAAGCATTCAAAATACTTGTTTTATCAAGATTGTCATTTAGGTCACAACTTTTTTGCAATACTCTTTCCAACAAGTGTTAGCACCAGCTGAAATCTGCTTTTCTCCCAAACTAGGCTTCAGCAAATTTCTCAAATTCTGAGTCTATTTTTTTTTTTTACCCATTTTAAGTCAAACCAAAGTACGATAGCATAATCAAGCTGGCACATTAAGCTGATGTTTGCAGAGGAATTGAATGCTGATGAAAGAGTCTCACGAGAAAACCTCACCTGCTGTCTTGTATAGAGACACTGAAAATATTTCTAAGTATTAGTCAAATGAGGTAAACTGAAAACAAACCCCACCATGCTGATAATTTCTACAGTATGGTTTTAAAATACAGGTATTTTAAAGAGTAACAAAGACACCACACTCATGGACTGCTCTAAATACACCTGATAACAAGAAAAAAAGCACCCCAATTACTCAAACAGCCGAATCTGAATCTATACTTTTACATTAGGTAATATGTTAAATTTTACTACTTTGCAACCCAATTCAAGAGCATACACACCTGCAATTATTTAGATCATGGAAAAACTAATATGGAAGTGGATCACTGGCCTAACAGTTACAGAATCATTGAAGCTGGAAGGCACTTCTACAAGTCATCTAATCCAATTCCCCGACCAAAGCAGGATTGCCTAGTGCACATTACACAGGACTGCATCCAGGTGAGTTTTGACTATCAACAGAGCAGGAGATTCCACAGCCTCTTTGGGCAGTCTGTTCTTGTGCTCAGTCACCTGCACAGTAAAGAAATTCTTCCTCGTACCTAAATGAAAGCTGCCATGTCCTGGCTTCTGCTCACTGCCTTGTCCTGCCACTGTGCACAACTGAAAACAGCCTGTTTTCAACCTCCTTACACCCACCCTTCAGATGTTTATAGACATGGAAAAGGTCTCTTTTCAGTCTTCTCTCCCAGCTAAAAAGATCCAGCTCAATACCAGACAAGTCAAATTAAAGAATCAGTAATTTTGAAGATTAATTACTATTGTATAAACTATTATTTCCTTCCTACACAGTAACCACTGTTTTTTGAATCCTGATTTGTCACATTTGTTGCAGTTATTACATAACTATGCCATTTCTCTATCACCTTGTGTGAAAGCAACTGTCATATATGACACACAGCAGATGATTAAGATATCTAATTATGCTCTTTTAATTATAAGGGAATGATAATTTGCTGTATGGTTGTTGGGAAGTTACTTAATTTTGAAAGGGCAGTCACATGACAAAAGAATGCAAGCAGGCAAATAGTTAAAAACTACCTAACTGTCCAAACCATTATCCTGTTGATTATCCTGGTACAATACAACAAGCTTAAGAGTCAAAATAAAATACAAAAAGATGAAATGGAATCCTAATAGTAGCACACAAGCCAAATAAGCGCAGTACTGCTGAAGCTTTTAATGAAGGCCATGTCAAGGAGCCAGATGTAGCTAGTGGAATATCTCCTACAGCTTGGCATCAGGGCAGTTTACATTCCACATGCAAATGACAAGGAAAGCATAATACCGTATATTTTATCTGGCTACTAAATGGTTCGTTGTTTTTTTTAACCCATCTGACTTCTGTGAAGGAATAAGTAGATGTAAAGAACCAATACACTCAAATTCAAGACTCAAAAACCTACTCACAATAGTATACTTTTTTCATTATACAATCATTCACTTCCATAACATCTAGCTTAAGATTTCAGTCAGATAAACCAGATTACTGCTGTTCCAGATCCAGAAATAACATGGATTACCATTGTTTAGTAACACAGTTCTCTTTATAGGAATACATGCTTGTAATCAGCTAATGCTGCTCTGGTTTCAAAGGCCATCTAGTGTCAAGGAGAAGCCTTCTACTCCCTAACTAAACCAACAACATAATTTAGCTATTTTAATCAAGGAAACAAAAAAAAAATTCCCATCAAGTATTTCTTCCTATTAAGCCAGTGTAAAACTATAATTTACTGTGTTTGGAATGTCATCTAATGTTTTGCAAGCATTCAGTTTTATAGAGTGTTCCAAGTCACAAGTTTACTAAATATCCTGTGGTCAAATAAATGCTACACAAAAAACCCTCCACACCACTATCTACACTGCAGAAGACAAATGTAACCAAGTTAGGAAATATTTACAAATATCCCTCTTGAAAGCTCCATCTAGGCTTTGAACTTTGAATTTAAGTTTCAAGTACTGAATACAGTGTCGCAACAACTGTTTGCCACAGCCAAATAGCACAGCTGCAGCAGTACTGCTGGTGCTGAAACACTCAAAGCTCTTCCCCAACTGCAGTGTTAACAGCTGACAACATTATTTCCAGACATTTTGCTCTACTACTCAAGAAATTGTTCGAATTAGACACGCATTAGGGTTCAAAAACTAAGAGAAAAATGTCTTATGTAAATGTCCTACCATTCCCAGTATGGATAATCTTTTTTTCTTAAGTTTTCCCTATAAATCTTTAGTTTCTCCCACAGCAAAGCCACAATAACTTCTGTGGCAACAAAATACTACCATGAAACATGATTATGTTACTATAGCAAACACTGTCAGTCAGACAGAAGAATCTAATTCAGGCACTTTTAATTATTAACACAAAATGTGAATACTGAAGAAATGATATTCTGTACACTTTCTTGGCTCAGTTCGATATGAAATTTTGTAACAGTTCACCTTAGATTACTTTTAGGGCCTTTTCAGCAGTCAGCTGAACAGTTACTTAAGCCACAGAAGCATCAATACCTTCATTATAGCCCCTCCTGATTTTTTTCAGGGACATTTTAAATACAGTCCTTCTTCAGAAAGTGTTAAAAATTACATAAACACATTAGTCTATTTAATCAGTGGAGAAGAATCAAGAGATAGGGAAAAAAAAGAACTTCCTCTGTTCTTTTTCTGTTCCCTTACAATTTAAAAGTAAAACAATTATCGAAGGGTTTACAATTTTATTAAAAGAAATACTATTGCTTTAAAATCTAGACAAAAAATATAGTATAAAAAGCTAAATTATTTATATCCTTTTTTCCTCTTAATTCATGCACAGCGAAACTCAGAGTTTCCAAACTACTGAACTTAAATAAAAACACTACAGAATGGTTTAACTTACAGAGTAATCCCATTATAGCCGAACATAAAGAACTGAAATATCAATTTTTCTAAGGTGTTTACAATAATTGCATGTTAATTAACTTTTGGTAGCTATTCTTAGTAAATTGCAGACTGTTAGTACGTGTTTTTTAAAATAGTCTTAAAACCCCATAAAATTCAAGGTAAAATATGTCTTTATACATCTCAGAGATGTATCCATTTATTATGAGCTAATGGGCAGCACAGACAGAGCAAGACATAACTAGGAGCATGCGCATATTTTTCCTTGTTCTTTATCTAAATGGAGAAATACTGGCAAGTGATCTTTCTCTAAACAAATACATGGTTTTTACGAGCATACTCTGATGCTGACTTGAAAATGAACAACACAACAGAATATCACGTTTCATTATGAAGGTATTTGCCATGGAATTTAAATAGAAGTGTTAACAAGTACAATGTTTCACATTCAAATTATAAAGCAGGAGAGTATTCTTGTAATAATCTGTAACAACTTCCATTACAGTTTGGGGAAACCCTACAATCTAATGCCCATCCCAATCACAAGACTGTTTTTTTTTCAGCTTCCCGATTTCCAAATCTCAGAATTTCCTACAAGCACTTTCTCCATTTAACTTTAGCTCACTCAGCCACCTCTTTTCTTATTATAGTGTATGCCTAGGCTGTAACAACCCCAGGCAACGCTAGAGACCTGAAGAACAGCTAGAAAGCTGTCTAGCAGGAAAGGACCTGGTAGTACTGATGTCAAAACTGGAAAAACAAGAGCCAGCAGTACACCCAAATGGCCAAGAAGGCAAACAGCATCCTGGCTTGTATCAGCAAATAGCTTGGCCAGCACAAGAAGGGGTATGACTGTCCCCCTGTACTTGATGCTGGTGAGGTCACACCTTCTATACTGGGTTTAGTTTTGGGCTACCCACTACAAGAAAGACACTGAGGTGCTGCACTGGATCCAGACAAGGGTAATAAGGTTGATGAAGGGTCTGGAGAACAAGGCTTACAAGGAGGAGCTGGGAGAACTGGGGTTGTTGAGCCTGGCAAAAAAGAGGCTCACGACTGTGCAACCATGCGAAACCTAGCTGCAGAGCGGTGGCTGTTGGTCTCTTCTCACAAGTAACATGTGATAGGAAGAAATGCCCTCAAGTTACACCAGGGTGGACATTAGGAAAAAAATTCTCTATTGAAAGGGTCATCACACATCAGAACACACTGCCCATGGAGGTAGTTTAATCATCCATGGATGCGTTTAAACAATACATAGCCATGGAGCTTAGGGACATGGTTCAGTGGTGTGCTTGACAGAACTTGGTTAATGGTTGGATTTTATGATCTTAACAGTCTTTTCAAACTTGTATTGATTCGATGATTCTGTAGGTACCTTATTTTTTGCATCATTTTGTCTAGTTTGTTTACTACACTGAGAAATCCATCAACAAAGTTCTGTTAACTAATCCTTGCGAAAGCTCATTACTTTTCTAGTTTAGCAATATCCTTGAACTGACTGAAGCCAGTGTCACATCCCTACTGCAGAATACTGCAGCAGTAGTGATAGTCGTAGAAAACAGGGTACAATTCTACCTTTCCTGCTCAAGATCCTTTCACGCTGAGGATGAAAAGCCTTCTAATTTTGTTTCACAAAGGAAAAACTCTCACTTTAACGAAAAATTCAATGAAAACCTATACTCATTTCAGAAATTATTGTCTTCTAACTTCATGATCTTTATATTTCTTGTTCTAGGTGTAGAATTGTAGACGTTATTCAAATGAGTTAAAATAAAGAGTTAACTTTTACCTTCAAAAGCTGCTTGCCCACTGTTGGACTCATTTTCTCATCCACCATAAGAATAACTATTCCTCTGTCATCCATACCTCGACGTCCTGCACGACCTGACATTTGAATGTATTCACCTGAAGATATCTAGGACATAAAAATAAAAAGAAACTAACAAACATTGGAGAAAAAGCAAGAACATAAGAAGTGCTGTTTGCAGTTATACAGTACATGACCATGCTGTATAAAAATCAGCAAAATTATCTAAGTCAAGAACTTCTCTTAGATTGAATTCATTACTCAGAGCTGCTCACTCAGTTAAGATATAAATCCATGACTACAAATAATGTGTGTCGGCAGTGTAAGTTAACTAATGATGCTATATCTACAGTGACTTCTGTAACACAGTGCATCATTTCAGTATGCAGAAAACCCATTTTACTCATGTCTTACATGATGAAGGGTTGCTGGACACAGGGGAGATTAAAATATAATAAATCTTCAACATACTGATAATGAAGCTTCATCATCCTCAGATGAAGCAGATAACAGATCATTTTATTCAAATCATTCAAATGTAACAATAAAATACTGATAGCTAGCAAAAGCAGGATTTCTGTGTCTGCTGTGAAGATGAAGAGCTTATGAAGCACGGGGATATGGACAGCAGCCAGCTATAACTGGTTCTCTAAATCGTATCTCATTAAGTTATGAAACAGTATTTGCTGTAATTTGTGGAACTTGCATTCACAACAATTTCCTGAGTGTCACTACAAGCTGATCTCAAAACCTAAGCAAACTGCCAAATCATTTCAAAAGCAGGAGTTCTACATAACTGATACTCCAAAGGTAGGTATTTCATGCTTATAGCAATAGGGCACATAATCTCACTGCAGCAATCACGAGACTGAACAGCCCAAACTAAAACTGAAGAGATGTTCACTTTGTAATGCTCCTAAAGGCACTTGATCTGTTACTGTGATTTTACCAATCTCTGAAATAAAAAGCCTTGCCCTTCATAAATATTGTAGAGTTTTGCTGTGATGACTCGTACACCCTTATTAATGTTTATGCATGAATCACACATCTGATTTTAGCATTGAACAATTGTTTTCCGTCTGTGTAACAACCTGTAGAACAGCTCCTACCTTTGCACATTTCTTGTCTGTCAGCGGCCTACCCAAAGTACTCTGCTGTAACAGGTCAATACTCTCCTGAAGTAAACTCTCTTTTGTTGGGTCTGTCAGAACTAAATTTACTCTCCATGCTGCTCTGACACACAAGAAAATACTTGGGTTTGTCAGTTTTAGGTAAGTTGTACAGAAGTCTTATTCTAAGCCAATATGCACCACTAACCTGTGCTTGACAACCTTCTAAAACAAATAATGTCAAGTATAATCTGAGGAATACAGAATTTGTACACTAATCTTAAACGAATTAGTGAATAATAAAAATTTTTCAAGAAAAAACATTGTATACTACTCTGAAGTGGTTATGTCAGGAGTTAATTTAATCCTGATAAAGTTTAAATAATGCAATCTAGTTTATGCAGAAATTGTTTTTCACTTACCCATCGGAAATCTTTTCCATCAAATTTGCTGGCACTTGTAAACAGCACAGTCCTGGCCGGCATATTAATTCCCATAGCAAAGGTTTCTGTTGCAAATAAGGCCTAAATAAACAGATTAAAGTTCAGCAAGCAAAACCGAAGTCTCTTAAGCAAATGTGCAAGTAGTCTGAGATTGCTACAAAAACTTGCCCAAGTTTCGCTACTTATGTAGAGGTTACACAGGAACAAAGACACACTCAATATTTGCAAACTACTCCAAAAAACATTACACCCTCTTTCCCTTATTTCCTCAGTTATGGAAATGAGTTAGTTGGAATCATTCAAAAGACTCCAAAAGAAAAAACATGGATGTGCAAATTACAGTAAAGAAAAAGACCCCTTAATTTCCACATTCGAACTCTGTAAGAATAGTAGTTAGCTACCCAAGAAAATCCTCGTAAGTTTCATGTGAGGTTAAACTTCCATGAATTTATGTTCCTTAAGGCTGCTAACAGATAGCTTTCTAAATGTCTACAGTCATTTACAGAGGTAAAACATACCATAAAACAGCTGAAGCAAATGTGCGACATTGTAAGTTAAATACTTTAAAATTTGGAACACTTAAAACTAGAGCTGTATTCGTGCACTAACAAAAGATGAAAGACTGAACTCCTTGTAGAGAGAAAAACTTCAACAGAAGCTTCATGAATTGTTTCATCACATAAATTTGGAGGAATTTATGCAAATATTGGTACTTCTCAAGGGAAGAGAGCTGCAAGCAATTACAGCAGTTAACTTGTGTCACTGCTACAGCTACAGACTTCCAGAAATGTTGCATGAAATCAGTAGAACCTGGTACACAGACCCAAAGAATGCCCTCTAGATACAGCTCTTTTAAAATTGCCTACTTACTGATCCACACAGCATTCAAACAATGGTTTTGGTAAGCAGTAAGGCTTATGCTTCCTGCATAAAGTCAAATTCAAAACACAAAGTATTTTACAGTTTGGTATGTGCCATGATTCTTCTATCTTATTCCAAAGACCAGATCTCCACTACAGTACTAGAGTAGATTCCAAGCTAAAATGTATTTCTCAGTTCCTCAGGAATACTGCATATTCACAAGTGAGAAAAATCTAAACATGGATGTGAAATACACACCTTTATTAGGCCCTCTGAGAAAAGAATTTCTATGGTTTCTTTTAAGATAGGAAGCAAACCACCATGGTGGATACCAATTCCTCGCTTCAGAAGAGGAAGTACATGTTCAACCTGAGAAGAAAAATATAAAGATCAGTAAACAATTTTTAGTACTCAATACTATAAAATAAAACCTGTATGGAAAATCTCAACATTGCCCTATGTTCACATAATACACTATTTCCTGATTTTAAATACAATAAAAACCCTTTCTACACGATTTTGCAGTTACAAGTAGGACCTAGGGTACTGATGGACAGTTGTCTGAGTATGAGCCAGCAGTGTGTCCAAGTGGCCAAACAGACCAACTACATCCTGGCTCATATTAGAAATAGTGTAGCCAGCAGGAGTAGGTAAATCTTTTCAGTAGAATATTCTTATATTGGAGTAGGCCAGCTGTGAAGCTATGCCCTAATTTACATGTTGACTTAGTATTTAATGCGTCTATAAAATAAAATCATTTGAAGTAATTTTTGGAAATTGTGAAACTAGGAATCCATGAGATTTTTTTCAGTAGTCTTAATTGAAGATATCACACTGATATCACTTCTTGAACAGGAAGTCCTGCTAGAAGCTTTTATTTTTGCACTGTAAAAATAGTCACTAGACTTTGTAATTATGCAATAAATTAGAAAGTAGATGCATCAATCTGACTTTGTGAAAGGCTCTGCAGTCAACACCTGACAGTGTTCATACTGCACTTTCATTTGAACTACGTCCAGTTTTAACCCAGATATGGAATCAGTCATTAAGGTTGAAAAAGACCTTCAAGATCATCAAGTCCAACTGTCAACCCCATGCCACTATGCCAAATAAATGATGTTTCCAAGTACCAGATCCTCCAGGGACAGTGACTCCACCAACAACTTGGACAGCCTGTTCCAATCCCTGACCTTCCTTTCTGTGAAGAAATTTTTCCTGATGTCCAATCTAAACATCCTCAGGCAGAACTTGAGGCCATTTCCTCTTGTCTTATCACTAGTGACTTGGGAGAATAGACTAACTCTAACTTATCTCTTTATATACCCTTGAATAAAAGCATAATTATTAAATTATTATTATGCTACAGGGTAGTAACTCAGTGGTTAATTTTGGCATGCCAATTCCTGGAATCACTAAGTCATATTTGACAATCCCAAGAATAAATGCATGAGATATTAAAACCCAGTGCTGTGAATGATAATACCCAGTTTATGATTTCTGCACCTACTACAAAAACCCACAGCCTTTAAAGCTGCAGAAAACAGGACAGCAGTAGCTACACCAGTCCAATTTTCACTTACCTGAGGAAGCTTTTTGTCTTCATCTGACAGACAATCAATTGCATTATTGAACACTTCTTCAACCATCTTTTTTTCTTCATCTAGGAAAGCAAATTGTAAGTTGTTGTAAAATCTAGAGAGATAATGCCATCTATAAATAAAGCATTACCACATTCTAGTTATTCACAAAAGTTTACAATAAAATAACATGGAAGACTGAAGTCTACACAAAACGACCCACACTGGATCAGGGAATCAAGACTTCAATGTGAGCCTGAAGAAGCCCAACAATAACCCGACAAAAGTATGTGCTTAAGAAAAAGGAAAATATAAAAAACCTAGAATCATAATGGAAACTTCAGCCATTTCCAAGCTTGGGATTTCTAAGTTTCTGTCTATTTCATTCTGCCTACTACTGTCTCTCTCCATGAACACGGAGACCTTTCCAATTAATCCAAACTGAAAAAAACTCTTTACCTTTTGAGTTTTTATTTTAGAAGAAAAAGGAGGCATGAAAGAAAACTGAATAATTGAGAAAGAACAGTCTAGTAGCTTGCTGTAGATGCTATGAGAGAAAACATATTTTCTAACAGACATAACATGGAAACTTTGGGAAATGTATTTTAGGATTGTTCTACTACAGACAGAATTTTCCAGGTACTTGTGCGTTATTACTACAGCTAACAGTGTTTCGGGGAAAGAAATTAAGTTTAAAAAGGGGAAATAATCCAATGTTGTGATGGCCAACAGTTTCCCACTGAAAACGGCCTGATTAACTGGCAGAGTAAATTGAAGAGCAATACCTACTTTCCAATTGTTTTTACACAGAAAGCCCCAAAGGAAACAAAAACATCTAACTATAACATTTCATATATATTTCATATTTATTTCATATATATTATTATTCATATATTTCATATTTATTTGTACCTGTGTTGAAATCTAACTTTGTCATCTGAAGTGCAAATGCCTCACAGTCTTTTTTACTGAAGCTGAAAATAATCACAGGCTGGAAGTTCCTTTCCATTATCATCTTCACAATCTTAAAAACATTTGAAGGACCTGCAGAGAGATATACATTAGCAAAGAAGTACCTTATTGAATAATTGAGACACAAGCAAAACCTGCATATAAATTTGTCTTACACAAAATGTTAGATTCAAACTCACCTTTCGTTCCTCCTTTCCTGCCTTTCTGATCTCCTTTTGCTAAGTCTCCTGCATCTCTAAGCACTTGCATTGCTGTATTAAAATTATCTTCTCTGAAATCTCCCTAGATATAGAACAAAAATACAACCTTTGTAAGCAATGTTTTACATAGCTGAACTAAAAATACTTATGCCTTGCTTAGCCAGTGCCATTAACCCATATTTACACGTAAAGGACAAAAAACATACCAGATAGCAAGCAAGTTTACTAGATCAGTGGCACAGCTCAGCATTACACTGATGTCTCTGAAGACACTTCAAATTTTTCAGTCCACTGCACCACCAACCATGCTGGAACTGGTGAATGACAATACCTGACTTTTAGGAAAATCTACATGAAACTACACTGCCCCATGAAGAGGCAGTTTCAAGTTCAGTACTACTGTTTATAGCATTAGCTACTGATGCTGTCCAAGCCAATGATGCATTTTAAACAAACTGTTACTTAAAATTCACCTAATGATACAAAAATATTTTTTCTTCTAAACACAAGTCACATCCAAATGCTCCTACATTTTTTTCTTGAGCAATAAACAGTACAAGAAACATCAGCTACTTTACAGATTTACAGCAAGCAGCATGCACTTTAAAAAACAGAGGAAGGATGAAGGCACTTCAGACATCTCAAAAAAGGAGAACTCAGCAGACTACATTAAATTAAATAACAAAAACCAATCTCTTCTGCAAGACTTCAAAAACGTAACAGCAATTAATGGTCACTGCTACCCACCCATGCTTCACTTTTACACAAATATCCAAATTTGCATCAGATAAAGCTCATTACTGACACGGAAGGAGAAATAAACTAAACATTCCTTACATTTTCGTCAACAACCAGATGGAGTCCATCTCCTCCTGCTGGGAATATGTAATGTTGCAGAGGAGTGGGTCGATAGTCTGTGTAAATCACGTGGCAAGGCTATGAAGAAATAATAGCATACACATAAACATTTCACGTTTTTAACTGCACTGTAAAAACATCCACTTGACGGAAAATTCAACATGTGACTAAAAAAATACATGTTTCTAGAAGTCAGAAAGACTCACAGAAGCTGAGGTAATAAATTTTCTTTCCTGAATCTGGATTTTGCACTAATGACATTGCTTAAGAAAACTAAAGTTTGCAAATCCTTTAGAACACAAGCTGGCCACAAAAATTTCATTCCCATTAATACAAAAAGTAAGCATAAGTACAATTTTTCAACCTGTATTTCCATCCAGACTCAAAATCTTAACACCTTTTAAAACCAAAGGAAAAGTCGTCGATATCTACCTTGTTAATTAAAAAGCCCCCTGGAAATGTCAGATATTGACACTACATAAAAAAGAACAGTAGACTTTTAAATCAAGGTTTTAATGCATGAAGAAAGTTTCTTAAGGAAAAAAACCGAACCAAACAAAATATTTCCATCAAAACAGTACACATAGGATAAACCTGTTTTAAAAAATAATACCGTGCAAAATAAAGGGTCCATCTTAAACAGACCTGTTTGTGAAGATGGCAGATCCATTCAGCAAACTGACGGGCATTTGGAATAGTTGCAGAAAGGAACACATAATGAACATTGTCAGGGAGCAAAATAATTGTCTCCTCCCAAACCACACCACGTTCTGAAAATGCAAAGGTCATATGGGAAATGTATGTGATTAGAGCGCATTTTTAGCCCTGAAACCAAAGAACAGCACGCTCAAAGACAAAATAAAAGGAAAAATACGGAAAAAGCCTCCCTTATACAAATGGGGCACACCAAATGTCCTCAAAGCAGCTTTTGTCTGGGGAAGGAAGATACAGACTGAAACTCACAGCAATTGTCTTATGTACATTCAGTAGAAAACAAATTCTGAGTTATTTATGCAGAAAGATGACTGATTTTAAGAGACAAAATTAAGATTTAATTCTTCAAAAGAAAACAACTTTCTCGGAGGAAAAAATAAAAAGACTTATTGAAACAGAAAATTGTACATATAGAATACCTGAATCTCTCATGTAGTGGATTTCATCAAAAATAACCCATGCAACTTCTCGCATAACCTCAGAACCTCTGTAGAGCATACTTCTCAAAATCTACAAAAGGGAAAAAGAACTGAGAACCATCACATGAAACAGCAAGTCATGTTACAGAGATGCCAGTATGAAACTGCCTAGAATTTTTTGTTTTGCATTTATATGGCAATACAAAATCTTCTGCGCAAAATTTAAAAGCACGTAAAGAGTGGCTGTAAGATATTTTAAAGCTATTCAAATCTTCTGTCATGCCTTCTTCCCCTATCCTAAATCACTTTAACCACCTCTCGGTGATTAAGAGGAAATTTTTTGTCATCTTGTCTCTCAACTCCAATTTTTCTCTGGCAGTTTTCTCTGTAAGAGTCTACTCCTTTGACATACAGATAGAAATAAGAAACCTCCAAGTCATGGCTGACATGTTTCTGCAACAGAAATACAACACAATTGTCAAACAATTACCAAAGGTGATCGCTATCAAAAGTGAAAGCTGTATACTCATTCAATACTAGCATCCAGCACTAAATTAAGTTACTATTTAATCTTTCCAGGGCCTAGTCTGTTTCCCTATGGGATGACCCTATGGGATTCAGTAAGTCTGACTGACGCTCAGTACTCTACCTGTATCCAAAGAATGCTCAAGACACTCAGTTTTCAGGAAATTGAATTCCGCCTTTCTCCATGTGAGAAAGAAAGTTCCTGATTAGAAGTCCAAAAACTTGAATTTATAGAAATCTGGTTTTTCAACAACCAAACAGTAAAATGTTAAAGTTCAACCCTGACTGCACTTACTGTGGTAACTTACTAGACCTTCTCAGTCAAAAAAGAAGAAAACACAGTATGATCAACAATTATTGTCTGATCTTACCTCAGTTGTCATTACCAGACAAGAAGCTGTAGGATTAATGGTGACATCCCCAGTCATTAAACCAACGTCCTGAAATTCTTCATACATCTCACGGTATTTCTGATTACTCAAAGCTTTAATTGGACTCGTAAATATAACACGCTGCTTCTCTCTCAAAGCCAGAGCAATAGCATACCTGTGTTCAAAAATTGTACATACTGAAGTTGTCAGGAAGTCATTCAGAACATATTACTTACCCAGACCTTTTGCTCATTTAAAAAAAAAAGCTACTCAGAACACCAGCAGAATGATATCAACCACTTAACACCTAGATTAAGTTCAGTGCAATCTTTATTATACATGCTGCTTTGGAGAGTGACAACTGACAACAAGTTAACTGATTTTTATGGACATCAGAGTCCACAAAATCCAGATAAAGCCATTTTCTGGCTTTATCTGAAAATCCAATTGTCACTGTCTCCTGAGAAATTATTATTTAAACCCAAGCTCTAATATACTTGCATGCACATCTCACTTCTCAAATCACCTCAGCAAAAATTGCAGAAACTTTCCTAGACAGTAACATCTAAACCAGATTGCTTAAAAATTACAGGTAAGCTTAAACACCAATTAAGTCTTTCACTACCCACTAAACCAGATGAAAGACATTATATTCAAGAATAATCAATTAAACTCCAGTACTGATGGGCCAAACTTTCTATTAAGGAACTGAGACAACAGCTACTGATGGTTCAATGAAAGGACACATGAAACAATACGCCATTTTCTTATTATTAGAGCTTGTCAGAAAATTGCTTACTCTGCACAAACAGTTTTGCCAGCCGATGTATGAGCTGACACTAGCACAGACTGGTTATTATCGACACAAAGAATAGCTTCTCTCTGAAAGGCATCAAGAATGAATGGATATTCCTAAAAAGAAAAAAAAGCAAGAAAGCAAAAAAATTACATATTTTTAACACAGACTGTTACTTAAATATCTTTTATTTTGTATGCAAACTGACATACAGTAGTCAATTTTGTATTGGTGGACAAATTACAGACAGAAATTAAATCCTGTAGATATTTCTATCTTCCGTGTATCTTAATGCAGTATTTTGCAATGTAGCAAACAATTTTATCTAATAAGATACCTAAGATCTGTGCTTATGTCTTGCTCCAATAAATTAATTTAATCTACTAATGTAGGAAGAAAAGTTAGTCTACAACTGAGGCCACTACCTAATGTTGTGGAATAAAACTGAAATCACAACAGCCTATCCCACTCAAATGTATCATTTAACTGAAATACAAAATTACAGAAACACCAAATGATTTTACAACAGGCCTTCTTTAGAAGATACACTTTTCCAACTCATACTAAGAAAGTAAGTATTTTTTCCCCTAACTACACAAAACCAAAAATACATGCAATCAATCACATACTTTTGCTGCTTTTCCAGTTCTTGGCTTCAGGCCTGTGAAGTCTTCATCTGCTGGAAGTGCAACCTACAAAACATATTTTAAATAAAGAGAGTTGCAGAATTCTTGGTGTGTCCACAGAATGGCAATGAAGCTGGTGAAGGGTCTGCAGCACAAGTTCTGTGAGGGTGATGAAGGCTGCTAGGGCTATTTAATCTGGAGAAAAGCAGGGTGAGAGGAGACCACATCACCATATCTCCACAACTACCTGAAAGGAGGTTGTAGTGAGGCGAGCATA
Source organism: Phoeniculus purpureus (assembly GCA_028565055.1). Lineage (NCBI taxonomy): Eukaryota > Metazoa > Chordata > Aves > Bucerotiformes > Phoeniculidae > Phoeniculus > Phoeniculus purpureus. The sequence goes on along the minus strand of JAOXOE010000874.1, from coordinate 12,054,134 downwards.
AGTTTTTTTCTCACAAGCAACAAGATGAAAGGTAATCGCCTTAGGTTGCAGCAAGGAAAGTTTAGATTGGGTATCAGGAAATACTTCTTTATTGAAAAGGGTTATTAACCATTAAAAAAGGCTGCCCAGGGAAATTGGTTATGTTGCCCAGTAAATATCATTACCCTGAAAGTATTACAAAGATGTTTACATGTAGCATTTAGGGACATGGTTTAATGGTGACTTGGCAGAGACGGGTTAATGTTTCAACTAGATCATCTTAGAAGTCTTTTCCAATCTGAAAAATTATATGATACAGTAAATACAAGCACAATAAACATAATGTTTGCAGTAATAATTTTATAAAACAAGCCTATATACCACCCATGTGCATCTCTCCACACTCACCTCATGTGTACAACCTTCAACTGTTTCCACAGCTTGCACCTTTACTTGAGGCATCAGATCTGCCAGACTAGAAACAACAACAACAACAACGTATTTAACAATCCTATTTTCTTTTTAAAAGCAATCATGTTGAACTTCAACTCTTCTTTAACTACAACATTAAATAACGGACGGACAAATCTGAAAGGGACAGCTCGCAGCTATTACCAGAATTACCAGTAAGCGTTAATATTTATCTACTACATAAATCTATCTACTGTTTTAGAATTTATCAAACCTTAAAAAAAAAATAAAAAAAATCACACCATAGAACAGCACATGGATCACACTCACAGTAACTTTTCTCACTAAACGTGGACTTCTTTTCAATACACAACAAACCAAAATTCACTACCTGTATCTCTGCTACTAGTCCTGACCCCAAATAACAGCAGCCTGAAGCACTCTGAACAGCTGCCCTTTGTGACCCTTTGTAGGTCCCACAACAAGCAGCTAAAATAAAATTTTTTTCTATCAGTGTTAACACAGTAAGCTGCAATGGCCAAGTTCCATAGCGATCACTGAGAAACTGACTTAATATGTTAACTTTCCTTGTTTTTAGCTTTGCATACTACGTTCTCAGAAGTTCTCATTTCTTTTTTACAGAACACCATCTTAAACTGAAGAAAAATTCCCCTGTAAGGCCAAATGACAGTTTAAACCATAACTGTGCCTGACAGGAGCCAATCCAGAGAAAAATGCAAGACCACACCACGTATGTAATTTTTATTTCTGTAGTGATTTCAACATCACGTATGAGGAGGTAGACTCCTGCATTAGACAGCTCTGGATGAATTTATATTCCCTTGACCCTACCATTCATTCTCTGAACTAAATAAACTTCCAAGCTCCAAAGAACCTAAGATACTGTCCCCTTAGTCTGTTTTCAAAACAGCTTGAAATATCTGTCATTGTTCTGGAAAGGAAAGAGGGAGAAATACACATGTCCTGAAACACAGAGCTTCAGCTGCTTTATCGCCTTAACTGTTGAATGCTCCAGTATATGACTTCTGTTCACGTTATATACACATCACTTAGTCTCAAATTTAAAAGCATGTCTGTATTATTTCAAGGCATTCAGCCTTTCTAATCTTACATATCTCAGAACCTTTGTTTCTGTCTCCTTGTTCAAACTCTTCTTCCTATACTCCAAGGCAATTAAGTCTTTCAGTGGCACAGTACCAGCAAGCCTGCCTCTGTCCATGTGCTTCTATGAATCTATCCTTACCCTTTTCTACATCCCTGAAATCAACACAATGGCTTTCAATAAGATTTACCAACCGATATGCAGTAATCACAAACACAAGGGTTTCATACTGCAGTTGCCTCTATGTCCACAATGTTTAAAGCACACCCACTGCTCATGAATACTGAAGTTGTACTACCAGCACACCCTCATCTACGTAGCTAATGTAAAATCAACATGAAAATTCACCTTTACATGAAAACACTATTACTTACATCTACCATTCACAACTGGCACACAGCAAACCAGTACGTCTTACTATGATGTTCTAAAAGGTTAAGCTTACTTTACATCTTCTGATACATCTTCTAATTTTGGTTTCTTTGCCAAAACAGTTGCTTCAGTACTATCAACCTCAGCTTCTCTTTTGGGCTTCCCCATCACATGTACTGGAGATTTTTCCTCTGATCGTCTTCTGCAACATAAACAGAAAACAACTCTAAAGTTTACCTCTTTCACGGCCTCATTTTCAAAGCCAGTTGTTCTACAAGTAGTAGTGAACATGCTGCATTCAGGGCACTAACGTTCTCGATGGGTTTTCAAACATCTTCCCAGGTGCGCTTGTCTCCCCGGGCCCCCAGTGCTCTGGGCTTGCCACAAGGTCCGGGCCGGGGATGCCAGGAAAGCAAATCTCCTGGGCTGCAACGACTCCCGCTCCCGAGGAGATTCAAGAGATCAAACAGAAGCTGACAAAGGCCAGGCCTATCGGCGCCGCCAGACCATCGGCCCACAGCGCGTCTCAGCCCCGCCGCGCCCTTACCCCGCTCTCTTGGTAGCCTCACTGGTGCCTTCTTTGCCCTTCTTGGTGGCGGAGGCGGCGACCGAGTCCCCCTCGAACACGCTGAACAGCTCGTCTCCGAATGCGTCCGCCATCTTCTTCGGCAGACTCACAGGGCCTCGCGCAGCACAGCCTTACTCTGGCCCCGGTTCCCGCCCCGAGGAGGACCCGAGTCCTCCGGTACCCCGCGCACTTCCTAGGCCGACACTCCCCGGCAGCAATGGAGCACCGCAGCCCCCCTGGAAAACACCTCCGGACCACTCCAGCGCCAGGCCTTGCCCACAAGCCCCCGCGCCAGTTTCCGGCACCCGTCACCCTGGAGCTCCGTTTCCTGCAGGCCTCCTGAGCTGCGGGCCAGTGGGAGTAGGAGGGTGGTGCCAAGCGAGCGGCACTGGCCTAGAGACTGGCGACACCCAGTGTGAGGCCCGGATGTGGATCCCTGTGCGGCGCGGGGAGAGGTAGTTATGGGTGGCCGCAACAAGAAGCAGCGGGCGGGGAGCGCGGCCCATGCCGCCTCCACTGCTACCGCCTCCGCGCGGGCACGGGCTGCTGCCGAGGCTTGTGCTGCCGCAGCTGTTGAGGCGGGAACCCGTGCGGCGCCGCGGCCGCTGGTTGCCTCCAAGGAACCGCGTGTGAAGCAAGGTACTGTTAATGCGCCCGTTGGGGGAGGGGAACGAAGACTAGCGGAGAAGTAAGAGCACTGGGGAGCCGTTCCATTACAGAGCCCCCGAAAATGCGGCATGGTGCTGCCTGGAGCCTGCTTTGAGGCTCGGCGTTACTGAGCGCCTAAAGAAGCACATGAAATTCCTCCGGCACAGAGTTAGGCGAGCCGGGCCTTAGTAAGGCCGGCTAACCTGTAGAGCAGCAAGTTGGAGCCAGTCGAGAGAAGGGCCACGAGGATGATCGGAGGGCTGGACAACTCTTCTGTGAAGACAGGATGAGGGAGTTTGGGCTGTTCAGCCTGGAGAATACAAGGCTCTAGAGGGGGGACTGTATAGGAGCATTCCAGTATGTGGAGGGGACTTGCAAGAAAGCTGAAGATGGCCTTTTTTTGAGGGACTCCAGTGGGAGGACAAAGGAGAATGGTTTCAAGCTAAAAAAGGGCAAAGTTAGATTAGGTTTTAGGAAGAAATTCCTCACTATGTGGATGGTGAGTCACTGGAACAGGTTGCCCAAGGAGGTTGTGGATGCCCCCTCCCGGAAAGTGTTCAAGACCTTGTTGAATGGGGCTGTGGGCAGTCTCGTCTAGTGAGAGGTGTCCTTGTCCATGGCACACGGGATGGAACTATGTAATATCTAAGGTGTCTACCAGCCTAAACCATTCTGTGAGCCTTGGTGGCATTGGTAGATTAGGTGTAGTCTGTCATTAGGTTCTTGTCCATTCTTGGTGTTTCACTTTCCCAAAGAAAGCAAGCTTCTTTTGTATATGTTCATCCTGTATGTGCTCAAAACCAACATTAAGTGGATTTCGAGTTTTGGGGGTTTTTTTTAATAATTAAAAAAGCCAGAGTGGGAGGCCCTTCAGCAGCGTGGGGTGAGCTGAGTGATAACTCTTCTGGGTGCAGCCTAAAAAACTAGTATTCTCAAGCACTGTCAGATATTTTGACAGCATTACATTGGGTACCTTACAACATCAGTAACAGCTTGTGTTGGAGACTGGAAGTAGATCAAGCAGTGGTCAGACCAGGTTCTAACTTGTTAACACAGAATCTCATAATCCATTATCTTAAGCTTCCTGAACTTGTTCAGGTACCTGCTTTACAAATTTAGGCTCTGCTAAACATAGTTCTTGTGTCTCCCACTCCTCCAGCACCACGGTGCTCAGTCCTCTTCAGAAACTATCCTGTTTTTTTCTCACAGATTGTCTGCTGTGGTGAAAAATAAGTCAGAGTAAGCGAAAAGTAAGTTATTATAGACTAAATACTGTGTAGTTGCACAGCCTACCAGTGCCAGTGATTGGTTCACAGAACATTAGGGATTGGAAGGGACCTGGAAAGATCATGTTGTCCAATTCCCCCGCCACAGCAGGATCACCTAGATCAAGTCACACAGAAGCATATCCAGGTGGGTTTTAAACATGTACAGAGGAGACTCCACAGCCCCCCTGGGCAGCCTGTTTCAGTGCTCTGTCAGCCTCACCATGAAGTTCCTCCTCATATTTATGTAACCTCCCTATGTTCCAGCTTACACTCATTGCCCCTTGTTCTGTCATTAGAGGACACTGAGCAGAGCCTGGCTCCATCCTCCTGACACCCACCCTTCACATATTTATCAACATTAATGAAGTCACCCCTCAGTCTCCTTTCTTCGAAGCTGAAGGTACCCAGCTCCATCAGCCTTTCCTCATCAGGAAGATGTTCCTGTCCCTTCGTCATCTTTGTGGCTCTGCACTGGACTGTCTGGAGCAGTTCTGTGTCCTTCTGGAGCTGAGGGTCCCAGAACTCGACACAATATAATGTTGTAGCCCACTTCTTCAGAATTTACTTCTTACTTGATGGAGCTTATAGGTGTACTGGGCAGGGCTGTGGGTTGCTGGAGACCGACATCCAAAGGTCTTGCTAGTGAAGGGACTGATGACCTCCAAAACATAGTGCCCTGGATTGTGGGTGGGATAAGTAGGTCCCATCAGTATTTTGATTTCCTGGCAATGTAGATGTGTAGATGATGTAGATAATGTAGTCAGTGTAGATAGTCCCTCTGGGAATCAAAGTTTTCCAGACTGAGGTGAAACCTCTAAATGTTATTGAGCGATATGGTGATCATCTATCCCCAGTACACTGTGAAAACGTGACGGTCTCTGTAATCTTTTAAGCCTTTGCCTGAAGTTGCAAAAGGAAAAGTTATACAGAAAAGAAAGTTAAAATGCTTCAGAATCCGTATGTGCCAATATATAACCATAGTTAAACTGCTTCATTTTCATGAGGTTTTACTTTGATTCATTAATTCATTTTTGATGCCAGTGAGGGAGAGCAAGAGTGGTTCCCTACTCTTCTCTTTCTGAAATTAAAAGGCAGTAAATTTTAAACCAATAAAAGCAAATGTTGTTTTGTTTTCTTTGCTGTTTTTTTTTTAATGTAGCTGATAGTCAACCTGAATAATTCACTGTCAGACGAGGTCACTAAAGGCAACTGCAATATCAGGATTTTCGAAAAGGTCTGAGTAATTTTATGGGCAGTAATAACAGTTTTGCTATTACAGAAGCTAAAAAAAATGTTGGAAAGGTCACCAGTCTCCATGCTTCAGGGTGTGGATGATCACCTGTGGGGTCAAGACAAAACTCATTACTGCAGCGTGCACAACCACACATACATATGCATGTACAGAGTACTTTCTGAATTACTCACTAATAGCTTTTAATAGGTAATAATATGTTATTAGAGAAATGCAGGGTCTTGACTTTGAGCTAGTTAGCACTTGTACTTACCTTGTCAGAGATGGGCTTCCCATGGTTTCTAGCTTTCAAAGGAAGATGCACTTGAGTATTGGAATGGGCTGCCCAGGGGAGTTGTGGAGTCTCCTTCTTTGTTTAAAACCTGCCTGGACATGTTCCTGTGTGACTTGATCTAGGGGATCCTGCTGTGGCAGGGGGATTGGACTAGACAATCTTTCAGGGTCCCTTCCAATCCCTAATGTTCTGTGATTCTGTGACTCATATATGAATGTTTTACAAAATTCATATTTTACGGTATTGGTTCAGATTCTCTGTGATATCAGAGTCCAATTGACTCAACTGAGAATGGACTTTGAGAGTTTGATACCTATTATTCTCCGTCCCGGAGGAGATGTTGATTTCTTGTCCCTCTGCCTATCTAAATGATGGTCTCTCTACCTCCTAGTTGTAGAGGATCATGGTGTAAGGGCCTCTATTCTGAACCTACAGAAAGCAGTAGATGAATAGCAGAGTTTTTTCACATGACAGCAGTGAGACCTCACCAGTGAGTCCCACTGTACCAGCTAGGAACAATTTGGTTGCTGTGCTGTTGCAGATTGTACTCTTAACAGCCCATTTCTTGCCTTAGAGATCAAATTAAATCTGAGGTTTTAGCTGAGAGGGAAGAGTCAAAGATTAATCTGGCCAAATGAAAGAGAAAAAAAACCTATTGAAGTGAGTCAGAAGCTTCAGTGGAATCTCTCATAACTGGAGATGTTCATCCCTAGTAAGTGATCAAGTTTCTTGTAGTTTATGAAGAAAAATCCAGAATACAATGTTCTCGTGTAATCAAATCTACTCAAAGTGCTTTGAACCATTTAAAGCTGATTAGGTGACTCAGCTCATATTTGGTAGAAGATAGCTTAGACTTATTATTCATACCTAAATTCATTACTTTCTACAAGAGCTGTAGCAGTACGAATATGAAACTGTCAGACTTCAGGAAACCAGTTATGACTTCTTAGTATTGGGAGCTTCTTGAATACCTCAGTCCTATTTTATGTGATATTTTACTATCTTTCTGCAGAATATCATTACAAGTTTGAGAGTGAGATACTAAGTCTTACTGATCTCAGCCTCCTGGGGAGATGTTCACTTTTCTAGCCTGAGAAGCTTAGACAGTGGCTTACACTACTCTGCATGCGGATGCAGAAGGAAGGAAGATTTGGGGTGGTTGATTGTTTTTTTCCATATATTGACTAAAATTGAAACGTGAACATGACAGAAAAATGAAGGGAAGTAAATTACCATTACAGACAAGGTGCTTGCTTTACTTATTCATTTATTTACTAGCTCATCAAAAGATGAGGATGTTTAAATTGAAAAACTCTGGTGAGCAGTCATTGTTTCTCAGTCTCCAGACACCTTCGGATGGATTTGTTTCTGACAGATGCATGGTATTGTAATTAACATAACGACAACTCAGTCATATTTAATAGTCTTCAGTAAACAAAAACTTGATCTAGGCTACATAATTCTGACTTCTACCTTTATTCTATCGCGTGTATATGATTTTTATCTATTGTTTCCCTGTTCATAACAACGTTTTTAAGCTCATCATTCCTCACATACATACATGGATAGGTATTCGATATAAAGTGAATGGTTTCCAATAGGGGAAGAAGACAGAAAATAAGAAAAGAAAACCTAACACAGATAGATCCTTCTCATGCCATTTGACATACTCAAAGCAGGTGATCGGGACAGAGCACAGGGGTAGAAATGTAGCATAACAATCTGTGTAGGAAGGAATGGAATAACAATAAAATATCTGTTAAAGAACTGGAGGAGCCTGGGAACTCTTGGAGGACACTAAAATGACCAAGTAAGATACTACCCTTTCTGGTTTTATTTAATTTTAAAGTAAGGGGTATTTATTACATTGATGAGTCCACAGTATGCTTCTTTGAAGTGATTCATGGGTCGCATTGTGCTGTATGTAGAATACAAACTTACCGAAAAACAATGACCTTCTGCCTACCCTATTTCTGTTTGATATATCTGAGAATAAGATTAGCTGAAACATCATAGGCATAATATTTTAGAAAGCAAAGGTGTTTTTTTCTCAATAGAAAGCAGAGGTATTGCTGGATGGGCTAGGTCAAGGAGACTGAAAGGGTACGATCCATCTAACTAAACAGAGTGGAGAGTCAACATTTGAATGAGACCTCCTTGGCTGTCTTTCTAGTCAGAGGAGAGAAAATGGGACAGACAAGGAGTGCAGCATTTCTCCTGTCCTAAAACCAATGTCTTCTGCCAAATAACTTTGTTTTTCTTTATTTTTTAAATGGTTTCAGCCACATACGTCAGCTGTGTAGATGTCTGCAGTTGGTTTAATCACATTTGGAACACAATAAATTTTATTTTCTGTGCTGAATAATCATGTTTTGTGTGCGTGTGCATCAGATTTATACTCTCTTTCCCATTCCCTTTCTGTCCACCAGCAATACCTTTTTATACAATTGGTTGATTTCATCCACATTCAGCAGAGAAAACAAAGGTTTCAAAGGCACTCTGTCATATGCTGCTACAGTGCTGCTTATGCTGGGAAAGATACAGCTTGAAAAGACACTGTTGTCATACTCCTCTTAGCGACACCCTCAGATGCTCATATGGTATTAAACATCAGAGAATTCACATGGTGAAAGTAAGGGAGAGAGAAAGAAGAAAATCTGGAAGCAGGTAGTTATTAGCTCAGGTGTTTTCTGAACTAATTACTTAAACATTGTGATTATCTTTGACCAGGGTTTACAGGAGGAGCATCTACACCCTTTAAAAGGAAATGCCAATCTTATAACTGATATGAAGGTTTAACAGACCCAGTTTCTAAAGAGAATGAGCCATATTTTAGGTTTGGAAATGGCGCCTTCTTGTCAGGACTGCACCGCTTGTACGTTTTACTGCACATCACTTCTCCATACAGAAGACTTTAGTTCTCCAGAACCATCTGTCTGATGTGCTTTTGGTGTGAAGTGTGGTTTTTGAATGCAGAAGCACAGGTCTTTCCACTTGAGAGACAAAGAAAGAGAAACTTTCAGACACAACACACATTTCCAGGGCTTTCTTGGATGATCTTGTTAAAAGGAAATGCAACTTGAAATAAAGCCCTTTGTTGTGTGCTCCTGTATGGAATGCATTTGCACTCATATGTCACCAAGTGAAAAGCACCTTGTTGCATAACGTGCATCCCAGGGCTTAAGGAACACATTCTGTATGCTACATATTAAAATTGATTACAGCAGAATGAGGATCCGGCTCACAAACACAACATTTTTTAAGCCTATTCAAGGAAAATGCTGTAGTCTAAGTTGCAATCAAATCTCTCGGAGGGATTAGGCAGACACCATTTTAATTTATCCATTCCAGAATTCAGTGCCAATAGCGCTACAAAGATGAAAATAAAGAAACCGCCAACTGTGCATTTTTTGTTGTTGGAGCTGCTGCGGCAGCAGTCTCAGAAAAAGGAGGGAACTGCTGTGCTACCTCGATCCCACACATACTGAAAGCCCATAAGATGCTGGATTCTAACATCCTTTTGCCAAATAACTGGATAGCAGCTGAAATCCACCAAGTGCAGCTTTGTATAAAGAAAAGACGAAAAATAAAGAAGACAAAAAATAGCAGATGTTTGGTGTAGTGACTGCACTGCAGATTACTCTAGTGTGGGGGGTCTAAAGAATGGAGGTAGCTATTTTTGGAGTGCCTTGCAAGAAGTAAATAATGATGTAGCTGTTGATAAAGCACTATGTGTGGATCTGTATTTGTAAATGCTTCCTTCTTCTGTGTAGGCACAGATTGATTTCTTGTATATGTGATGTTGAGGTTCAAGTGGCAAAATGCATTTGGAATTCACGTTTAACCAGTTCTGCTGAGATGAGCAGACAAGGGTGTCCTTGTTAGATCCCTGCATTTGTTAAAAGACTGAGAGTCTCACCTGTCATCCACTATGATCCAACTCAGTTCTTTGTGGGTTTTGTCACTCCTAGGTCTTCTGCCTCCATTTTGTTCAGATGATCTATCATATAGGCATGTCGGGCACTTTGCACTCACATTATCAGTGTAAATCTACAGTAAAGAGCTGAGGCCATGCTCATTAGAATGATAAAATTTATTTTGGGTGATGGCAAGGTATTTGGAAGCTACTGAGACAGCTGGCTTGTTAGGTCTCTTTGGACTAGCCTTACTATGTTTAATGAATGGTAAGCCTGTTGTTAAGGAGACACAAAATTGGTTATGCAGCTTATTCAATGCATCACAGTAACGTTTTTCCACATGGGGAAACATACGATTACAGCAAAAACGACCATGATTAGCAACTTAGAGCAGGAAGCACAGTTTGCATACAAATATATTTTCCTTTTTCTATCTGATTCCGAAGGCCATGTAGAACAAAGTACTTGCTTGTGTCTATAACTTAAAATATGGAGGTAACCTCCTTGACCGTGTCCGTCAATATTCCTAAAGCTGTTCACTGGATTGAATGATCCTCCAGAGATCAGAATTTCCATCTGATCCAACTGAAGTCAGGAATCCAGTTGTCTCTAAGTCATTTCTGTGTTAAACTAATCAGCTGAACTTTTGCCAAGGAAACCATAAGGTTTATAGCTACATTCCATGATCCTATAAATCTTTTTAGTAATTAGACAGGAATTAAGTAACTATAGTATATCAATATTTGCATGTGTTATCTATAATTTCCTTCCTACAGTATTAGTTACTGCTCTGGAATATTAAATTTTGATAGTCTTCTTGAAATGATCTTTTCTGTAGGTTGGTTTTCTTTAAAAGAAGCATTAAGTCACCAGTGTAACTCCTGTTCCTGCACCACATATTAAAAGCATGTGTGTGTATGATACCTATATGAATACCTATTTGCATACACACGTATGCTTTTGTTTATGTATACAAACACTAAAACATTGGGGAAAAAAGGGGGTAAAAGTAAAATAATTCCTTAATAGCTTAAAAATGCTGAGAGATGCAAATGACTTGGATTAAATGAAACTTGCAAAAGTGCGAGCAGCTGCCATGAGTGTTCTGCAATAATTCATATATTTTATTGTTCTGTTTTGTTTATTAGATAATTAGTTGATGGCAAAGGAATAATCATGTTCCATGAAACACTGTGAGTTTAATTTCATAATGAGAGCTGTACACTCTATCTACTGTGAGTTAAAAGGACAAACAAAATCTGTTAAAGGGGTAGACTCAAGAAATTCCACTCACAACAAAACCTGTTTATTAGGTTTTCTTCATCACCATGATTGTCTAAATTTTCGTGTACTCAAAATCAGCAGTGCAAAATCTTTATTTAAATGTTGTTAGGATTGAATCTCTGTCTAATATTGCTTTGCCCAGTGAAATGATCAGCGAATGGACTATCATTTTGAGGGAAATGTATTTCAGTAGAACTCACAAGTGGTTATTAAATACTCTTATTTCTTTCAGTGGGACTATTCCACTGAGCAGTGAAGTTAAGTTCTTGTGCACATCTCCAGGTTCAGAACCTTCATTGTTCTGAAGGAGTGAATAGCATCCTGCTGATAGAAAAGAACCAGAAAAGAAAGAAATAAATCTCTGTGATTTACAGGCAGTAATGCAAAGACAAACAAAAAGCACATTGGCTCACAGGAGAACCACAGAGTCTCGGATGATAACAGCTAAGCTGAATTTTCACTTTCCTTTCTTTTCCCATTTGTGGCTTCAACAGTAACTACAGCCTCTCTATCTTGATGTCACCAGCATTTTAAATAACACCTATCAGCAGGCAGTTTACAGTGAGCTGCACAAAGAAAGTAGTTTCAAAGTTGAGCTAAAACCCCACCAGCTTCTGAAGCACATTTGTTTTGTTAAGTGATGATGTATGCCCAGGCGATAAGGATCTCACACCCAGGGAGGCAGCTTCAACAGCCAGTTGTCATGGTGTTATTTTCTATGGATGGCTTGCTTGTTCAAGTTAAAATGTCATGTCTCTGTAGTTTTAAGGGAGGGCAGGGGGCACATGTCTGACCAATATGCTGTAGCAGGGGTGGAAGCCTCACTCACCTGAAGCCTGAGATGTGTGCTGTTAACTCTTCAAATTCCACAGCAGCCTCCAAAAGGCAGGTAATTCCTATGCTTTTCATCTGCTTAGTCTACAGTAGAGCCACCTGTCAGTCATCTTTCTGTTTGCAGAGTTTGGGTTGTTTCCTTAGGCATAGCTCATCTTGGAAGATGAACGAGGACTTAGAAACCGGTCAGTTCTTAGCCCCAAAATGTATGTTTATTCCTTTCTTCAGTAGAAAACCAAGGCTAAGAAGATGTTCACAGTAGTGTTTTTAATCATGCAAGAAGGGTCACAAAGATGATCCAAAGGCTGGAGCACTTTTGCTATGAGGACAGGCTTAGGGGGCTGTGGTTGTTCAGCCAAAGGAAGAGAATAGAATAAAAATTGTTTGCTATTGCCTTGTATGTAAATACATTGTTCTTAATTCTATCCCTTAATTTACATCATCTCTCCTGCCCATTCAATGCTCCTTTACTAGAAAATGGCCCAAAATATGTAGAATCAGATCTATACTACCTTATCTCTACCCAACCTTGCTGCATAAGTTCTGGGGGTACCTGTAAGACTAGAGAGGGACTTTTCACAAGTGGATCTAGGGGTAGATCCAGGAGAAATGGTTTTAAATTGAAGGACAGTAAGTTTAGACTAAAGATGTTCTTCATTACAAGGATAGAGAGACTCTGGAACAGACTGCCTGCAGAGTTGTGATGGTGCTCCCACAGCTTCTCTAAGCAAAACATTCCAGTGCTTCACTACACTCATAAGAAAAAGCTTCTTTCTTATACACAATCTAAAATTGTCTTCTTTTGATTAAAAACAGGACCCCTTCTCCTGTTGCTAGAGGCCTTGTTAATGTCTGTCCTCTTTAAGCCTCTTTAAGTATTGAAAGGCTACATTCAGGTCTCCTTCAGGCTTTATCTTCCCCAGCTGAAGAACCCAAACTTCCTCAGTCTGTCATCAAGGGAAGTCCTCCAAGCCCTCTGGTCCTCTTCATGGTTTTGCTCTGGACTCACTCCAATAGGTCCCTGTCTTCCTTATCCATGGGACCTGATAGCTGAACTACAGCAAAAGAGTTTGGGTACTTAGAAGTGCAAAGAGGTGTCCTCTTGCGTTTTCCAAGCACATAGAGCATAAATAGATTCAAAGGAAGGGTTAGACAGCAGATGTTTTTGGAAACCCTCACCAAAACCTGCTTGCTTGCCACAAAACCAGCTTGTTTCCAACAGAACTTACTGGAGATCTATTGAAGTTCACAGACTCAAGCTGACTAATTCTTACCCAGAACAAGGTTGCCACTTCCTCTTATAGATTAGTACTTTAAACACAGTTCCCCTTATAGCCCTTCTGTATATAAAAATGCTTTCCTTACATCCATTCTTCGAGTATTATACAGCTCTTCCTATTAAAACAAATAATTGATACATCTAACTGGTTTCAGCAGGGAAGAAAGGAGTAGGTGGTCTCATTAAGAACCCTTGTTTCACAAGAAAATCATTTCTCATTGTCTTTACTCAGTGATATAAATGACCTCTGCCATGGAATTAATGAATGTATAAATCTTTCATAATATATTTTAATGTCCTGCTGGAAGTATTCTTTACTATAAAGCAACAACAAAAGAAAACAAAAAGGTTTGCAAACAAGAAATCTATTATTAAAAGCATATGATCCTCGTGGCTTTATGAACAAGAATTTGAAATATTTTTTTTACTCTCCATATCATATGCAGTAATAGAAGCTCATGTTTTCATTCTTGCTTTTTTAATTATCTGAACAGCAGTCTATCTCCTTGTCCCACACAATGTTATATCTCCAAATGAAGATATTATACTGACTTTTCATTCAGATCATTCTCTTTGTCAAATAAAAACAGAAGCTTCTACAGTCTTTGGGTAGTTCTGTCTTGAATAATTAGAGGAGTTGCATTGCATACACTTTTACTTTATAAAAGTGTTCAGCTTACACATCTGATATGCACCAGAAAACAGGTATGGTCCTGGTCAAGATTCCTGGAGGACTCTGGTCTACAGCTTTGTATTCTAAATGAAGCTCATAGGTTTAGGCCAGCAGTGATGTCTCATCTCCTGTCTACTGCAACGTTCACATGAGGAATGAGTGATCTAACATATGATTTTCTTTCCATATGACTCAGTTCAAGATTATAACTCCTTGATGAGTTGACGTCATTAATGTTTGTAAATATGTGAAGGGTGGGTGTCAGGAGGATGGAGCCAGGCTCTGCTCAGTAGCCTTCAGTGATAGGACAAGGGGTGTGAGCTGGAACAGAGGAGGTTCCACATCAATGTGAGAAGGAACTTCTTCACAATGAAGGTGACAGAGCACTGGAACAGGCTACCCAGGGAGGTTGTGGAATCTCCTTCTCTGGAGACATTTAAAACCCACCTGGATATGTTCCTATGCAACTGGATCTGAGGGATCCTGCTGTGGCAGGGGAATTAGACTAGATGATCTTCCAATCCCTAACATTCTGTGTTTTTGTGATTCTTCTTTCTTCCTTTTAATTTGAACTATGCTACAATGCCAAAAAGAAAGCCACCACATTTGTTGAGTCACAGACAGCATGCCTCAACGGTGTTAAATTTAGGATATTTGAGTAGAAAGCCCGTGACTTGGATTAACCCATAAGGTCCGTTCACCTAAGTGTTAGTGGGTTGTTGTTTCCATGCTAGCTGCATGCTATAGCTAACTCACTAAGCAGAACACAAGAAAATTAGCACCTCAAATTGGCATCAAATATCTTCAACACATGCAACACTGTGAAACCTGAATCTTAATTCTTGAGAATGCAGAGTTAGTAAAAAGGGAAAAGTTGAAGATAATGAGGTGTTTGCAGCCTCTTTTGTCAGCTTCCATGGTAAGAAGTTTAAGAAGCACATTGCATGGTACAGCCAGAATCCTGGCCCAGAAAAAAGTTAGGAACACAAGAAGAAGAAGAAGGTGCAATTGCCAAGCGTTTTATAGATTAACTTCACAGACAGAATCCAAGGACTAAAGTGACCTGATACAAAAATTGAGTTCAACCAAGTGTTGTTTGGACCAAGATGAGCAGAAAAACATGGCAAACCTTATCTCTCCTAAGTCAGAGTTGAACTCTATCTGCTCTCTCAGCAACATGATGTTCAAAACTCTCTGTGCTAAGGGAAATATATCTTCTCATCGCAAATTATTTTAAATCATGAATGGGTAGGATAGGCAATATTTTTTTCATCCCTTTGAAACACTGGGCCACTAAGCAGTGAAGTCACAGAATCACAGAACATTAGGGATTGGGAGGAACCTGAAGGCTCTTTCTCATATTGATATGGAATCTCTTATGTTCCAGCTTACACCAATTGCCCCTTGTCCTATTATTGGAAGACACTGAGAAGAGCCAAGCTGATAATTTATACATCATAAAATGAGAGAAAAAGTGTTACTCTCTAGTAATGCTAGCCTTTAGCTAGTTACCTGTAAGGGGTTAATTTACAAACCAGAAATCCTTAGTTATTTACGTAGTCATGTAAATCATTGCTTGCTATTAGCTTATATAGAAATAGGTTGTTTTCTATTCTATCTTTTAATTTTCATCATCTCTTCTGCCTGTTTAATGATCCTTTACTGGAAAATATGCCAAAATACATAGAATCAGATGTATACTACCTTATCTCTACCCAACCTTGCTGCATATGATACTGTTCTTATTTTTGCTGCTCTCCTTTTTATTTATGTGACTGAAAAGCTTTTTTGTTATTTGTTTTAATACACTTTGAAAGGCCTAACTCAGCTTGACTGTTGGCAATTCTTACATTATTTCTACACTTCGTGACCTCTGAGGTGTACTTTTATTTGCTGATCAATCTTTTTTTTCCCTGGATTTCTCGTAGGCTTTATGCTTACTCTTAATGTCCTTTTCGAGGCAGCTATACATCCAAATACATTTGGAAACCTTTCCTGAAAGTTTTGTTCCCACTTGCTTGATGTGCAAGTTTCAGATAACTTTTCATTGCTGACTTAAAGAGTTTGGAGGAATCTGTTACACTGCAAACCCCTGAACTCTTCGCTTCCATTGACTTCACTTACTTGTTCATGTAATTTGTCAAAGTTTTCCCTTTTGAAATTGAGTAACCCATCAGAAGACCTGCTTTTGCTTATTTTCCATTTAATTCATATTCAATCAATTTGTGACTGCTGACTTCAAGGATATTTCAATATTATTATTATTTTCAGCTACTGCAGAGGATTAGAGAAGCTTTTGGCAGGCTAGCTGAAGCAGGAGCCGGGCATCTGGAAATCATTGTCACATCCCTCGTGTATGTGGAGATCAACACTACTTCATATGTTTGTCAAACATTTGTATTTGTGGAAGCCATTGAAATTATTGTGCAAATGCCACATAATCTTGGCATGTAGATATTATCTATGTGCTTATGATATTGCTGGTTGATTATAAGTAGATACAGAGAATGATGCTTTTAGGGTAATGTGGATCTTCCATTTATGATTTGCAGTTGCACTGTACGTGTGAATGTTGAATACAGTGCAAATAAATGGAGTTTAATGCAAAGTTATACAGGCAAATGCACAAGAACTCAGAGGGATTACAGTCACTGACCCTGCACTACATCATCCGCACATATACCTCCACCTTTTGGGCCCAGGGTTTTACCTTACATCGTATTACATTACTGGTATATGTTATCCACCCACCTTACCCGTGGAGAGCTTCCAGTGATGTTCAGTTGTGGAATTTTGGCTTTGGTTGCACAAAGAGAGAAAACAATTTTGTCTACATCAACTGAGCATTGCAGTTTGGTTCCATAAGTCTCTCAGTATAGATGCAACGTAAATTCACATTAAAAAATATCTCTCCTTTGCAGTAAATCACTAATGTACTCATGATCAGTGTCTTTGCCTTCCCAGCCAAATTATTCACCGAGATGAAATTCTTCTGCTTATGTTTTCATTGTACATACACTTAAAGTCCTTGCTGCAGTCCGTGGAAGGAACCAAGCACTGTTTTAAAAAGCCATTGACCCAGCAGGCTGTGCTGCCATTCAGTAGGACCTGGACAGGTTGGAGAGTTGGGCAAGGAGAAATTTAATGACATATAATAAAGGCAGTGTAGAGTACGGCCATCTGGGCAAGAAGAATCCCAGGTACCAGTATAGGCTGGGGACTGATGTGTTGGAGAGCAGCATAAAAGAAAGGGACCTGGGGGTACTGGTGTCCAGCAGGATGACCCAGCAATGAGCTTTTGTGGCCAAGAAGGCAAATGGCACCCTGGAGTGGATCAGAAGGTGCAGGTGGTTAGCACAACAAGAAAAGTTATCTTCTCCCTCTACTCTGCCCTGATGAGACCATATCTGGAATATTTTTCTGGTTCTGGACACCTCAGTTCAAAGAAATAGAGCTGCTTGAAAGAGTCCAGTGCAGAGCCACAAAGATGATGAAAACAGTGGAACATCTCCATTATGAGGAAATGCTGAGGGAGCTGGGTCTCCTAAGCTTGAAAAAAAGGAGACTGAGGAGTGACCTCATTAATGTTGATAAACATTGAAAGGATGGATATTACGAGGATGGAGCCAGGCTTTTCTCAGTGTCATTCAATGATAGGAAAAGGGGCAATGGATGTAAGCTGGAACATAAGAGGTTCCACATGAATATGAGAAGAAACTTCTTTCCAGTGAGGGTGACAGAGCGCTGGAAGGGGCTACCCAGAGACATTGTAGAGTCGTCTTCTCTGGAGATGTTTAAAACCCGCCTGGATGTGTTCCTGTGCAACTCGATCTATGTAATCCTGCTGTGGTGGGAGGATTGGATTGGATGATCTTTCAAGGTCCTTTCCAATCCCTAATGTTCTGTGATTCTGTGATTTTATTAAAATGTGTGCTGTATAGTAAACCGCAACTATTAGTGTATATGTGTTTTGATAGATATATATTCACAAGAGAGTGATGGATACTCTGACATAGGGTATATTTTGAGTCACTTATGAATAAAAATTTGATAAATAAAAAAGGGAGCTACATTAGCTCAAACTAACTACCCTGGAGACAAAAGGGAAGAGCTAAATAAAAGCAGTGTATACAATACAGTGTAGCCTAGACATAGATTCTGGTGGCAAGTCAGTGTTACAGAAATTCTATCAATATGAAAATTGTTTGTAGTAAAGTATTTTTTCCCCCTGTACTCAGCACTGGTGAGGCAGCACCTTGAGTACTGGGTCCTGTTTTGGGCACCTCAGTACAAGGGAGACATCGAGGTGCTAGAACAAGTGCAGAGGAGGGCAACGAGGCTGAAGAAGGGCTTGGAGAATAAATCTTATCAGGAAATAGTGAGAGAGTTGGCGCTGTTTAGTTTGAGGAAAAGGAGGCTAAGGGGAGACCTCAAATCTCTCTACAACTATCTGAAAGGACATTGTAAAGATGTTGGTGCTGGTCTCTTCTCACAGGTAACTAGCGACAGAACCAGAGGGAAGGGCTTCAAGATTCAACAGAATATGTTTAGACTAGACATGAGAAAAAAATTCATCACAGAAAGAGTGGTCAGGCACTGGAATGGGCTGCCCAGGGTGGCGGTTGAATCACCATCCCTGGATGTGGTTAAAAGTCACTGAGATGTTAGTGTTGGGGGATCTGGTTTAGGGGTGAACTTGTAGAGTAGGGTTTATGATTGGACTTGATGATCCCAAGGATCTTTTCCAACCTGAATGACTCTATGCTTCTATTTTTGAGGACAGATTAACATAAACCTATCCCAAAAGAAAATAAAAGGTAATCAACAATCAAACTCTATTTTCTTTTCCTTCCACCACAGAATGACTTTGATTTTTATTGTATTCAAATAGATCCAAACAGCTGCCATCAGGCCACTTGTTATTCATGGGGAAATATAACAAAATTTGTCTTTCAGTAAATGAAACTAGATCAGGAGCATCTGATATAGCCAGTTTATCAGCATTTTCTGTTTCATTTGGATGCAATTAATCTGGAAGTACAGTAAGGTCCCAGGAAAACAATCTTTCCCTAGTTTTATGCAGAAGAAGTAGATGTCATTTACTAGTGGCCTTACTTATATGGGACAGAATTCCAGCTGAAGTTTCCAAGCACTGCAACACTTCTATTTGGCCAGGCTTGCTGTAGGATGTATATCCATCCCTCTTCTGTGCTGGCAGTCACATGAGCGATGAAGTCGGGTGTAGTGACACAGGGTGCATAGGTTCTGCACCTGAGCGGGTAAGGGCAAATGGCAGGACATTTATATGAAGAGGAGGAGGAAAAAGTGGTGGATATTTTTAAAGGGTGCAAACACACACCGAAGACATGAAGCTGAGAACCAAAGAGGATCATCTTCCAAACATCCCTTGTCTGCAACACACTGAATGGATGACCGCCAGATCCCCTCCTCCAGTGGAGTTCGTGCTGGTTTTGAATCCATGTGGTGACCCTGTGAGGCTCAGAAGC
Source organism: Phoeniculus purpureus (assembly GCA_028565055.1). Taxonomy (NCBI): domain Eukaryota; kingdom Metazoa; phylum Chordata; class Aves; order Bucerotiformes; family Phoeniculidae; genus Phoeniculus; species Phoeniculus purpureus. The sequence goes on along the minus strand of JAOXOE010000874.1, from coordinate 12,034,745 downwards.
TCTGCTCTGGGTCACAGCTGTAAGCATGGGGATGGTGGCTTGTTTCAAAAAGCTGCTTAATGAAGGAGTGAAGATGCCTACCCAGGATGCTTCTGTTGAGCACTACATCTTCCCCATGCCACCCTCAGCTGCTGACAGCTGTTGCTGGGACGAGCCAACACCCAGGCATAAATAAATGCCCTTTACTGTCTCTGCATGTGGTACTCAGACACACAAAAAAGCAGGTAAGCCTATGGAACTGCTCTGAATATATTGACATTTAACTATTGTGACTTAATCAGGATTTGTAAATACATTAGAATGAGTAAGTAATACACTCAGTGTCAATTAAAACAGGAGGATGACACAGCAGGGAGTTGATACTAGCCAAAGATATTTCTAGATAATCCGAAAACTGCACCTATCTACTGCTGATGCTCGGGGCAAATTATTTCTTTAGGCTCAAACAATTAGAGATCCCTTCTGAATGATGTTTATCTAATGCCGCTTTCTTCACAGTAAAGACTGTTAATGCAGCAGTTGAGCAACTCCAGGAAGGCACAGTTATCCTGAGATAATCAGGAGCCTGAGGGCTCAGAGGCAGTCATCTGTGTTCTCTGCCCCAATTTCATCGCTATATTAAATTAAAAAAAATATCTGTATGTTAATACATCATGAAGGTCAAACACTTCATTGCAAAGAAGTGTGAAAAATCAAAAACAGGATCCCCAGAGCAATCCAAACGGTATGTTTACGTGTATGTAGGTACGGGGCGTTTTCCCAAATGCTATCAGTTCTGTCACGCAAAATCTGTTAGGAATCGGGACACATTACAACGAAACTGATGTCTCAAAAGTCGTTTCTTTGCCTTTATGTATGTGTTTATGAAGTGTGTGAGTAAGCAAACAACTGATTAGTTCTATTTCACTTTGGACATGCATTTAACAATATTTTTTGATTAATTTTATATTTCATTGATGTATTAAGTGATTGCATCTACAGAAGGGCAGAATTAGGGTTGATCTATTCATCTTACAAATTCTGTGTTTTATGTGAGACTGGTACCAAAATACAGGGTATTGGGTCTATAATACATTGTTAACTGTCCTTTAGGGAATCACAGAACATTACGGATTGGAAAGGACCTCGAAAGATCATTTAGTCCAATCCCCTCACCACAGCAGGATCGCCTAGATCAAGTCACACAGGAACATATCCAGGTGGGTTTTAATCATCTCCTTATAGGTTCAGCTGGCAAGCTTTGTGTCACTGAAATACTCTGAAAGAAAATGGGGTTGAGATTTATTAGTGGTGGCCAGGGTTCCTAATTATGGGCCAGGCCGCTTTGGAAATGTATTAACAAACCTGAAATGAGCTGTAACAAGCTGACAGGCATGCATATGACAGAACGGTTCGTGACTCTGTTGTGAATAGGTAGCTTGTAACTCAGACAAGTATATGCACAATTTCTCAACATGGGTATCATGAATCACAGAATCACAGAATCACTCTGGTTGGGAAGGACCCCTGGGATGATCAAGTCCAACAATCTACCCTAGCTTACAAGTTCACCCCTAAACCAGATCCCTCAACACCTCATCCAAACGATCTTTAAACACATTCAGGGATGGCAACTCAGCCACATGAATGTGTCTACATGGCCAGGAGTCCTCACTGACGCTCCTCCCTACACTGCATACTGAGAGAGCCATCTAATCACACTCCAGCTAGATAAACAAAAATCCTTAGCATGGAAAATTCTGAGAATTTACTGTCTCATTGAATTTATGACACCCCACGTTCTCTGTACATCAAATAATGTGGGCAGATCTGTTCACTTTCTGGAGTCTATGTGCCCATGTACTACAATCCCCATATATGCAGCCTTCACAAACAGCCTAAACCATGTACAGAATGTTCCTTGGAACTAAAATATGATGTTACACCTGGAACAGGGCAGATACAGGGAGAGCAGGACATGAGCCAACCTGTGAAACTGTGAAGAGCTTTGAACTTCTTCTTTAAAAGGAAGGATTCCCTCCGGAGGGCTTTCCCTCCATTACTGAATGCCCAAAGACAGACAAAAGTCCCTGAAATGATAAAGAGCTATTCACAGGACTGTCTCTAAAATGACTGTTATCTCCAAGGCACTGCTCTTTCTCTGAATCTGCTGTTATGTACCAAAATTGTTAAATAACAGGTGCTAATCTGAAAAAGGTTTCAATAAAAAGGCTACAGTTCTCTATTTTTATATCATTGAAGAAGCATGAAGAATAAATGCTGATCTGTGAACATAAATTTCAGTACTCTAGTGGATGAAAGGAAATGTAAAGATTATCTTGACGTTATCACACACAACCCCACCCAAGAACTAACTTGTAATCTTTAAACTGTTGTGTTAGAGCAAAAAAGGGAGACGAGAAAAGATAATGAGAAGATGAAGGAGGGGGGAAAGTTGCTGTTTTGTAAAATAGTAGAATGATATATAATAAAGATTAGACAAAATTGTATGAGTTAGAGAAAGATGGCATGAAATCCGTTACTGCAATTTATTGTGTTCTCGCTGGAGTCTGAAACTCCCATAATCTGTTTAATTTTTTTAGGAAAAGGGAAAAAATAGAAAACAAGGAGAGCAAGGAAAAGTCTGTTTAATTTTGCAGGGATAAAAACTAAAAACTCAAGTGGCAAGACCATTTAATGAAAAAAGCACTAGAATTTTTATATTTTAGGTTACATCATTAAAATCGTCCCCCTGTGTCTTCTTTCACTTAAACTGAATTGGGCAGTGCTGCATGGCGCTCACAAACAGACTGCACAACTGGCATAGCCAGTGCAGTATCATCGTGGGATGTGAAACACAGCACCAGGGCAACAGGAGTATCACCTTCACACAAGGAAACACAACACCAGGGCAACAGCTTCACTTCCATCCCTATCCGTGTGAGTCTAGAGATTCTTTGTTAATCTAGTGGTTCATATGGTTTCTCTTCACCCAGCACTCTCTGAATGTTAAAATACTTTTAAGAACTCAAATTTGAATAAAGTTTATGTTGCTCAAGGTTGTAATAGAAGATTCTGTGTAATGGAGAGGTAACTAAAAGGCTTGGGGCCTTGAAGCAACTCTGAATTTGTAAGAAACATTTGGAGAGGACAGCATTTTCATTTCAAATGCATATTATTATTGATAAAAATTGAATAGAGCAACACAAGCATCTCATGGGAATAGGATATTATGAAGTCTTCCATTTGAAGTTCAGCAGAACTGCATAGTATAGTGGTAGTAAAATGAAAAGTTTCATAAAATAAATCTATTACACAAATAATTTATTCAGAACCTCAAGTCAGTTAAGGAACAAGAAGGGGTTTGACACTTGAGCTCTTCTGACAGCAGAAAGGGGAAAATAGGTTGTAGGCCTACTAGCTGATAAACGACCCTGAAAAATGGGTTAAAATGAACAAGCAAGCTGCAAAAACTATGTTGAAAGGGGCAGCAGCATGTCTCTCTGTACAGCCACAATGCCATTGATTATCATAGCACCCATCTGACACAAGAAAACACTGAAACTTCTCCACTCATCCAAAATCAGCACACTTATCAATATTTCACTGTTTTTACACTGGCTATATATTTTTATACTAATTACCTATTACATATATTATTGTATATATTTATATATTATTTCTACAAAGTTTCACTACAAGATTGCTTTCTAGCTGAAACACACAGTGGGATTAGCAGTGAACACTTTAATGTAAAGTGGCTATTTGAGAGGTTTGCCACTTACGGACTTGTTAAGAAAGACGTGACAAAAATTTTTATCAACTGAAAAACCCACAGTGGGTCTTTTTTGCAGTCAATCAATCAATCAAGATTAAGAGAGGTTCTCCTCCCCCTCTACTCTGCCCTGGCGAGGCCACATCTGGTATATTGTGTCCAGTTCTGGGCCACTCACTTCAAGAAGGACACAGAACTGCTGGAGAGAGTCCAGCACAGAGCCACAAAGAT
>JAOXOE010000874.1:11996254-12030660 GCA_028565055.1 Phoeniculus purpureus | reverse complement strand
GCTCCTGATCCCTTTAGTAGTTGCCCTAAGGTCCTGAAATCTCTTTTAATTGATCGTGAGCCTCTCATTGTTGCATCATCACTGCCCACTTGAAAGACCAGAAGTGGGTAGTAGTCTGAAGGACTCATGAGTTTGGGAATTTTCAGTCTTTCCACCTCTTCTTTTAGCTCAGCCACCATGTTCATCATGTCTCTGATCTGCTCACACCTAACACAGGTGTTGTCCCTGCCATTCTCCATATCAAGCGCAAGGCTCAAGAACTCACTGCAACCACCTACTTGAATATCTGCATGCTTGTGTGTGGCCTCTGTTTGTGTGGCCACTGTTTTTCTACTGGCCTTTGTCCTAGTAGTAACCATCTCTTATGGTAACCGCCCTGTCAGTGAGAAGGCGCTTCCTCTCCTGGAAGCTGGGTTCTGCTTGATTGTGGAGTGGTTTCCGCGGCAACCCCTCCCGCTGCTACATCAGTGCTCTCAGGCACACAGGTAACCTGAGCCTGCTGCCCCTCCTTGTCTCTTCAGAAGCTCCCCAGCGGGTAGCGGTTTTTCACCTGAAAAGAAGGGAAGGAAAAGCCAAAAACAAGCTCCTCGCAGAGCTGAGCTGGTTGCCGCTGCCTCCTCTCCTCGCAGCCACAGCTCCACCCTGTGATAAAAATTATTTTGCCATAATAGTTTATTTTCCCATTCACACATTCACGTAGATATTCAATATTGATACTATAGTGTTTTATACGTGTTTTTCTGTTGCATCTTCCACAGAGTAAACAAGTCTTTGTACATGTTGTCCAATTAACTTTACTTGGAGCAGACTCCATTCACATGTAAACGAAAATGTCACTCTGGCCTGGTCTATAATGCTCTAGAAAGTTCCACTGGCTTGTTTCGTAGCAATTATGGAGGAATAATAATTTTAACAAACACTGCTAAGCTGCTATTATTAATTTACTGTTGTCTCTTCTCTTGGAAAGCAGCGACATCTCATTAGTTATATAACTATGACAAAACTTTCAAGAAGAGTTATCTATACTTGGCTAGGTCAGCAGTAAAAAGACTAGGCCATAAATGTAGTAAAGCCACTATTCTTTTTAAAGGCTAGCAAAAGCTATAAATGTTCACTCTAAGCCAGAATTGAGGTTGTTATAATGTCAAAAGCTGCATTGGTCTAATCCCAGTCTTCACAGTAATTAGCAGGAACAACAGTCACTGTTTTGCTCCACACTGCTCCAGACCTTAACTGTGATTATGGTAAGTTAGCACCTGCCAAAACTTAAAGTTCTGCTCATGAAAAGAATCCACACAGAGTGCTGGATTTAGCTGCAAACCACTTTTCAGTATCAATCTTCTTTCACAGGTGATCAGAGGTTATGAAAGCGCTTGGGATGCAAAATTACCAGAGAAGTATTTTCCATCTAGTGTTCACTGTAGGTAGCTTTGTCTATTATCCCTGATTATTTAATGTGCCACAGAATAAGCCTATCTACATTCTTTTTATAATCTTTATTTCTGCAACATTCTCCAACGATTTAATAGCACTAGCAAAGTAAATATACTCTTAAACTGTTATTTCTTTGATTAAAGGCCAAAGAGCCTTTAGCTAAATGTAGCAGTGAGGTAAAAAAAAAACCACCCCGGATGTTTGATTTGAAGATATTCCATGGTATTCTTGCCTTCTTGGGGGGTGCAAATCTGTTTCTACACACCAAAAGACAACCTGGATTCTTCTTCAGTGCTTTTCTTCCTGCAGGTTGCTGAGCCCGCACTGAGAAGAGACACTGAGAAGAGCCTGGGTCTATCCTCCTGACACCTACCCCTCACATATTTCTAAACATTAATGAGGTTACCTCTCAGTCTCCTCTTCTCCTAGCTAAAGAGACCCAGCTCCCTCTGCCTTTCTTCACAAGGGACATGCTCCACATCTTTTATCATCTTCGTGGCTCTGTGCTGGACTCTCTGAAGAACTTCTGTGTCCTAGAAATGAGAAGCCCAGAACTGGGCACAATATTCCAGATGCAGTCTCACCAGGGCAGAGTAGAGGGGGAGAAGAATATCTCTACTAACCACCCCCATTCTGATCCACCCCAAGATGCTTTTGACCTTCCTGGCCACAAAGGTGCATTGCTGGTTCATGTTCATCCTGCTGTCCACCAGGACCCCCAGGTCTCTTTCTCCTACACTGCTCTCCAACAGGTCAGTCCTCAACCTATACTGCTACCTGGGGTTGTTCTTGCCCAGATACCAGACTTTATACTTACCCTTGTTATATTTCATTAAATTTCTCCCTGCCCAACTCTCCAGCCTGTCCAGGTCCCGCTGAATGGCGGCACAGCTTGCTGGGGTGTCGGCCACTCCTCCCAGCTTTGTGTCATCAGCAAACTTGCTGACAGTGCACCCTAATCCCTCATCCAAGTCATTAATGAATAGATTAAACAGGACTGGTCCCAGCACTGACCCTTGGGGCACTCCACTAGACACAGGCCTCCAACTAGACTCCAACTGCCTGTAGAAGACCTCATCAGCTTCTTTGTCCTGATCTGATGGCCTATAATAGACACCCATGACAGTGTCACCCATGCCAGCCTGCCCCTTAATCTGCACCTACAAACTCTCGACTCTCTCTTAATCCATCCTGGACAGAACTCAATACATTTGAGTTGCTCTGTCACGTAAAGAGCAACTCCACCACCTCGCCACAATTATCAAGCACTTAACAAAATGTGAAGTGCTTGATATTCAGCAGCAAGAATGACCTCACTGCAACTGTTCCAGTTGGCTAAAATGAGTGTGGCCCCGAGGATCAGGTTGCTGTAACAGTGTCGGTCTTGGTTGTAGCTGGCCAGGACAGTTCCCGGCCTGCAGCTAACCTGAGATGCAGGACAGGGTTGAAACCCAGCCCTACCGTTCTGGAGTTGGCAACGTGTTTGCCTTATATTTGTGACAAAAAGGGATGATGAGTCTTTTGCATGATGTAACCTGAGTGGCTCTTAATCTCTCACACAGTTCATTGGGAAAGAACATCTTGTGTGTCCAAGGACACAGGGAATTGTGAGTAAGAACGGGAGAGCAGATGGTATTTCAGTGGCCTGGGCTGACTGGCTTCTTTTGCAGGAAGAGCACAGGCTCAATAAACACAAGTGAAAAGAGGGTTTAGGTGGCCTTTTCTTGTGCTCTTCAATGTGCCAATCAGGCTTTGCTCTTGAAATCTCTTCTTTGTTTATGTTGGGACTGGAGGTTGGGTGAAACAGTACCCACATAAGATCCTGGAAGCCTTTAACACAGTACTTTAGAAATGTCCCTTTGCATGGCAGTATTTCTTTTACTTTCCCAAATGCTGTTGCGTGGAGCTACAGAACAGTCCTTAGTGTGCTCTTGCCCACATGAAAGTTGAGGGCTATCTGGAACTCAAAAACAAATGAAAAGACATGTGTTACTGAGTGTTTTGTTTAGCTGTAGCTGTGGGTAGTACCAAGCATCTTACTTGAAGTAGAGATAAAAACATAAGAAGTAATTGGTCCTGCTGTGAGCTTCAAGTATACAGATGCTTATGCTTGTATGCACTCTTGGTATTCAAGTAATATTTAGACTTAATAATTGTAAGCAAACAAAACAGCTTCTGTATAGTTTGCTTGGTCAGTAGTGATTTCTGTGAATATAGTAGAGATTATTGTTGAACTGGCTTCTGCAGAATAGAGCTGAAAGCAGTATGCTGCAGTGCTCACGTTCTTCTAGCAAAGCTTTCTCTAAAGAATGTGTTGCAGTGTTGTTCCTGGTTTATGGTAAAATGATGTCAATAAGCAATTATTTCTACAATATACAGCCAAGCTGAGGCTGGAGGACTAAAAACCAGAAGACTCCACTATTAACTTGTCCAGTGGGGAATGTCTATATGGAAGAGATTGAGTGCAGTTCTGGTACTGAGTTCAGAGGTGGGCTGTTAGTAGGAACACAGGATATTTTCCCCTTGCACTTTCACTCACCAGTTGCTTTTGACAGCACAGGCAGCCATCTTAAGAGATCAGGCTAGTACATGTTCTGTCTTCTCCCTAGTCAGGACAGTTGGGATGGTTTTCCTTTAATTCTGTTGTCCAGCAGATTTGTGGATTTGTGGTTTGCTGCCCTGTGGTGTTGGCTGATGCCTAGCTCTCCGTATTTGTTCACAGATGTAGTGTTTACAGGTATAAAACAAGCTGTTCCGCTTGTACGTAATGTTTGCATAAACACAGGTTATTTTGCAGCACATCTAATGGCTCCTGGATGTTGTTTTCTCCTCAGAACTGCAGCTTTTAAAATGTTTCTTGGATTTCTTACACTTCCTTGAATTCCAGAGTTTGTGCTGGCTGAAATACCTCTGTATAAAAGCTATTAATTGTATTTGTGTAATAGCCTCTATATAAATCAGCTTTTATACCAAGGAATCTCTGAAGTTTCCTGTAACAGGCACAGAAGGAAGAGCTATTTTGCAAATGTTCACCGAAGTAGAAATCTTGAAAGACCTTTGAAGGGGTACTTTTTACCCGTTGGCCAGTTCCAGCAGGGCAGAGATGTCATGGTCTGCTGGAGGTGGCAGATCATTGTCTAAATGTTTTGCTTATTACTTGAACCAAGGGTGAGTGTCTCAACTTTGTAATTCTCTTAGAGGTTCTTGTTTCAGCAACACTTGCAATAGATTCTCAAGTGCAGCCTGTGTCTTGTAGAAGTGTGTAGTGCATTGGTTATCCCTGCTCCTCATAAACAGGCAGTGATGCTCATTTGCTGAATGGAGGTGGATAATTGCTTTGATGTTCTGTGCATCTGCTCAGCTTCTTGATGGGACACTTTAGTCTTAGGAACAAGGATGTTGTGTCTTGTAAGGATGTCCTTGGGATATCCTTCAAAACAGTTTTGCTATCCTCAATCTTTATTCTTCACCCCAGGGCTCATGGAGAATTTTGTCCTGTATTTTGTTGTGTTAGTTACTCAAACTGTTTCTCCTGAAGACTTATCAAACACTAGTGTCTTCTGTGCTTTCCCTTTCTGCCTCACCTCATTAACAAAACCACCAAAACACAGTACCTCCCTCCACCTCAGAAATCTCAGAGCCAGCTACATACATGTGTACCCACACTTGAGGTTGCTTATGTGTTACTGTTCCAGAGCTGCTTGGTTTGGTAAGAATCCTGTGGTGGATTTCCACTGCACTAATTACTGTCTATGGCTTTTGGGACTTTTTTGGGTCAGCAAACTTGCTTCAAAGTGTGAGCTCTTCAAACTGTAGTCAGTAATGGACCCCAATACTAATTATAAATGCAGAAGGATCTTGTGCGTGTTAAGAGAATGAGCAGTGCCATAGGGCTTTTTCTTAATGCTCAGGCAGGTATTGTGAAGCCATAGTTAGGCTTGACTAACAGTAAATGCTAACTCAAGTAAATGCTATGTGCACTCTCTCCCAAAACCTGTATTGGTTTTCTACCACTGCCCCTCAAAGTGGGGCTTATTTCGTAGGCAAAGTGACTTTCTGAATCTTTGTTTTTCAATGAAGAAGTGTTACTGCCTTGTGTCACAGCAAGTTTTCTTGCTAGTAAAACTGTATTCATTGTCTGTTTTGCTAAGTTCATGATATTGTGAGTATATTAGGTTGATGAGGGAAAAAGGGAAAACGGACACATATCCAAAGGAAAAGGGAAGTTTGTTCCTTGGGACAGGACACCTGTAGGAAATACAATTACTAGGGCCTCTTGATATTGTGAAACAATCTTACTGAGGAAAAAACATTTTCAAAAAGTGGAAAAAGGAATCAGATGGTACAATTAAAACCCCTCCTGGGTGATGGAAGGGTTCCCAAAACTTTCTTCCTTCTTACCTCCATTCTTGAATGGTACTTCCCATAGGCAAAACATTTTGCAGTACAGAAATTTTTCTATTATAGGATTTTGGGAGAAAGCTGAGAAAGGTATTGCATGAAAAACGATGGAGGAGCTTTGAGTAGTGAAATGAAGTATCTGAAATGTGACCTCATTTAGCGGAGTGAGTAGGTTTTGGTGGATTTAAAAGAATTCTGTGCCCTTAAGTTATAGATGTGAGATGTTAGTCATTACATTATTTTCTTGTGAAGCAGCATGGTTACACCTACAAAAGTCCCTCTAGGAAATAAAAACCACTGTCATTTAAAATCAGTTCAGGAGGCATGTTTTCTGTGTGTATTATTAAATCTACTTTAGTTGAAAAGCTAATACTTGAAAGCTATGCTAGAAACGTTAAGAGCAACAAATGTCTCTCCAGTTGCAGAGACTCTTCCATTCATGTCTGTGGCTTCTTGCAAGAAGCCACAAAGTGGCTGTGAGTTTCTCTTCATTCCTGTGTGTATTTTTAGAAATGAAGTACTAAACCATAGATTAAGAAATTTGTGTTCAGGATGTATGTGGTGTAAAGAAAGTATTTTCTTTATAAAGCAATCAGTAGCTATTAGGGGAAAAAACAGATTATTTAAGCCCATTACAAGAAAGCTTCTATGAAATCTATTTGTTCAAAAGACAGAACAACCATGAGAAACAGCAGGACAGGAGAAGAGAAGCAGCCCATAGCTGTATGATGTTACTGACTAATCAAACATGCTCAGGAACAGGGTAGCAGGGACGCCTGCATTGTCAAACAGCAGTGCACTCCCCTCAGTGACAGCTACTGCTGCAACTCTGGATGCTCCTGCTGTATTCACAGGCTCACAGATTATTTCTCAGCAATAAGTGAAATGCTGGTAAGGGGCATTACAGTAGTACTAACCATATGATGTTTCCTCAACTTCCTGCTCCTTTTTCATAGGTTACAAATTTAACTTGTGATGTGTACTGATTTCTGGCAGAGAAGGCAGGTTGGCATTTCCTTCTGTTTCCCTTTTTTTTTATCCCTGTGTTGCAAATTACTTCAAAGAGAAACAAATGCAACTGGAGGAGTGCTGTGTGTAGCAGGAGGAATTCTGTAAACACAAGTCATTCGCTTGTTAGGCAAAACAGTGACGTGTTAATGCACTGTAACAACAGATCATTATATTGTGCTTATAATGCTCAATATGGACGAAATACTTAAAGGACTTCTGGGCATCCTTCTATGGAGTTACATGGCAAAAGCTCCTTCGTCTCTTTGAACGCTATTCTCCTGTGTAGTCCTGCTGGTCTGTCTCACATTAGTCATGCCCATTGTTCTTCTGAGTCCTGGTGGCAGGAAGGCTTTGTTGAGGAGCATCACTGACTGTGGGGCTATTCAGCCTGGAGAAGGTTCCAGGGGAATCTTCTAGTACCCTTCCAGTACCTGCAGGGGACCTACAGGAAAGCTGGAAAGGGAACTCTAGCAATAGGACAAAGGGGAATGATTTCAAGCTAAAAGAGGGACACTTAGGTTAGATTTAGGTTATATTTTAGGAAGAAGTTCCTCATTGTGAGGGTGGTGAGACACTGGAAACCTGTTGCCTAGGGAGGTTGTGGATGCCCCCTCCTTTGAAGTGTTCTAGGCCAGGTTGGATGGGCCTATAGTGAGACATCTCTGGTCTGGTGAGCAGTATAGTGGTCTAGTGAGACCTGGTCTACTGAGAGGTGTCTGACCTGTCCTGTGTCAAGGGGGCTGGATCTGGATGGTGTCAAAGTCCTTTCCAACTCAAGTCATTCTATGAATCTGTGACTAAGCCTGTTAAAGGCAGTGCCAGTTTGAAGTTATAGAATTTGCCATTGCAGCAGCTGGTTAATAACAATTACTTGTTCTCAGCTGTGTTCTGCAGATCTTCATGACTGGAGGTGATGCTCTTAGTATAGAAATTAAGTCTTCAGGTAGCTGCTAAATCCAGATGCTTTGTCAAGCAGAATATTTGAACACATGCTGCATAAAGGAGATTCAAAGGCTTTCACTGGCAGTTTGCTGTTGTAGGATAGGATCTTTCCAAGCTAGTTTTCTGTGTGGCTTGCCTTCTTTTCTCTTCAGAATTAAACCTGGTTCCTCACCTGTCTGAAGCTGCATAACCCTTTTTCTTCCTCATACAGCTGTCTTTGCCAGCTACCAGAAATCCTGATGTGCAAAAAACTTTATTCCAGCAAGGTATTTTTAGCTGTCCTAAGCAGAATTTAGTGGGAATGGGGAAAGAAGAAAGAACAGCCAGTATCAGATCATCAGCCAGCTTTTAAGACCACCACCTCTTCTCCACTTAGTACTCATGTTGACAATTAATTTTTGAAGAAGCCAAGAGTATTTTCCCTAGTGGTGAAATTCATGTCCCCAGAAATAATGCAGTACCCACTGCCTGGGGGGACAAAAATTACCTTTTCTATTTCAGGCTTAGATGTAATTTCTTGGGAGTCTGATTTGGTTGAGTGTGTGTCTTTGTCTGATTCTGGTGTGCCCTGGACTGACCAGAGAGATGGGCAGAGAGGAACCTAATGAGGTTCAACAGTCATAGTCCTACACCTGGGGAAGAGCAACCCCACACATCAGTATAGGTTAGAGATAGACCTGTTGGGGAACAGCCCTGCAGAGAAAGATCTTGGAGTCTTGGTAGATGGCAAGCTGACCATGGGCTGACAGTATGTCCTTCTTGCCAAGGCGGCCAATGTTATTCTGGGGTGTGTTAAGAAGTGTGGCCAGTATGTTACTATCCCCCTCTGCCCTGGTGAGGTAACATCTGGAGTACTCTGTCCAATTCTAGCCCCACAGTTCAAGGGAGACAGGGAGCTACTGGAGAGAGTCCAGAGAAGGGCAATGAAGATAACCAGGAGCCTGGAGCATCTCACTGGGAAATTTTGAGAGATATGGGTGGGACTGCTTAGCTTTGAGAAGAGTGAGAGGAGGCCTGATCCACACCTGTAAATACCTGAAGGGTGGCTATAGAGAGGATGGTGCCAGACTGTTTTCAGGTGTGCCCAGTGTGACAGGACAAGGAGCAATGGGCATAAGCTGGAACACAAGCAGTTTCATTTAGAAATAAGGAAGAACTTTCAGTATGAGTCACAGAGCACTGGAACAGGGTGCCCAGAGTGGCTGTGAAGTCTCCTTCTCTTGAGATATTCAAATCCCGCCTGGATGCAGTTCTGCTTTAGTGATTTCTTGAGTTCCCTTCCAACTCTGATTTGTGATGTCACTGTGACCTTGCTATTGAGAAAGGTTATGAATGGGGTTAATCTGTTTGACGCTCATTTATAGCTGACAAAGTCATCATTCCAAAATTATCTAAGTTACTCAGAGAAACCAACCAAGCATTCAATCCAAATGTCTGACTTTGGAAAGTAGCACCTTTGCATCTGTAGTTTGTGGTCTGTGCTGGTATTTGCATTGTGAGTGTAACGCTTCTGAAAGGTAGCTGCAGCTTTTCAAGCTGGCAGTGGAGAGATTTAGCAGCAGTATAGTGTCCTTTAGAACCTGAAGCTGATGTTTTAATTAGCTCCAGCAGTTTCACAAGACTGTCAATTAAGGTTGTGTACTCAACCTGAAGTTCCTCGATGGTACTGAAAAGAGACACTCCAGATGCTAAATATAACTTCCAGCCACATTGTTCTTCTCTGTATATAGGTTAACTATGGTACCTTTTTTTGGTGACAGGTTTGAGTTCCAGAATAAATTCAATGTTGCTATCAGGGTGAATTTCAAAAAGCTGCTCTTGCAGCTAAGTAAGAGGTCTCTGTCTTACACAGGCCAGAGAATAAAACAACAGAGTCTCAAATGGGAAAGTAGTGGAGTGAAATTGAGGTAACACATCAAAAACACACACACACAAAATACAAACAGAACTGAAGGGAGAGAAAAAGCAGGGGAAATGCACATACCCACTTCTTACCAGAGTGGTCATGTGGTTAAGGACAGCCAGAAAGGGTTAGGAACAGATGGAGCTCACTGAAATACACCAGTACAGCTGAGGAATGTGGTCCTGGACATTGCTGATCATTAGTACCTGGAATATTATGATAAAAGTTGATGATAAAAGTTGAACTGAAAACTAAGTTTAAAAATGTTCAGCTCTGTTTAGTTTTTAATGATTTTTCTGGTCAGAACAGAATGGGGCTGCTGGTGTTTTGAGAACTGTAAATTTGGATAACCGGTTGCCAGCTATTTTTCTGCAAGAATTGCCTGCAGTTAACATGGGAGTAAAACACCAGCTTGACTCTGCTGGATTCTCTATGCCATTAGCAGCTCTGGTAGTACCTGCAGCTCTATCCTGAAAAGAGCAACTTGCAATGCTGGTACAAATATAGCATTTGATTATGGTGTCATTTTATATAAAATGCAAACTGACTATCAAACTGCCTTAGCACTTGGAACACTCCTGGGCATCATCACATTTTGAACACAAACCTTGACTCTATGTACAGGCACAGCACTTTACCCAATTGCTACTTCTGTTATTACAGCATTTTGTAATGATTTTTCTTTTCCTTTAGCTTTATCTTCAGGCCAGAATGAAAGGAGACTGGGCAAGACTTGTACGTCCTACTCTACAGTTTGGGCTTATTGCTGCATCCATCTATGTGGGTCTCTCACGTGTTTCTGACTACAAACATCATTGGAGTGATGTCTTAACAGGACTCATTCAAGGAGCTGTGGTAGCTGTGCTCATAGTAAGTAATTCCTGGGGCAGGGGTGGGGTATTTGTGGGTGTGAACATTGGTCTTATAAACAGCACCTTACAGTGGCGGGCTCTGTTCAGAGCAAAACAGACTCATCTCCCTCATGCTTTGCCAGTTGCTGGAGAGGGGAAACAACTTCAACTATGTGTAGCAAATAGTACTCTGGGCTAACTTTGGGCTAATTTCAGCTAAGTGGCTGAAACTGTCCCTCCCCAAGAACTTTTTGTTAGTTGCGATCAGAGAATTTACCTTTTCCAAAAGCATGTTCCATTATGTCAAAGATCTGTAAGTACAAGAGCTTAATGCTAATTTGTTCACTTAGGTTGTGTATGTGTCTGACTTCTTCAAAGTGAGAGGATGTACCACTTTTCAACCAAAGGAAGATTCCCACACAACCCTGCATGAGACTCCAACAAATGGAAATCACTTTGGCAGCAATCATCAGCCATGAAGAATGATGCACCTCACCTGTTTTGCCTCTGAAAGAAAACAATTTCACAAGCTTAACTATGTAATATAAGTAAATGTCTTTAAGGGGATACTGCTGCTCTTGGCTGCTCACTTTACTTGTATATAAGTAACACCTGCCACAGTTACTGTGTATCTAAACCTTAAATCTCTGATTGTTCAAGCTCTTGCTAGAAGAAAAATGCTTTTCAAACTGTAAATTTTTATTGAAAACATAGTAACAGTTATATTACATACACTGCTGTTTGTACATGCCTTGTTGGAACAACTGTGGTTTAAATACACACCATTAAAGAAATGATTACTTGAGATGGAAGTAGCATGTGAAGCTGATGAACTTGTTCCCTAATGTGAATCTATACTGGTTGTGGACGACACCTTCTGTTACAGGTAAAGGCTTGCAGCAAACACAATATCTCTTTTGATTTTTGTAATCCCTATTAAAAAGAAAAAGCTAAATTAATATCCAGCAGTCATCACTGCCACAATCACTCTTTTGCAGTGATTACAGGCAGGTAACTTACAGTACAGAAAGTTTTACAAGACCTGTATGAAGTGATTGTACAAGTCTGGCTGAACTGGCAGCATAAACACACTTCCCCTTCAAGTTTAACTTTAAAACAGAGATGTTAGCTGAGAAGTGATAATGCTGTTTACCATTAAATCCACACCAGAAGGTTGTACTAGAAACCATCCACCCACACCCTCCCTCCACCCCTCCTTCCTTTCACATGCTTTCTAGAATTATTTCTTATCCCATCACAGTGAAATACTTACCCTCTGCAAACTTATTTTCCAGCTCTGTGTTTCCAATGGCTTTTGCAGCCTGGCACATCTGCCGAAGCAATTCTTCTAATCTTCTCATGCAACGGATTATGCTGCCTATACAAAAAGAGTTAGGGAAAACTTATCCCCTGCCTCATCATGGCACCGAGTAATTCAGTTGCTTGAGCCTGCTTGGACAAAAGCAATAGGTCTTCCTTAAACCCTGTCCAATTTGTGCAGAAGCCAAGGGTAAGACCAGCTATATGTGTTAAACTTTCTATTTAACAGTAAATTTCTTTATCAGGTATTTCCTCAAAACATCTCCAACTGCTTGTCCTGTTCTTGTCACTCTCTTCACAGCTCCATCTAGTCAGGATGGTCTGAGCTGCTTAGCAATTCCTAGGGGATTTTTCTTTGGTTTTGAGGGAAGTCTAAACAAGTACATCATACAGGTTTGGGGGATTCACAAGTCTGCTGCTTTGTGAGCCACCATACCTGTGCTTTAGGTACAGGAGTTGTTTCTATTTTTTCCAACTGCTTTTTGTTTTTCATAGCACAGAGCCTACCTGAGCCCATTGACCATTCAATTCCATGCTAACAGTAACACACATACACACTCAGTCTTGACATAGCTCCTATGCTGCAGTCTAGCATCTGGTGTAGTACCCTCTGCTGACTGCTCAGCCCAAGTCACTCTAATAGGTCTCACAAAATGAGCCTAATGCTTCTGCTCTTCCAGCAGCATGCAAATGGAACACTGTGCTCCCACTCCCTCCTGCATCAGCTCACACTTAAAAAATATTGGGTGCAAAATAACTGTTATAGAGTAAATCTGGGAGGAGTGAACTCAGAGGAACTCTGCAAAGACTTGAGGGTACTGAGGGAATGAAAGGCTGGATCTGAAGCAGCAATGTGCACCTGTAGCCCAGAAAGCCAACAGTATCCTGTCAGCAGCAAAACCATGGCCAGCAGGCTATGAGAGGTGATTCTGCCATTCCAGTGAGACCCCACTTGGAGTTCTGTGTCCTGCTCTGGGGTCCCCACCATAAAACATGGACCTACTCCAAAGACAGGCTTACAGAGTTTGGGGTTACTCAATCTGGAAAAGGGAAGGCTCTGAGGAAACTCTGTAACAAGCATTTCAGGGCATCAACCGAAAAGATGGGGAGGGACTTGTTGCAATAAGACAAGGGGGAATGAAAGATTTCAACTCAAAAGAGGGTAGATTCAGTCTAGAAATAAGGAAGCAGTTATTGTAAATAACTCTGGGAGCAAGCTGCCTAGGAAATTGGTGGCAGTCCTGTACTTGAAGGTCAGATTGGACTGCAATTTGAGGGACCTGATCTAGCTAAAGACATAGCTGCTCACTACAGAGGAGCTGAACTTAAGATTTGTGGTTCAGAGAAATAAAGGCATTATCCGAAGAAAACATGCCCATAGGAAAAGAACATTATATACTGCAAAAAGTGAGAAGCTATATAAAACAACACCCCTAAAACACACTTCTGGCACCAGCAGGCCATGCCAGTTTCTACAGCAAAACAGTCTGCGTGGATGCAGTGGTCTCTTAAAACCCATCATAGTGACAAGAGATGAAATCCCACGTAATGCAGGCTGTCAGGCACAGCCAAAGCAAGTGGGTAGCATACAGCTCCACGAGGCATGACCACCCCTGAGCACAGCCATGCTGTTGCATGGCAGGCCCCAGCTCAGCTCTCGTTTGTCATCGTTTGCAAGGCCAACCATGAACACCCTTCTGGACTGTACTCGTTAACACACAATGTTACTGGAGCTACTGCAGACATTTTTTCTATGCATGAAAGTAATGTACTTTTTTGAATAAATACCTATTGTTTATACTTCCACAAAAGAAAAGAATCAATCTGAAATTAATTAATATGATTTTTAGCAATTTACCATTCTTCCTTACAGATTAAAAAACCTTCTTCAATTTCTATTGGGATGGCTGGACAGCTGTCTGCATCTGTATTGAAACTGGTGCACAACAGCAAAGCTGGCACTCCCTGTAGTAACAGCAACTCATTATTACTAATTCCATACTGCCCAAAAAGCAATGAGAAAAACACACCTCTTAGAGCTTTAGTAAGTCACAGTGCTGTACCTCACGGTAACAACCTCCACTGAAATTAAGAGATGGAGCACTCATACCTAAAATGGAAAATCGGTACCTAACATCAAAATAAGAACACTGTGGTTTTTCGTTTGGTGCCTGGGTTTTTTTTACTCTGTTTTTAAAATTTCTTTGAAATCACTGCTACCCTGGGATTTAGCCACACCACATTGCATTTAAGGTAAGCACAGCTGACGTTTGAAGTACTTTCTTTCCTTTTGGACAATGCACTGTGAAGCAGCCTGTTAAAAGTTAAGGGACGAATCATGCATTCAACCCCTGCCACAAGAGCTCAACTTCTCAAAATAGGCCTGTAAGATCTGAGTTTGAGGGAGCTATCACTGTGAACTAGGACAGAGCTGACTGACTAGCCTTAGCCCAAATACGGTAAATGAAAAACACTGCCCTGTGTGTAATGAACAGTCAAATGCCAATGTAAAAACATAAGCCAGCTACTGCATCCTCCTCCTTTGGTGTTCCACTTACCCCAGGTGCCTCTACAGCACATGTAAAGCTCAGATGTTCACTGCAATATGAGAAATCAGCTGAATACAGAATTAAAGACTGCCATGATTCCTGTTGCTCACAGGCAACCTGGCTAAAAAAGTTCCAGTGACTATGCACTGGATTACAGAAGAGCATGAATGCTATTTTACTAGAGGCGCTCATTTGCTGTTGTGTATGTACAACCAGAGTTTGAGAGAGGCAAGACAATGGTGACAGTAACAACTGCAAAAAGGATTTTCAGTATCTGTCATTTCACATATTGTCCTATCATCAAGGACCTGTGTCTGTCTACACAGACTTGGAAGACTGGTGCACCCAGTCCTCATACACAACTTTCAACATAGTTGGTAAAAGATGAAAATACGGTTTTTGTTCTGGTTTGACCATCAGGTGCATACTTTGTCTTTTTATGAAGTATCAGGGGTTTACATCATCCCACTGTTATTATGAGAACGAAGTATCCTTCCTCAAGGGGCAGTTTCTAGTACTGCAATTTTAGTAACCAAATTAATACAGGTGACAGGTTACATCTAGACTTTTCAGATGTCTGCACTTCACTGCTGTGATGAACCATCTAACGCCCAGACCTGGTTTCTTTCATCATTAATTACTGCAGGAGGAACCTTCAACTTAACCATGTCATACATTTCAGTGCCATGAGGATAAGCACAAAAGCTGCATTTCTTAATGACAAATATTAGGATGGTCCTTTTCCTTTTAACTAGCAATATCTTTTAACAAGCTTTATCTTTTACTGCAGTACTTCTGCGTAAGAATGCTCCTACAGACCTTAAACCATCCATAGTGTGACTGTAAACTGTTTGCATATGTAGTACACAAGTTTTTTCATAATTAGTTCCAGGCATGCAGATACTTGGATAAATCTAAATACATTCTACGATGTATTTTAAGGTTTTCCAGATTTATCATCTCACATCTCCTCAGGAAAAACTCTGTAACATACCTTCAAACACATCAGTCATTTTGCAGATGTGAGCAAAGTTGGCTCCATTTGCCCATGTATACACAACGTCCATTAGGTTGGGTTTGAATGAATTCAAGTAATTTTCTTCATCTATTTCCAGTTTTGCTTCTGCTGACACCTTGGCAATTCTTTTTGCACATTCCTTTAAAGGCAAAATACTTAAATTTATAGTACGCTTAAACAAATTAAATGCTTAACTGATAGAAAGGCTTGCATATAACAATAGGTACTGCACACTGAATGAGGTTTCCTTTTGAGTTTGAAATTAATCAGGGTCAGAAAGTAAACCACTGTGTGCATTAAGTCTCCCTGCACTAACAGCTTACAATGTAGTAAGCAAGCTTACTAAAGTTCTTAAAGGCATGTTCTGTATGCAGCTGGCTGAAGTCTTGCAATTGCCAGCCCTTGTTCTACTTGGGAACTTCAATCTACCAAACATCTGCTGGAAATATAACACAGCAGAGAGCAGGCAGGCTGGGAGGTTTCTTGAGTGTCTGGAAGGTAATTCCTGACATAACTGGTAGGTGAGTCCACTAGGGAAGGTGCCTTGCTCAACCTCCTGTTCACTAATAGAGAAGGACTAGTGGGATATGTGGTGGTCAGAGACTGTCTTGGTCTTAGTGATGACACATTAGTTAAGTTCTCAATTCTCAGTGATATAAAGAGTTGTTATCTGAACCTCCACTTTGGATTTCCAGAGGGCAGACCTGGTCTGTTCAGAACACTAGCTGAGAAAGTCCCTCGGGAGACAGTCCTGAAGGGCAAAGGAAGGTTGGACACTCTTTATGAAGGAAATCTTAAAGGCCCAGGAGAAGGCTGGCCCCATATACTGTAAGATTGAAGGGTGGGGAAAATGGCCAGCCTGGTTGAAGAAGAAGCATTTGATATGACTTATGAAGGAGGGTTTAACACCTTTGAAAGAAGGGCCAGGCAACTTGGGAGGAGTGCAGTGATCATGTCAGGGCAAAAAGCCCAACTGGAACTCAACTTGGCCACTGCCTTAAAAGGACAACAAAAAAAGTTTCTACAAGCACATCAACAGTAAAAAGAGAAAGAGGGAGAATCTCAATCCATTACTGGATGTTTGGGGAACACTGCAACCAATGATGAGGAAAAGCTGACACTGCCTCTGTCTTTAATGGACAGACCAACTGCTCCCAGGATGTTCAGCCTCCTGAGTTTGAAGAGAAGAGTGGTGAACAGTACAAACCCCCCATAATCCAGGAAGAAGTAATGATCTGCTTCTGCACCTAGATACTTCTAAGTCTATGGGGCCAGATGACATTCACCCAAGAGTACTCAGGGAGCTGGCACGAAAGCTCATCAAGCCTCTCTCCATCATTTTTCAACAATCCTGGTCAACAGGGGAGGTACCAGATGACTGGAAGATGGCTAATGTGACACCCATCTACAAGAAGGGCCAGAAGGAGGATCCAAGGAGGACTACAGGCTTGTCAGCCTGACTTTGGTACCAGGAAAGATCATGGAGAGGATCGTCTTGAGTGAGCTCTCACAGCAGTTGCAGGGCAGTCAAGGCATCAGGGCCAGCCAGCATGGGTTTGTGAAAGGAGATCTTGCTTAACCAACATGATTTCTTTCTATGACCATGTGACTCGCCTTTTGGATTGGGGGAAGGCTGTGGATTTTGTTATCTACTTTGACTTTAGTAAGGCTTTTGACACAGTCTCCCATAACATTCTTCTGGAGAAACTGGTGAATCGTGGTACTCTTCACTGGGTTAAAAACTTGCTGGCTGGCCATTCCTAGAGGGTTCTGATTAATGGGGTGAAATCTAGCTGGCTGCTGGTCACCAGTGGTGTCCCACAGGAATCCGTTTGGGGGCCTGTCTTGTTCAGAGTCTTTATTGATGACCTGGATGTGAGGACTGAGTGCATCTTCAGTAAATTTGCAGATGCCACCAAATTGTGTGGGAGTGTTGATCTGCTTGAGGACAGGAAGGCTCTACAGAGGGACCTGGAAACGTTGGATCAATAGGCCGAGGCCAACTGCATGAGATACAATAAAGCCAAGTGCTGGGTCCTGCATTTCAGTCACAACAACCCCAAGCAATGCTACAGGCTTGGGGATGAGTGGCTCAAAAGCTGCCCAGCAGAAAAGGACCTGGGGGTGCTGGTAGACAGCCAGCTTAATATGAAACAGCAGTGTGCCCACATGGCCAAGAAGGGCAGCAGGATCCTGGCCTGGATCAGGAATAGTGTGGTCAGCAGGAGAAGGGAAGTTACTGTGCCTTGTACTCGGCCTTTGTGAAGCCTCACTTCAAGTACTGTGTTCAGTTCTGATCCCCTCATTATAGGAAAGACACTGAGATGCTGCAATTTGTCCAGAGGACAGCTACGAAGCTCTTGAGGGGTTTGGAGAACAAGTCATATGAAGAGAGGCTGAAGGAGCCAGGCATGTTTACTTTGGAGATTTGGAGGCTGAGGGGGTACTTCATTGCCCTCTACAACTACCTGAAAGTAGGCTATAGAGAGGTGAGTGTTGGCCTCTTCTCCTTAGTAACTAATGATAAAACCAGGGAAAATGGTCTGAGGTTGAAACAGGGGAGGTTTGGACTGGATACTAGGAAGAAATTCTTTACAGAAAGAGTGGTGAGGCATTGGAATGGGCTTTCCAGGGAGGTGGTTGAGTCACCATCCCTGAAGGCATTTCAGAAACATGCAGACCTGGTGCTTTCACAATATACTATACTAGCAGGCAGGAAGAGGGTTAGTTTGCGTTTGTCAACCAATCAGGTATTTAGGTATTCATGGATTCAGTTCTTTTTGTTGTTGTGGATATGGTTTGGAACCCGTCTGATGTGTTCCTGTGCGACTTGGTACAGGTGATCTTGCTGTGGCAGGGGGATTGGACTAGACGATCTTTTGAGGTCCCTTCCAATCCCTAATGATTCTATTCTATGATCTAGGCGGTCCTTTCCAACCATGATTATTCCATGACTCTGTAAATCAGCATAAAGATCTCTTGCAAACAAGATAACCCATTATTACACATTACAAAAACATGTGCAGTGCCAACCAAATTCACTGATGATCCGGAATCACCATCTTCACCATGCACTTAACATCTTTACTCACACACTTCACTCATGTTAACGCTGAGCCTGAGCTCAGATCTCTAAGGGACAGGTTACCTGCATTTGCCGAAGTGGTCCTGCCAGCTGCTCTGTCAGTTTTGGCATTTCACTGGACTGAAAAAGAAGACATTAATATAACCTCATGCGCTCCCACACTTTCACTGTAAAACTAAATTAATGCAAATTATAATGCAAAAAAAGTGGTATGTGTGCTAATGCCTTCCTCTGTTTTTCTAATGGCTTCTCAATTCTGTCATCAAACACTAACATTTACCAAATTCCCCAAGCACTTCGTTCTAAAATTAAACCAGAAAAGTGAATCTTTCTGCCCAATATGACAACAGTGTGAAAAAGAAAACCCCACCAAGTAATTCCAATATTCCCTTTATTAAGCTGTTCCATCATTCTGAACTGCCAAAAAGCTGATCATTTACTTCTCTAACTGTTACAAGCTTTTCTTTAAGGATATAAGAAGCAAGTGCTTTTAAGATCTTCAACATCGATGGTTATGTATGAAGATGCAGCTATTCAAATACAGCAGCATTCCTATGTCCTAGCTGTCTAGACCCAAGTACTATTGTTGAGTGAACCACAATATTCTAACAATGGCTTACTTTGACATCCCTCCTACTACCGTAAGCACTCCATTAGCATCTGTTGCTATCATGCTTACAACATTTAGAATCAACCTGAGCAACACATTCTGCCGGTTATCTGCAGCAATGTTTCATATGGAAGTTCATTTTTACTGCCTTTTCCTGATGATGCTTCACTTCTATACACCTAGTTGGTGAGGAAACAACTGCATCTGGCACTAAATGCTCATGTTTTTGCTTTAAATAACATGCCTGTTTTTAACAACTCTTTTAATATCAATTCTGTGTGGTATTGACATGTCCATCAATAGTCAAGGGTACTGTCCAAATACCGTAACATGGGCATGTCTCAAAACTAAAGGAACAGACACTGTCAATCCTCTTGTTCAAAATAATCAGTCTAAATTGTAAGGATGTGTGTGCATATAAACACGTAAATGCAAGCACATATGTTGAGAATCTATGAATATTGCTTCTCTGCATGATGAGGAAGATTCATTACGAGGATCACAATTTTAACAGAATGTTTAGCAAGTCACTGATGAAGAAAGATAATTGCCACAGAAGTGGCAATGTGTCTTTAAGTTCAATGAGAGTTCATGTCAAACATCTCAGGAAAGGGTCAAAAAACGTGCAACGGCTCATCCTGTTACAAATGATTTCTGGAACTGACTTATAAACAATACTGTTGCTCAACAGGAACATCTAGAATTCATGAACTGAAGAAATAACTCACATTCTCTTGAAATACAAAACAACTTAGGAGAGCAGTTGCCTGTTCTGCCGTTAAGTCATTGAAGAGACCGTTGAACATCATTTCTGTCAAGAGTAGTTCATCAGCACTAAAATAAAAAAGGAAGCTTAGGGTAAAGCTGTAATGAAATGTAATTTTTAAATTAAATACTATTACACTTTTTTGTAAAGGAACTGGGTACAGCTAAGAAACAACATGTTCTGAATTTTTCTTATGAGAACATCAAATACTAATACACTAGCTTTTCAAAAGGGATGCTGATTAGTAAGAGACTGAGGCAGTATTTTGAAGAAATGAAAAGCTCTTACTCAACTACAAAGAATCCCCCCTGGTAGTCCACAAAAGTTAGTGTTAACAGTTGCTTTAGTCAGTTTCTATCGTGCAGGACACCAAGGTTGAAAAGAACCAGAGAATTAGGTTATTCAGGAAAATGACAAACTGGTACCAAGAAAAAATTCCTCAACTGGCTATTTCCAAGACACTTAAAAGAGGAACAAACTCCCTTCAATTTAATTGTAAAGACTTAACAACAAACTATGAAATCCACACATAATATTTGGGTAAAATGCCAAACTGTAGATGATACCTTAATTTTTTGAGATTATCAGACAAATGCACAGAATGAGTGAGGGGAAAAAAAACACTTTCACAAAGGAACATGTAACTCATCAGTAAACAGTTTCTGGAAGTCAGGAAGTGGATAAAATTCTGATTCAACTGCCCCATTTGCTGTCATATTTTTCAGGGGGATGCTATTCATTAGATACCGAACAAACACAGGTAGATCTTTTCAAACTATCTGTCAGGCACACCAGTTACTCTAACTTTCAAAAGTACACAGTTCTACCAAAATCTGAGTTACAGTCTGAAGTACTAAACTTTTGATTCATCAGTTTCTGTGGAATCTTTACAGTATCTTTCAATATATATGGCCTTGGTAAACGTGTTACAGTAAAATACATCACTTCCACGGATTTGTTCCAACAGCCCTCTGGAAGAAATTAAGCTACTTCCAAACTTGTCAGTGACTGCACAATCGCTGACAATCACCAGTACACTCTCGCTCATGAGCAACTCTCATATTGTACTCTCTACTAAGAGCCTTGGGAGCAGGAACGATAGAAGCTGAGACCCTCCTCTTATGTCATGTGCAGTATTAAATGAAAAGACGAACAGTTGCCTAAGTTGAGTAAGAAAATAGCTACAGTTCTGGCATTTTTGTGTCCACATTTTAGTTTTAAATGCTAATGTATTGTGTCCTTATGTTGCTATCTTTACTGCTTCAGCAAGTATATTCACTTTATGACACTGATAAGGCTGAGGAATCTTTCTTCTAACGGTCTCAGGAATTTGACTCACTACTTTCCGTGAGGGCAGCGTATTCAAGTGTGTATTCATGACAACAAGCACTTTGTATAGAAACCAATTACCTGCTGATTTCACAAGCAACCCGTCCTTTCATCTCAATAACATCTGAAGATGTGGCAAACCCCAGTCTTCTCAAAACACGTTTGCGGCATTTGAGTTCATCCATCTGTAAGACAGTTCTGGCTTTTTTCAGTTCTCGCTTGGCTACTTTAATATCCACAGCAATCTTGAGGGGCAGAAGGAGAGAAATTACATGTTGCTGTAATACAACTGTTTTAAAGACATAGTTTAATTTACATAAGGCCTTGGAATGACGGAATATTAGTTGACATTTACTCTATTAAGAGAAAGGTTTAAAATATGTTTTAACAAGTTAGAAGTAAAAAAAAGAAAAATCAGCTCCATTTGTCCCTAGGACACAACTGACAAGTCTGGGAATTTCAGCAATTTATCCAGAATGGGGAAAGAATCAAAAGACAACCAGTCCACATAAAAAAACAATGGAAGAAATCTTTGGCTGAGAAATGAGCACTTACCTTCTGATGTACTTCCAAGTCCCACCTACCATCTATTCTATCTTCCCAGCATCTATCTATGTTGGGAAGTAACCCAACAGCATTACTTCCTGCTGTTAGGGCTTCTCTAGTACCTTGTAGTTTATCAGTCACTGTTATAATCTTGACAGCATGGTGTACAGTGTAGAAGTCTGCTTGGTACACCAGGACTTAACCACATGCAGCTCTGTGCTGTACATACCAGAACTAACTCACTTCTGTGAAGCAACTCCTGGAGAACCTGTTTTCTGGAGCAGCACAGAAATACTAGTTTGTGTTCCTGTACGCAACCAGTTTCAATCTAGCAGGGTGCAATTCTACACAAAAGTATTGCTGAAAGTCTGCTCAGGAAGCCGCAGCAGCACAATGATTTGTATAGTACATTCACCAAGCTAGTAAGTCTCATGGATTCAATCATCTCTGCGTAAGCTTATTAAGAACGATCAGTTTTAATTATCTGTTAAGATTTGACCTACAGTCACTGTGCTATACCTATTCAGTGAAAAAGACTGTAGGGGAATCTCTGCAACCTTCTAATCCCTAATGACTTTCTGATGAGTTTTCCTTCCAGATGTAATTCCCACCTTCATCATTCAAGGGCTTACCACCAATTCAGCCAGTTTATTAGTGAGACTTTACAATGTTACAGATTTATTTTTTGCTATTTACAAAGAAGAAAATAATTAAGAAGAGGACTATTACTGTCAATGTTTTCAGCTAAATATAGCTGCGGTGTTCTGGTTTGTACTTTTACCTGTGCTTTTTTTTCACACAGTTTGTATACGGTTTCCAAGTTGGGATCGTTGTGAAGAGGGTGTGAATACATCCTGTGCTCAAATGCCTCTACTTTTTGGATTACTTTTTTCAGTCCTTGGTCTTTAATGCCCATGTCATCAATAGGGTCCAGTAATGGCACTCCATCAGGAAATCGCTTCTGTACTTCCTAAAGCAGGAAAAAAGAAAAAAAATAAGATTGGTTTTGTTTTTAAGGTTAGCAAAGATAAAATAAAATATACTCTTACAGAGTCATGTCACAATTACAGGGACATGGAAGGCAGCAGTGTAAGTTTTTTTATGTGATGTTTCAGCAGTTTCCTGTTAAGCTTAAAAATGACTGTTGACAAGGAGAAACAATTGACACACATCATGGTTGCAACCCGTTAAGAATAAGGCCAAAGACATGACACAAACTTTAGACAAACTTCTTAGAACAAGTTGTCTTGAGTTCAAGAGTACCTCAGTAATCAGAGTAGAGAGCTTACATAACCTAGTGAAACTTACCTGTATAGATTTTAGCACACTCTGCCTGTTGTCAATAGGCCTCAGGTCTTTAGGAATGTAAAGTCGGACACTGCTGATAGCTGAGAGAAGATGTACCAAGACA
This sequence comes from Phoeniculus purpureus, assembly GCA_028565055.1. Lineage (NCBI taxonomy): Eukaryota > Metazoa > Chordata > Aves > Bucerotiformes > Phoeniculidae > Phoeniculus > Phoeniculus purpureus. Next base: position 12,007,484 of record JAOXOE010000874.1, on the reverse strand, counting down.
GGAACAACCTGTCAAAGAGAGTTTCGCAACTGGTAAGTAAAAAAGGTATTTATTTTTACTGTTTCATTGCAATGATCTACAAAGGAAAATTGAGTACACATGGGCATAGCAGTGTTATGAGATAAAAATATTAATATAGAATAAAAGTTTGTCCAAATGGGAATACTATGTGTTCAGTTAAATCTGAAGAGAGGCTACAAACAGAAAAAAAATTGTTCAGTTATTCAATTTGCTTGTCTCTTACCTACTGGAACATCACTTATGAACCAAACAAAATTGTTAGCATGTACTTAACTGGGAATACTAGCAACAGAAAACACTGAATCAGCATATATACGTACGTATCAAAACTATGAAGACATCATTAGAATCAATACTTGATATCAAGTTTTAGATGTAGGGAAAAAACCCCACACAACCAAAAACCCCCTGAAAACCCATACAAATACATGGACAGACTAAACTGTCTCGTCTGAATAGTGTTTGTCTTGACACAAGGTTTCAAACTGAAAAACGGTTTCAATCAAAATGTGAATTTAATTTCAGAATAAATAGGCTGGCAAAGCTCAACAGGTATGAAAAACAAAAAAAGAATTCTCCTCCCAGAGACACAAGAAACCAGAACGTGCTAAGAAACGCACCTTTATTTCCCTGACTGCCATTGACTTTCATATACTGATTTGGGACAGAAAACAACAGTAATTAAGTTTCAGAGCACCTCTTACATGGTAACAAATTCAAACAAGTATTTTATTCACTGTCGAGTTTCCTCTCCATTGAAATCACCAACTGTTTAAAAAAACATATTCAACAGAGTCACATACTCAACTCCTTTCTCTTCCTTATGCATCAGTCCCTCGTCAAAGGTTTCAAAATGCTTTGGAAAGCATTTTGAAGCATCTCAAAGTTTTCAGAATCTGAGAATATTTGTAAAAAAACTACTGAGGATAAATGTGTAACAAACCTGCATCTCTCCTTTCTCATCAAGTCTGGCTGGCTTTGCAGCCTCTGTAGCAGAATTTTTGAGACTCTCTTTGCTGCAGTGCAGCAGCACTTCAACTACATACAACGGATCCAATTCACCAGAGTTTGGCTGTAGAAAAAAACAGGTCCATAGCAGTTATTTTAAAATACCAACCAGCAATATGTTTTTCAATAGTAAACATACGAAACAAGCTACTTCTCTTCAAAGATCCATCAGCTCAGTGATGTAGTATCATCTAAAAACTACTGAATTGGTATTCACTGATCACTCTCATAGAAAAACACACTAGAAAAAGTTACCCCTTCCCCATCCTCCCTCGCGCCAGAAGGAGGATGCTTATAGCTTCAGGTTATTCTGGGGTTGGGTTTTTTTTTTTTTACACATAGCTCAAATTTAAGCCCAAATACTTTGTAACTGCAATGAAAAATAGTTGTGTCATGCAAGCAGTAATGAACTTTGCCTTTTTTAAAAAAGAAACAACATTTGAAGGATCTCTTTCACATGTAAGTTTGCAATTTCAAATTTTTTCCCACAATGAAAACCACAGAAAAGCTTCTCACACGTAGCAGCTTGCATTTGCAGCAAACAGGAAAATGCTTCTTTCAGGTCACATCTTCATACACCCCAAACTGCACACATACCATTTGACATTCATTTAAAAAACACAAACATGCAGATATGATGGTTAAACACCTTTGCTTCACAGAGCAATAACCTTCACTATACACTACTTAAATAAAGCCTTAACACATTAGTTATCTGACTGGATTAATATGCATTAAGATTGCTCAATACATCTCTACTGTAAGTAAATATTTTATGGCTTCTAACGCAACCAAGTTATAGGCTTAACAGTGAAGGCAGACTTCATCTTTTAGAACATTATGTGCAAGTCTTCTTGCTTTCAGATACAAGAGGGAACAGTCTTCAAAATCCCATGCTAATTCAAGTCAGCTTTCCTAGGTGGTACTTTTGTTATAAATCTTCACCAAACCACTGCAAAGCAGAGTGGAGACAACTAGCATTTCTAAGAAATTCTTGCAAGCACTATAACAAACTGCTGCAGCAAATTAAACTGAAAAATAGAGTTATCCTGTTCTACAAGATAGGTAATTTCTTCAAAAAATGCAATTACTTGATGGGGAAGGAACTGTTCCTCTGCATTCTACCCTACATCTGCAGAAAGGACTTACAGCAATGTGCAAGACCCACATCACTGCTGTTCTTTGAATTTTAAAATAATAACCACACACAGCAAACTGGTATCCAGTCAAAGCCAGAGAAAACACAATACATACTTGAAACAAAGAATACACTGAACTCATAGCTGAACATACATGCTACACAAAATACTGAAATTCTACATGTCTAGGAAACTATGAGAGGAAAAAAATATGTCAGTAACTGCACTGTAAACCCACACATAAAGCAGAAGCGTGGATGTCATTAACATTTGCTGTTAATACAACTCTCTTTAAATTTAGATAGGCCAATGGCCTTTAGACAATGGTGACCAGACATGACTTCATCTAGAATTGCTTTTTGAAATGGTACTGTTTTCTTCAATGGATTTCCTACAAAGTTTTAGGCCCTAAAAACATGAATGGGAACATTCATGCCTTTATAAGTAAAAGGAGACTAGAGCACTCTGTGAATATTTAGTAGTCAAAGACTTCTCTGTCATATCAAGTTCAATGATCATTTCTTTTCATGATGCATCCATTCACATACTTCAAGGATGAAATTCTGCCCTCTCTGGCAGAATATTGCATGATAAGGTATATTCCAAGGATTCCAAACTTCATGCGTCTGGGAACAAATCAAGTTAAGAGCTGATTGTATCTGCAAACCAAGAATTGTCATGGATAACAAAATCCAATTCCCACATCGATAGCATCAGATTCACTGAAAATTAAATGCCCGTGCCACAGTACAAAAAAACTACACTGATCTAGTAAACATTATAAATAAACATGAAAAGGTAAGTTGAAAATCTAAGTTTAATTTTCAAGGATTATAAGAATCTAAAGGAACACAAAATTGCAGGATGTCAAATTTTGATGTCAAAAACTGTTAAGACAAAACTTTGATGCCTAGAATCAGAGATCAGCCGACAATATGGACTGCAAACAGCACAACAGTGAAACTAAGGTCATGGTTTTGATTTTTATTAATTCCAAAGCAAATAGCTACTTTGCTTCCTACTGCACCATACAGTATATAGCAAGTAGTACTGCTTGAAATAAATTCATCTGCCTAGTTTAATTCAGGATAAAGTGCTGTTTGTATTCATTTTTGCGGAATAATGCATCATGAAATTATACCCAAAAAAATTAATTAACAACGAACATAACTGACCCTTGGTTTTGCTTTCACATTGCAACAAAAGAATTATTCAATGAACACCAAAAGTTCAATCTTAATGACACATATTCCTTACTGGAAAAAGTATGTCACTAGAAACTAGGATGCAGTAAAGATAAATTTACAGCTAAAGAAAAAGTAGTAATGTAGACTGAATTTTAACACCATTTTTAGCAGCAAATCCTGACACAGCTTGGAAGTCGATGGTTTAAAGACGTGCATTACATTACATGTTTCAATACTAAGTAGCTACATTAAACAGTAATGGGGAAATAAATCTGTATTTCCCCAGGGTAAAAACACATCCAGTAGATGTATTAAAATGTGTAAATAACAGCTTAAGTCATTTGGTTTGACTCTGCTCATAGACACTAGTGTTTCTGTACTGATTTTGAAAGTTACATAGCTTTAAGTCTGTTTGTAATTTACAGCATCTACTGTCATTCTTTCCATTGAACTCTGGAGGAAATAGTCAACCCAGCTGCTAGAGGGACCTAATGAAAAAAGTGCTGCTGGAGCAGAGACATGTCCTCCAGAAAAGACTAATTTCAAAGCTAACATTCAAAACTGAAGGCTTTACAGAAGAGTGAGACAGGACAGACAGTGAAAGCAGGTATGTATGTGGATAAAATATGACAGACAGAAGAAGTGCCACCAGTGACATGGAAGTTGGCAATTTTAAACAGAAGGCTAGGGAGAGGGGGCAATTTTTTTTACTGCTCATGTAGTTCAATGTAAGAGGCCATGTACATGCCAAAGTTTAAGCAACAGCAGAGCAGTCTAGCTTTCCAACTTGAGAAAGAAATACACCACTAAAAAGGAAGCTGGAAAACCAAAACAAAATCTCTTTTAGTAAGTTCTTTACATACACATTTTTTTATTTCCTCTTTCATGAACATATGCTAGAGAAGCACCAAAAGGTGCCACAATGTACAGGCTCAACCAGAACTCTGCAAAGAGAACTACTTCTTTACACATAGTAATTAATGCTCTCCTGCCAAATTTCATCAGCAGATTAGTCTGTCAAAACATTTCTGAAAGGGAGACCAACACATTGTCTCTGAGATTATGTGGAGATCAACTACCAAAATGGATTCCTGTAACAAAAAACCAAATCTGGCTTCTAATGCATCACTGGCCTCTGTATTTTCTTCCTCATTTCTCCACATCCATTTCTATTATTTTTCTCTCTTTGTGTTTTTAACTTCCCAACCCTAAGTTCCCAGAAAAAACAAAATTCCATGTCTCATACTCAAGGAATTCTATGTCCATTAGGACTCAAGACATGGTCCTACAGTTTAAGATAACTTTACGTATAGAGCCAAATGTTAGTCTCCCTTTGCTCCCAGTTGGAGCCTCTACTGATTTTCTGAGAGTAGGTAACATAGTACCTTTCAAATGAATGACTTAGTGCAGTGCAGCTGGGCCTGTTGCAGAAACAAACTAAACAGCAGAAAACATCTGTAAGTGCCAAGTGGACTTTTGAACTACTTATCCTGGACACAGGCAAGCATTTGCTCCATAAATACATTAAAGGTTAAAAAATTAACTTGGTAGGACTATAGCTTTTTATAATTAAGAGAATGTACATTTTACCTTAACATTTGATTTCTTAGAGAAATTAACAACCACTCCCCATCCAAAGTCATCACCTTCGTTCTTCACCTGAAAATACCACAAGATGTTATAACACAACTCATGTGCAAACAGATCCTACAAATGCATTTTTGTATTTCCCAATATTTACAACAGCAGTATTGAACAACTGTTCATCATGAAAACAGTACTTGATTTAATTAATTATTAAATGTTTAACAAAGAAACATAATAAAAGTCAGAACTATTGTTAAATGTGTAATGCACCTAATTATCCAAGATGGTAAGCTGGCAGACAAAAATGAACTCAGCAATTTCCACAGATAAATTTGAAATGAAAACAAATTACCTTTACCAGTCTTCCCGGCTGTAAAAAAGGTAAGCAATACTTTGGTTTGTGAATATATTCTTCAATCTCTTTAGCCAGTTTTGCAAGCTGTTGTCGGATTTTGTAGTAAATGACCACATTTTCTTCATTAGGAATCACTATTTTGTTGTACTGTCCTTCCAAGCTATTCACTCCTACAATGAAAAGTAAATCTCATGGAAATTACTAACTTCTAACAGATTTAGAAATCAATGCTTCACTTTCAGAGCTATGTAACTAGTATTTTGCCACCATTTCTGACATTCATTTTCTATTTACAATAGCCCATTCTCTGGAAAGCTAGAAATCTATAAATCTGTCCATTACATTGTATTTTCTAGAAATTAATACTAATCTTTCGGGTTTTTTTTTTTAAATTAACAAGCTTGAGAAAACTGAGAAGGCTAGACAATCTGCTGTCCAAGAATCACAGATTTAGGGTTACACATAAGTCTCACACTTGCAGTTATCTGTAGAAGGGTATTCGCCGCACTCTTCTACTTTGTCCTATGAAGTAGGTATGAAAGTAAGATTGCTCAAAGATACTTTCTAACAAGGTATCGTCCAACAACAGGAAAGTTGTTAAGATGCTCCTCCCTGACCTGATCTCCAGTATTTTCTTTCTTCAACAATTTTACACCTTTTTACCTCAATTTTTATTATAATCATTATGCCTAAAATAAAGGACACATTGTAAAGATCTTTGTCCTCTCTACCATCCTCCTGCATGCAATCTGGATGCATACAGCTGACTATGAAATCCCACCTCACTAAGACTTGAGACAGCTCAGGGAAGTGCTTCCTATTTTTAGCTGCCAATTAAAGAAAAAAAAAAGGCTAGCAATCCATAATCGGCATAATTTCCTCCTTGATCTAAACAACTATTTCTCTTCTTTGCGTTTTTAACTGGAACTGAAGTGGTTCCAAAGTTCTAACATCTAGTATGCTGCCAAAAATGTCCAAGAAAATGTCCAACGAAAAATGTCCAAGAAGCACAAAAAAAGCTCTTCAGCTTCAATTCTCTATTGAAATAGCGATGTTGGAATGGCAGAATGAAGATCTAGACATGCCAATTCGAACAGCAAGCTCCTCAGGAAATACACTCTACGTTTGACTACTACCTTCTTAAATATAGCACCTGCAAACTAACAGAAACTCTACAAAAGGAATCAAACAAGCAACATGGCCCTGTGCACACACAATATTCAGTTAACAAATGAACAGAATAACTGCTCAATCTGGAGTGGCAAAGGAAGTAGGTTACCTGCTATGCTCTTAAAATTAAGTTCTGGGTTTAATTTTGAAAGAGGTCTCACTCTCAAACACTGGCCAAGACTTTTGGGAACTTTGTTTCCTGAAAACACTATTTAAAGATCATGGCTCCACATTTAATTACTCAATTGAGTGCAAACATCTCAGTCCTCTCTGAATGTTGCTCTGTATATTAAAACATATTTTCATATGCTTCTCTGAAAGCCATGTGCCTGAGTTCTTTTTAGAGACAAATCAGATATGAAAAGTATGTTTATTTTAGCTAAGTCTTGCATATCAAAAAGTGATAAGGCTTTTCTCCTGCACCTCTAACAAGCCATAGGAATTTTAAAAAAGTGTTTTCTCTTCTTCCTGTCTTGCAGTTTAACAACAACCACTTTTGTCTGACTAGAGGAAATCTTTCTTCATTGATTGCCAATACGTATCAACAGGTGCTAAGAACAATCAGAAATTACTCTTCCTGAAGCTTTATCAGATCAGTAAATGGTGTAGTGGCAAGTGTTGGCAGGCAAGATAAGAACTGCCAACAGTATGAACTCTTACAAGCAAACTGAAGCGTAACTATAACTGCACAACCTCACAGTGAAGCACCTTTTATACAATGTACAGTAATACTTACTTTCTACTATTTCTGGAATAGTTCTGTAATGCTGGAACTGATAGAAGGACTTTTCTAACATGTATTCAGGATTAATTTCCTCTACGCGAAGCAAGTTCAATACCATGTTGTACGTCAGGTGGAATGCACTGTTTAGAGGATCAGCTGAACCCTGAAAGAGATCACAGTTCAAAAAGTATGAATTGTAGCATATAAGAACCCATCAAATAAATCATGATGCAGTGTTTTTACAAGACAAGCTGCTTTAATGGGCAGCACAACTTGTTTAGGAGTTTAGATTATGTTTTGCTAAATCCTAAGTCATGTACAAAATTTAAGAATACTGGAATCCCATTTGCTTTATGGGAGATAGAGCCATATGAGATGACCTTACCACAATCCTAATGACTACATTATTACTTCAGCTCAGAAAAAAACCCCAGTTGCTGCAGAGAAGCTTTCAGCATATGTTTATCCTAAGAAAGCACCAACATGAATACACATAAAACAAGTTTAAGATAAGTTTATGATTTATCATCAGAGACTCATTCAGTCATTCTAGCTTACGTCTTTGGGTATATCTTAAATACAAACATAGGTTTTCACCTCAAGTGACGCACCACAGAACAGAAATACCTTTTAAAATTAGATAACCAAATACATATTTTAAAATAACACCATCAGTCCTGAAATTACCACAGATCAGTATCTACTAAACGTTTATCAGAAATAAATGGAACACTGACAGCTGAGCCACTGTGTGTGGAGGAAATTCCAAATTCGTACATGTCTGCAGTCTGATACACTGAACAGATGAGAGAACTTCGTTTTTAATGCTAACCAAGTAACACAGCTTTTCCTTATACCTGGTAAAAGGATTATGTACCCAAGCTCTTGTCTGTTTTTCTAAATATGTCAGTTATTCTAGGAAGTTGAAATTACCACTCCCTAAAAAAGCTTGCATCTCTACAACGAAGAATGCCATTTAAAGAATGGCATGCACTGAAGAACAGCACAGCAATTATGCTAGTGTCATCTAACGGATTCTTTCCTACGGCAACATCCATTGCTGTAGCCAGACCAGCGACTAAAGCAGCCAGAATACACCCACCAGCTGGCTACAGCCACGAGCACACCTAACCTACCAGCAAAGACCTGGCAAAATGCTGTTGTAACTGCTCCTATCACACTATGAACCCCTCTTTCCATTCTTGACACTGTCATGTAGCTTTAAGGCATAACTTAGCCACTGCCTGCAAGACTATAAAGTCCATGAAATAATAAAATCGATTCACACATTCACTTAAATGCTACTGTGGAGTGAAAAAACAATGAACTCTGTACAGTTACAGTATATGCACAGAACATGCCAAGAAAGACCAAACAATTCCTGTAAATTCACTTTAAAGGCTTTTTAAAAATCAGCACAGTTCAACTGCAAAGGAGTGACTTAGAAACAAACTGAAGACCCAGATTATATAAAAAGATTATATAAAGCAGGCTTATTTGAAAGGCAGCACTGGAGCCAGCTGCTGTTGTGGCAGTTTTTATTTTATTTAAACACATGATCAGCATTTTACAATTTGAAAATATCATTCTTTTAAGAAAATGCAGTTAAAATACAAGTCCTGTTTTCGCAAAAACTGTGACTTGTTCCTGTTCCTTCAGCTCTCAAACATCTTTCTAGAAATGTCAGAAATTTCTTTTTTCTCAGTGTTTATCTCTAGGTAACAATACATTCAAAATCAAAAAGTCCAAGAAGCTTATTTTTCTGAAAACTGGAAGTGTTACTTCTCCAAAATAACTACAGCAGCTTTACTGAATGACACCTTCAGCACTGACAGTGAATTCTACAGTGTGCATTTGTGTCTACTGATCACCACAGACTAACAGGCAGCAATCCCCTGGGTGCTCTTGTTTCACTTAACTACTAGCAACATATGGATTTTGCAGCTGCATTGGGAAACCTTACAGCAAAATGCAGATGTTGCTCTATACTAAATACATATTAAACATGAATAGACAACTGCCGTTTCTGGCAAATTACAAAGATGTGCATTTTTGCTGAAGAGACAGTTTGTGGTTACCTGAAGACACCTGTCAGATATATACAGTGGAGAGAAGCATGGGAGGGGAATGAAGATGGGATGTACTACCAACATGAAAAGTTAAAAGGTGAGAATGCCCTTTCCTAACTTTCTCTTGAAGAGCCCACACAGTATGAAACATTCAGCTAATCCTGTACTTTGCTTTCTGCAAGTCAGTTGAGCTTCAGTTTTCTCCATATTGGTTTGTTCCTCTTGCAATCATTCCAGCCTTGTGCCACCAGCTCCCAGATCAACGATCTTTCTTGCTTCCATAAGAATATGGGGAAGCATGTGCATGACATTTAGCTCACTATACTGTAGATCCTACTATCCCAATTTACTAACCTTCGTAATGAGTTAGGGTGACCATCTGCCTCAAGTTCTCTGCCTCTGAGGAAGCCTCTCTCCCTAGCCTACAAAGAAAAAGCTCTACATTATAGAAAGGAAGAACCAAATACCAACCACTCATGCAGATTAGGCAAAAGCCTAACTGATCAGTGCTGCAATAGAAGTTGATGAGAAAGATTGCCTTGAAACAGGTATCAAGAAGTCACTCAGAAATTAATGGCCTACTTTGTATGTTTGCAACCACTTGACTTTTTGAGAAGTTTTAGTTTAATTTACCTTTAGCATTCTTTCAAATTTTCCAATACGTGAGTTGCAAAAGAATGACTGATCTAAACTGAAAAGGTTAAAAAAAAAAAAAATCAAGAACATGACCATAAACAGTTCACTACAGAAATACTTTATTAAAAATCTATCTGAAAATTACACCTGCTCTACACTGTGCCCTGTTTAACTGCCAACTATTTCAAAACAGTGTAACAGTGTCTCCCTAACACAATCACATCATCCAACAGGGCCTTCAGCATTTACTAGGCCTATAATTTCTTGTCCACATAAAATAGGAAGATTTAAAGATTGGGGAGGAGCAGGATTAATGTCTACAACTGGTACTCACACAGCTTTTCCACAGTTTTTTGTAATTTTAAGACTTAGAAGCCTTGCCTAACCAGAGACGTGAGCGCTGTTGTTGCTGCACTATAGCACATAGTGTTACAGAGCAAGATGAACATTTGGTAAGGGTTACTTTCTCTGTTCTCTTTTGTAGTGGGAGAAAAGTATTTACATTTTCAAAACTGTTCCCACTCAGAAACAGGAACAAATTTTGCACATAATTGCTCTCCAGCCTCTCACATAAGATGAACACAAAGGGGAGTGTGAGACAGCAATTACTGTTTGAAACTAACTCACAAGGACATTAGGAGCCAACAAAGACAAAAGAACTTGCAAAGCAACAATAAAGTAACTTTTATAGGGGCACAAATCAGATACACTACAGAAGGTATTTTACAAAACTATGTGGTCCCCTGACAGTTTCATTTGTTTATCAGTTTCCAAAAATTGAAAGCGTTTCTCTCTAGGACAAGAGAAAAGAGCTGAACACAGTGGTGATACCTGAAAGGTTTTGGTCTTTTTTCCTCATAACAGGAAATTAGTACACTTAGTTGTCTGTGGCAGTTACCAGTATGAATTTGAAAACAAAAACCACTTGAAAAATGAAAATAACAAAAATGCAATTTGCAAAAATGCAAATTCCCGTCTCCTCTTACTTGCCCGGTTCTCCCCAGAGCAGAATGGGATGCCCAGGGGGGTTGTGGAGTTTCCTTCTCTGGAGATGTTTAAAACCTGCCTGGACATGTTCCTGTGTGACTGGATCTAGTTGCAAACAACTGATGGAATGCCCTTGTCCCAGGGGGGGAAAAGGATCCTGGGGCAGAAATTGGCAGGGCTCATTAACAGGGCTTTAAACTAGGCTTGAAGGGGGAAGGGGTTAATAGTCTCCTGCTAGCTGGTGACAAACAGTGGGGCAGCTCACCAGAAGCAGAGGGATGGAGAGCCAGTGAGGGCCCTCAACTTGCCCTGGGGCAAGCCAGGGATGATGCACCAGGACAATCTGA
>JAOXOE010000874.1:11964790-11996154 GCA_028565055.1 Phoeniculus purpureus | reverse complement strand
CCTTGCTGATGACCTGTTCCTCCTGCAGAGCCTCATACCTATTCTGCAAGTGCACTGTAGGTGGTGAACTTCTCAAGTTAGCACACTGGCTCCTTTTACGCTTGTTCTGTTGGGTGGAGACCTGTTCCCATTGACCCTGCTCCTATAGGCTACTACATGGAGGCTGAGAGACTGGCTGATGAGAGGATATTGGACCCCCTAATCCACTAAGAGTTGTATCTTCCCTTTAGGCAGTTTCTTCTCAGTGTTATAATTGACTTGGATTTCCTACATCAGGGGTGCTTATTTGTATTGTCATAGAGGAAGAATTCAGTAGGCAGGCTTTAGTGACACTGTGTGCCACCTCCACGCCTTAATAGGAGTACCTAAACTCCCCTGTTTCTTCTATATACAATTGAGACAAACTACTTTTTTACTAATTCTCCTTTAATGTGGCAGACTCTGCTATTATAAAGTTTATCCTATTTTGCCTTAAACAGGGTATTTGTAGAAAAATCAGGTCCTTTCTTTTAGTGTAATTGATAACAGGGGCTGTTGCAGATGAGCAGGATTTCTTTTCATAGTGACCCACTATTGAAACTTCACTGCTTTTACCTGAGAAACTATTTTATACTTTCATGTGGATAAATCTTATGGCAAGGAAGTACATTACCTTTTATCCTAATATTCAAAGTTGTTCTTCCACTTTCTGAGAAGTTAAAGACCTTCACGCTAAAGATAAAGCTGTACCATTATAAAAACAAACATCACTTGATCTTCAAATACCTTACTTATATCCAGTCTTCCTATACCTGGAGGTTTCATATTGAAGAAATTGCTACCCTGGTGCAAAAAAGTAGTCTTCTGAAATTGGTAAGGTCTGTCAGGATGAAAAACTAAGATGTGTGTAACAACTGCAGAGAAACTTGACTGTTGTACCTGCTAGCAGGATGGAAGAGGCTTGCCTCTTCAGTTGCTTACATCATTTCTTCTGCTTGTTTGTGCTTGTTGTAGTAATGAAAAAAATGTGATATTCCCTGCCTCTGCCTTATCTTTGAGAAAAAGACAGCTGCACTGCAGAAAGCACCCAAGCTATCTATTGGAAGTAACTTTTGAGTTTAGACATTTCTGTGTGGTTTTGATTTTTTTCTGATTCATTTGAAATGGAACAAATGCCCTTGGTATTGTGAGAATTTTTCTGGCACATGATGATTTTAAGAAACAGTAGGAGTTGCTACCTGTCTGGTTTGACTACTTCTGCTCTACCAGGTTACAGTGAAGCCAGTCTGTTTAAAAGAAGTAAATTAAACATGCTGTATGGAGCACATAATGTGAGAGTAGGTGCTGCCATTGGGAAGTACTTCAACCAGAAAGATATCAAAAGCCAGCGCTAGTGTGGTTTTTCAGGCTAGTAACTGCCTTGGATTGAGCAAAAGGTAAATTACAAATGTTGTGGTTATTTGACTTTAGTTTTCAGCTTAACAGTGTTAAGTCAATCAGATCAATATTACTGTAATATGAGTTACAGAAATTAGTAATTTTGTCCTAAACTTTCATGGAGCATGTCGTCTTTCAGCACTGAAATGCTGAAATGGTTGGTGGAGTTACTTTCTAAAATCTGTTGTAGTTGAAGTAAACTAAAGAAACATTTAATGATTAAGTTTACTATATAATCTATTTAAACAATTTTGTTTCAGTGCTTTTTGAATTAATTGTTGTATCAAACCAGGTAGATATCTAGGACTTTAAGACTCATGCTGTCGTATTTTGCTGGTTATGACTTTATACATAAAGTGTTCTTTCTTAATTAGCAAAGTGGTTTCAGGCTGAGTAAACAAGGTGAAAAAAACTGTGAAAGTGAAAGCATTGTAATTATATTATTTCTTCCGTTCTTATTTGCTTACAAAGCAAAACAGTATGTGTGAGTTTGTTTACATCTTCATAGAGGAAGGTGCTGCAAGCACTTACAGACTAATTACATCATAATCACAATGTTGCTTTAGAGTGAGCACACACTTCAAGCAGCTCCTTGCGTGGAAAAATATACTGTGTGAGACTTTATTCCCATTATCAACATACCATTGCTTTACATTTGTGATTTAGCAGCAAGTAGTTACATGAAAGTCTGCCTGAAACACCTGAATATTCACAGCATTCTGAAATGTTTTCTCATACCTTGGAAAGCTGAAACATTGAGATGTGGGTAGGAGGAAATGGGGAGTAATCTGCCATGACACCATTATTCATGGAGCAGGCCTTTAAAAAGGATGATACAGAGCTGGTGATATGATCAGTGGTGCCATCTTCCTACAATAACAAGTATTTCTGTCAGTGTGCTGAAGCTGTGATCAGGTTTTTCTAGGTTGAACTTAATTTTGTGAGCAGCTGCTTTACCATATAAATCAATGGACAGTTGTCTCTGTATGCATCACACAATTACAGAACATCAGGGATTGGAAGGGACCTCAAAAGATCCATCTAGTCTAGTCCTCCTGCCATAGCAGGATCACCTAGACCAAGTCACACAGGAACACATCCAGGCAGCTCTTAAACACCTCCAGAGAAGGAGACTCCACAACCTCCCTGGGGAGCCCTTCCCAGTGCTCTGTCACCCTCGCTGTGAAGAAGTTCCTTCTTATATTTATGTGAAACCTGCTGTGTTCCAGTTTACACCCATTGCCCCATGTCCTATCATTAGATGACACTGAGACGAGCCTGACTCGATCCTCCTGACACCCACCCTTCACATATTTATGGACACTAATGAGGTCACTCCTCAGTCTCATTTTCTCCAAGCTAAAGAGACCTAGCTCCCTCAGCTTTTCCTCATAAGGGAGGTGTTTTACTGCATTCATAATCTTCATCATTCCCCAGTTCTGAATATTGAAAAAAATAAACCTACTTTACTCAAATAGTCTTTAATCTTGGGGGGGGGGGTGTGTGCAGAGCTGAGGAAGGTTTCATTCTGTAAGTATTTATAGAATAAATGGTGTTGGAGACACACCATGGCATTATGTTGACAAGCAGTATGCACGACTGCACACTGCTTCTGCCTCCTCCCTTGCACAAGTGAGCTCAAGACTAAACAATTGATGTTATGATAAGCTGTTGCAATGCCAGCAGAAGAGGAGGGCAAAAATAGAGCCCTGGGCTATAACACTTTTCAAAACCTTGCTGTTTTCACTATTTGGGAAAAGGTAGAAGGGTTTTCAGCACTGGTAGGAAATGCTATCATCTTGCATTATACTGCAGAATCTTGCTTACTGGTGTCTGAATGGTTCAGTGCTTTGGTGAGGCGTGGCTTGGCTCTTGGCCCAGCCTGCTGTCCTCCTACTTTGTTGTGTGCTTGGATAGCTTCCAGAGCTAGGTCAGTTTTACTCCTGCTGTCATGAAACTGGAGGCAATCTCTGTTCACAGTGATGGTGGGTTTTTCCTGCCTCTTTCAGAGGGGAAGTGTTGCATGCTAGTGATTTTATGACAGTACAGAAGCCAGTTGATTCTTTGCAATGAGCCTTGCTGAATACATGGGCAGTAAGTTAAGTTGATATCTTCATCATCATGGAACAAAGATCTGTGTTATTCATCAAAGGTCACTTCAAGGAAATTTCCACCTTGTGAACTGTTAGATAGAAAAACAAATAATGTACTCTCTTTTCAAGCTGAACGAACCATTCTTTTAAGCACTCATTTTATGATGTGAACAAAGAAATTGCTATTTGCTATCAGTGGGGTGCCAGGGTATGTCTCATTTGGGATGTGCCCAGGAGTCTGGCTCTGTCTGAAGGACTTCATAGATGATGGTTAAAAGGGGAAGAGAATTGTAAAGGACCTTACATACTCTTATTATTTTTTATTCTTTTAAGTCTTAACTGTGTAACCTATTGTTTCTCTTTCTTAACAGTTCTCCATGCTTGGCTGGTATATATTTTAGCTTTTCTTTTTCCTGTTTCTTCTGGGGTTTTTGTACACACTTATTTGCGGGTATCTGTGTATAAGGAAAGGAAGAGGTGGGCTTGACACAGAGGTCCTGAGAAGCGAATTGAGATTACAGTAACATCTGTCTCTGGTGGGAAGGAAGGAGGCTGTTTTCTTGTTCTTCAGATCCCTTATGGTAGATCAGGAGTATCTCCCTAAAGATAGCTTTTGTTGTTTAACTGTAAATTGGCATGTGTTCTGTCTACAGTACTGCTGAGTTTTGAGCACAAAATCAAGGACTCAAGCAATTTTAATTAGGGATGCCCATGGGTAGCATTAAAGGCTATTGTTTTGTTGCATATTCTTGGTAGTCACCCACTTACTCTTTTCTACACAGACATTTTTTTTCTGATGGTATCTGTACTTGGACACAAACACATATGCAGATGTTGTGTGTTGTGTGTGTATTAAGGATGGAGGGGTGTATTTGAAAATGCGTTTCTATGAGTCTGTAGTTATTTGCTGTTATATTTTGAGCTTTTTAAAGTTTATTCAGGTGGCTGGTTCTTCATGCTCCATATCTCTTGAGGTACAGTAGCACAAAGCATTGTGTGCGTTGATCTTGTGTTCTGTTGAGTTTAGAAGCTGAAGGCTGCCTCTTCTGTGGAAGAGAGTGAAATACAGTCTCCATGCCCTGATACAGTCTGGCTTATCAGCTTGTAGGGAACTACCCTACCCAGTGACTGTGGAAATGAGGGGATTACATGCATGTGTAATTACTCCCTTTGTCCGTATCTTCCTGAAAACTCCCTCTGCGCTTGCGTTCCCTGAGAAGCACCCCTTTTCTGCCTTCACAAAATGCAGTTTATGCTCTTCTGACTTGCAAAGCTGTTTGGAGAAGATATAAAGGGGTAACTGTTGCTCACTGGAGTATAAAGGAATAGTCTATAATTGTGGCAGTAGCAGCAGATTGAGCAATTCAGTGGTTGTCACTGAGCTTGTTTGCTCAGTCATGGTTTTGGCATGCTGCCATGTTTATGTGCCACAAATGCAAAGGTGAGAGGAATCCTGTCCTGCTCTCTTTCATTCAGCTATCCTTGGGAGCTGCAAAGACAAGACAGTAGTTATTTGCCAAAGGAAGTGCATAACCTTCTACCTTGCTGCATGCCTGTTCCTCTTGATGCACTTCTTTTTGGAAATACGGGGGTGTGATCATCGCCATAGTCTGTGTTGATTTTATAATGTATTTTTTATTCCTTTTTGCTAGCTGGCTTGCCTTTTGCAATTCTCAATTCAAGACGTATCCCCTTCCAGAGAGGAGTTTTCTGTAGTGATGAATCCATCCGGTATCCATACAAAGAGGACACCATTTCTTATAAGTTGTTAGCAGGAATAATTATTCCTTTCAGTATAATTGTTGTAAGTGAAACTTTTCTTCATTGCATTTGATTTCAGTGGGGGTGGGAAAGAGGGAGGAGGGTCAATCCATTAATACAGGCTTCTAAAACGATTATACAAGGTCTCTTAACTTTAAAATTATGTCTTTAGACCATGTGCCCAAGCAGTAGGAATGGTGTTCTGGCAGGAATATGTAAAAGGTTTGTTATTTTTAATTGAGGTCAAGTAACTAAGAAATACAGAACAGAAGAGAAAATCTCAAAAAATTGTGGTGGTTCTACTTTGGGAAATAAAAACTTCCGCCCTTACCATATTATTTAAGAATAACACTAATATATTTTAAATGGTTGTCTCAATATTTTCTGTTCTGGGAGGTACTGTTTTCAAAATATGAGTTTGCATGACATATTAAGTCAGCTTTTTTATCTGCAACACAGTCATTGGAAAAACTACTGTGTGGAAGTGTAACAACAAATGTGTTATTTAATAGAAAAATACTATGGCTTCCAATCAGAACTTATCAAAACTATAACTAGAGTAAAAAGATAAACTATGGAGTAACTAACCATGGAGTTTTGCCCTGGATGCTTCCCTAAAGTTCAGCATAAAATGCTGGGCACATATGTGGTTGAATTAATGCTGTGTCTCACTTCTATCCTGCACCTAACCTAGTTGAAAAACGAGGTGTTTTTGTTCCCTACTGTTAGCATCAGATCAATGAACCAGAGAGATTGCCAATGCAACAGCCAGTTTAGGGACTTTCTCTTTGACCACAGTGCCTTGTTCGTTTGAATTGGCTCACTCGTGTAACAACTGTGTCCCTAATTATGTGCTGTCAACTGAGCTAACCAGATAGCTTACTATTGACAAAAAATGGGAGATGCCACTGTTACCCTGTCTTTTGTTAACTAGTGGCTTGTCTGAACTAGGGTAGTGAAGTTCTTAACCTGGCAGAAAACAGCATCTTCAGGACCTATGTCCAGATGTGCTAAAAAGATTCCATTCATGACTCTGCCAGGTGACATCCAAGCTTGTTAGAACTGCAACTTGAGTACAGTTGAAACTCTTATCTTGAATAACATTTATGAGGTGTTTAAGTTACCTATCCAAGTCTATTTTTAAGATGAAAAGCTAAAAGGCAGCAGCTAAATGTAAGCCTCCATATTGGCCAGCTCTGGAGTACTATGGCAATCTCTTTCTTGTGTCAAGAATGAATGGATTATTATCTAGGTTCTAACATAAAGGTGAAATTGTAACTAGTGTGTGCTGTTTGGATTTTTTTTTTTTATAACTGTAGAAGTCTGGGGCTGGGAATAAAAAATGTCACATCTTCTCCTCTTCTTGGGAAAAGTCAGCTACAGAAATACATTTTGATTTTTATTTATGCTTAAAGATTCTGTCTTTTAAGATAATTTTTTTTACCTTTTTGCTACCACTGATAGTCAATATCACTCAAAACCAGCAATATTTGGTCACAATTGAAGCATATCTAGCTTACTACATTTCTAGCAGCAGTAATTGTAGAAGACCAGAAGAATTGAGCAAGTGAAGACTGGTGGTTTTCCCTCAGTATTTTGCTACTGGCCATTTACAACTCAGAAACTTCCTGAGTCAGAAAATACTTAAGTTAATGTAGTAGTGTTTAATGGGTGTATTTCCTTTTGAATGTATCCAACCTTCATATGAACCTGTATGAAGCTAGCTAAGTTATCTTTGTAACATCAGGGATGATATTTTACTTGTGAGGTCAGGCTTATCTGTTGATTGCTTTAAAGTCATGTGGTAAACGCAAATGTTGGTGTCCTTTACTCAATGTTCAATTAGATTACTGAGCATGAATAATCTTTATTTGTCTAGTAAATTGGCTGCATTGAAATTCCCTATTTTTTTTTTAATTACTTCAACTGAGAGAAGAGTCCTTGTTGCAGGTTTTGCAATAGTATTTTTTTAATGGGATTCATTATTTACCAGTCATGGCTGTGGTATTTCTGCTCAAATGCCTTCGCTAAGTGGTTATTCTCCAAGGCAGGTAGATTCTTTCTGTACAAGAGCTTACCAACATCTGCTTTTCAGTAACCATTTCAGCTTTAGTCTATGTCCTGGTGTTTATCATAGAATCACAGAATGCTTCAGTGTATGTTTTGGTGTGGTGCAGGGTGCAAAAATTCAGTCACACATCCAGTGGGATTGTTTGTTTGCCTTAATGTGCAATGCTGATGACAACTACTTAACCTAGATGTCACTGTCTAACAGCTTCATTCACCAAAGCTCTGCTTTGGTGGGCTTCTGGACTTCTCACTCTCAAGTGATGGAGCCATAGTTTAATCTTTAAAAGATTTTAAAAAGTGTCTCTTACATGTATGCATAGAATCCCTCACCCACCTAATCATGTGTGTGAATCAGGCCTTTCTGTATAAGATGGGGCACCATGAGGTTAAATAGCCAACCTGTCTGGTCTAATGTTTTTTACTTAGTTTAAGGAAAATCTTTCTTTCTGCAAAAGATAAAGTTGCAGGTCAACAATATTAAGTCCGCTTTTCTGTCAGCACTTGATACACACTTGAGACTATACCTTGGACATGCAGGGTAAACAAATCCCTGGGAAGACCTTAGTAATGTCTGTCCTTCCCTACTCTCAGTAGTTTTCTCCCCTAAGGATTTAATTTTCCTGAGGAATAAGCTTGTTTAAATAACTGGCCTTTCAACATCTAGACCCTTCAGAATAATCTCTAATGTCACAAAAATATAACAACTTTTTGATGAAATAGAAAAATTTTGCTCAGCTGGAGTCCAGTAAAAAATTACTCAGTGTAGGATGAAATATAATACTGGGGAAAATACTGGAGAAGTATACCAAATAGTATGTGTATCTGTTACTCTGAGAAAGCTTTGTTTCAATAAATACTTTAAAGGTCAATAGTACTAAGTTTAATAGGAAGCAGAGCAAGATAAATCTGCTTAGTTATAGTTACTGCAGACTCTTGAAGAATTTAAATTTGCAGCTTAATGTTTACAGAAAAATATCTGAAACTACATGTCTGAGTATTTATAATAGACAAAAATCTTTTTATGTGATTTTAATTGTTGTCCCTCTTTCTTTTTCAGATAATCCTAGGAGAGACTCTCTCTGTCTTTTATAATCATTTGCACTCAAATTCATTTGTCAGAAATAACTACATAGCCACTATTTACAAAGCCATTGGAACCTTCATTTTTGGAGCAGCTGCTAGCCAGTCATTGACAGACATTGCCAAATACTCCATAGGTAGACTGCGCCCTCACTTCCTTGCTGTGTGCCAGCCTGACTGGACACGAATCAACTGCAGTCTAGGTTACATTGAGAACTTCTCTTGTCAAGGAGACAAAGCAAAAATCAATGAGGGAAGGTGAGTCTAACTTAACCTTGTATACTTGGTTGTAAGATCTGTTGCTTAACTTGGAACCATGAATTTGGTATCACTACTGCATTTTTTTTGTGCTCCTCCTAGAGTAAATTCCTTGTAATGTATTTTAATCACAGCTCTATCAAGACACTGAGATGTTTATGTAATGTTTGGAAATTTATTTTATTACTACTTAGAAGAGTGTATAAATTACCCTGTTCATTTCTCCCTCTACTTATGTTTCTAAAACATCTGTGTGTCCTACTAAAGAGAAGAATTTTAAATCTTCCTTCAGAATTGCATGTGGAGTAGCAAGAAAAACAGTTCAGATTTAGAATGAAAGCAAATAAAAATGGAATGCATGCATAAAAAAAATATGGAGGACTGTTAAGAGAGTGAGTTTTCAGTTTTTCCATTATTAGGCATTTCATTACCATAAATGCTTACCTGCCAATGCAATTGCTGCAAAAATAACAAGGAAACAAAACCAAAACATCTGACACATTGGAGTTTTGTTGCTGTGTTTTAAATGATAGTGTTTGACTGCTGTTGGAAATACTGAAATATATTCAGAATAATTTCCGATATTAATGTTGCTTGAGCGCCTGAGAAGCTTTGCTTTAGAGAAACTCATTGCGTTCTTTTTCCAGAGGACTCGTATGTACTGTCTTAGTTAAAATTTTTCTCTGTGTGTGTTTTTATAATACATGTGTGTAGATTTTGCTCACTGTACTCTGCTCATTTGCTTTTCTAACATGCCGGCTGCGGATCTTCCAGTAGATTGCATGGATTCATCAGCTATCACAGGACAACACCCCACATTGCTTTGGTGGGGGACTAGTCCAGCCAAGCAGCTGTTCTGGGGTGTCAGGTGCAGTTTGTGCTGTAAATGGCTGTTGGTATAGAGGAGCAGGGGCATGATGACACATAAGCTGTGTACCAGATAGTGCTGAATTGTGCAGAACTTCAGGCAAGTAGTAAATAGATTAATTGGTGGTTGCTCTTTGAGAGATTAAGTAGGAGTGTGCTTCACCTGCAGTGTTTTTGGTATAAGCAGCCTATAATTTTGCTTAGAAAACTTGTAAGAGTCACTTTCTGTATGACGGTCAACTTTAGTTTGCAAAAAGGCAAAGTAAACAAAGGGGAGGATTTTAATAAATTGTAAACATCAAAGAATTTCTAAACAGCATGTCTGTCAGGCTTTTAAAAGTTAGAGTTCTCAACAGAGTTCTCAAAGATCTGAATTTATAGTAGCACAATCTTTGTAACTGAAATAAAGGAGAAGCTATCTCCCCTAAGGTAACAGATGGTCTTTGTATCTTGTCTGCTTTGCCAATTTGATTGTGGTCAGTTAGCAGAAGTAATTACCATAAGTAAAATATTTAGAGGTTAAAAAGTTAAACAGGGGGGTGGAAATACCAGTTTTGTTTCTATAGTATGTTATGTTGCGGGTATTTTTATTCTTTCTCTTTGCTTCACTTATGAAAAGTGGTATTTATTGCTGTTCTGCTACTGTGTGAGGAGATACTTGTCTAAGTTTCAAATAGAATGGGTACTTTAAACAAAATTTGCAAAACAATTAAATGGCTTTTAACGTAAAACTGTCGTGTCAGAATTCAATGTGGTCATAAGTCTGAGTCTTCACTTGAACTTCTACAGGAGCTCAAAAATGCTTCTCAGCTGGAAAGTGGGAAATGAGAACATTTGAGTTGATTGTAATGACTAAAATGTTCCTGAAATAAACCTATGGATTTTAGGTGTGCTGCTGAAAAACAGTTAGCTTGTCTTAGAGAATGATGTAAGAATGTAAGGGGACTCTCCTTGAAGAGCTTGCCTTGAAGTGATGCCTTTTGAGATCACCTGTGGTGCCCCTGCTCTCAGCTAAGCCTTTTCCATGGACAGGAAGCTGTAAATGAAAAGTGAGTGGTCAAAGAAGGGTAGACTAAAGTGAGACACTGTTTTCTACAGATGGATGTCATGGATGCAGTGACCCAAGTAAATTATTCTGGAAATCATGCCCTACATCTGAAAGGGTGTTTTCAGTGGTCTTAGGTCATGAGCCTACTACATACCTTACAGTTAATAAGGCAGTAAGAAGAGGAAGTTTTACAGCAGGTTGCAGAAGGTCAGTAGGTTCTCACGATGTAATTTCTGGATCAGTTGGACAAAATTAAAACCAGCTAAGTTATTACTATCTGTATTTGTTTGCATGAGATAAACATGCGGGTAGAAATCCCAACAAAGAATGGGAATGGGACAATCAGTGTTGCATGCACAATCCTATGTTGTGAATCAAGCCTGTTATTCCTGTGTAGCTGTAGACATTGATCTTGTTTTGGAGTGTCATGCTCAGTTATACAGTCAAAAAGACTAATCAGTTTACTGATTCTTTAACCTAATAGCAGGAAAACAGTGCTTCCAGTGTAAAAAAAAAAAAGTGTGCTTCCACTATGCACTTGAAGTGGTACAGAATTCAGGCAATCTCAACAATTGTTCTCATTTCCTCATAATAGTAAAAATGGAAGGCAAAACATTTGAAGTATTTTCTTACTTCTTTCTTTTGGGAAAAAATAAAAAATATCTTAAAGTGTCTTATTTTCCAATACACAACTTCTATAATGTTTTTGCATGTTCAGTACTACTGCTGGTTAAAATAAAGATCATAATCTTAATTGTGTGCTTAGTAAATATCATTAGTATTTTCTGAAAGATGCATGTAAGAAGTGGCATATGTTTACTTGGAAGTATACAGCAGTTGCAGTTCTCTAAAATATGCGTGGAAATCAGTAGCATTTAAAATTGCTGATAAAATTAAGTGTTGGTGTCAAACTGTGCACTGCTGTTTCTCTGTAAAGCAAACTCTTTCTTCAGCAGCCTTTGGCATTTAGTTTAAGCTAGTTGCATAAGTTTGGTATGAGCTAGTTCTTGGCAGTTTTCTGAGGGCAAATCACTTATACAGAACTGTGTTCTCAAGCTTCTGTGACAGTTTTGCTAGATTTGATGTCAGCTAGTTGTGAGTTAAGCTTTGTAATATTCCATTTAAATAAATACCTAGGGTATTTATGAAGGTGTTTGATCTGTGAAGGTGGTTTAGAATATCAAAACTGCAAAGTTCTTCTTAAAGGAAATAATGCAGTTGAGTAAGATACATAATTTTAAAAAGCAATGCAGGGCTCAGTAGAATAGGTAGGCATTAGGCTAGAGCCTTAATCAAGTGGGGATGAATAGCTCACACTCTTTGTTCAGTTTTTCCTTCTCTTTTGGCTTGCTATTGCTTGCCTTTGCTTGGTAAAGTGGGTTGGCAAGTTCTCCAAATAACTTGAACAGGAGTAGTCAGAGAGGAAGGACTCTGAGAGGACAAATGATGACTTCTTTCCTTATTTGTAGTTAAGGCATACTTCCCAAACGTGTCCACTCTACATAGTCTATGGCAGATTGTTCATGCATCCTGTTTGTTAGTTTTCCAGGTAGTTGTTAGAAACTCTTTATTCAGAAGAGTTTATAGAAATGACAGATGTTCAGCACCAGAAGCTGTGAATTAATATTTTGTTGTTTCTCTGAGTATAGTTGCTGTTGCCTGTCTGAGATGAGTTTGTTAGTAGTGGAACATAAATGTACAGTAACATAACAAGGTAGAACATTGTTCTCTTTTCCTCTAGCATATAAATTGTGGGGAAAGTCTTCAATACTCTCAAAAAAGTCTTTAATTATTAACACTTTATTGGTCTGGAGAAAATATTTATGCTTCTGGTAGGGCGAAAAAGGCAACTTTAAAAGCTGTTTGTTTAGCTGCACTTAAATGTATTGTATTTCAGGACCCTAAGATGGTGATGGGATGCCTTCTCTTTTATTACTATACCACAACATTGTATGGCAAAGTTAACTGATTGCTCCCAATGCATCTGGGCAGGCAGGAGCTAATTCTACCTTTATGGCCTTGGCACAGATGACAATTGCTGGTTCTTCAAATTTGAGTAGGATCTCAAATCCAGGAGATGCACTTGACAAGGCCAACTTCAGTTTGGGAAGGGTCAGACTTAACTATATCTATACTTTGAGTGCCATCTTAAGAATGGATATTAGTGCTTGTGAAATGCAATCATTAAACATGGCTAAAGTAAAGATTCCTCTACTTATTTTTTGAGGAGGATGGGAGCTTGGTAATGATGATAGGCCTCTCTCTTTGGTTTTCTGACGTTATTCTGCAGGCAGGTGAAAACTGAAAAAACAACCCAAACCACTCAAGATTCCTGGCTCCCACCAGACACCCAAAATGGGATAATTTTTTCCCAACAGTCCCATTAAGAATCCTCACAAACTAAGCTGGTGGTATTGGAGACTTGTGTGTAAATTGAAAGAACATTTGAATTGAACCCTCTTAAAACCTCAGACAACATAGCAGGATGCTATATACAGCTACCACTATTTTTAGAACTTAATTTAGTAATGTGTTGTCACTTTCATATATAAATAATTTGTGTTATGAACTTGGCAGCACGAACAGCACACTAAGGTTAAAAGTCAACTTTATTTAATCTGATACTACTCAAACTTAATGTTTTATTCTCAAAGTGTGAAGAATAAAACTTGTGTGTGAAGTGTGCAGAATTATTAGTGGCTGTTCAATAATTTCTTAGAGACAGTGAATTAGGGTGGAAGTAAATTAGTTCTAGTTACTGCTGGTACAAATTCTTTTGTGTACAATTACTTTCAAGCCTCAAAGGAAGATTTA
Source organism: Phoeniculus purpureus (assembly GCA_028565055.1). Lineage (NCBI taxonomy): Eukaryota > Metazoa > Chordata > Aves > Bucerotiformes > Phoeniculidae > Phoeniculus > Phoeniculus purpureus. The sequence continues at coordinate 11,982,747 of JAOXOE010000874.1, read as the reverse complement.
GAAATTCTTCAGCCTTGGGCAGAACTTGAACCTTTGCCTCCAAACATGTATTTAGAAAAAGTAACTTATTTACAACTCATTTTTATGCATCTCCAAATGTTCCTTATGGTGAATAAAAAAGGGTGGAGAGGATCAACGTATGGTTTAATTTCTTGATTGCTTCCAATCTCTAACTTTACTCTGGACCTTATTTATTTAGCTCTTATTTAAGGTGCATATTTAGAGGTTCTTGAAACTTGTACCACTGAAGCATAGCTAGCTTTTTTCTGTTCTTCTATTGAGAAATAGATATGAGGGGTTTTTGTCTTGTTCAAATATATAAACATAAAATTCAGAATGGATCTCAGAAATAACGTGTCCCTCTGTGATGAACTTTCATTGTCTCTTTGGACAGCAACTAAAATGTTACTGTTGAGGTTCAAATCTAGAACAACAAAACCCCAAAATTTAGAAGTCTTAATTGAGTTCAAAACTTTTTAACAATTTTGAGACTAAAATATTGCTGCTGGTTCCACAACAAAGTCAGTTTAGTGCTGCACGAGGAGAAAGTTCAGTTTTCTGCTACTGAAGGTGAAGAGGACAAATATTCCTTAGAGCAAAGAAGAAAAAGCACATAGCAAACATTTCCACCACCCTTTTTTTTTCCCCCTCATGCTTTTTAAAACTGAGAAGGCAGAGGTATTTCACATGTAGCAATGTTCTATGATCTTCGCGTAAACGAAGCAGCCTTTTCCATTTCAGGGGTGTAAAAAGCTTAATTATCATGCTGCTGCCGTGAGATAGGGAGCAGTTACAGATGAGAAGGCATAAGCATAACATGTTGTTCTTTCTTTAATGCACCGCAAAATTAGGAGTAGAAACTAGGAGTTCATATCCTTTCTAGAGGAGAGTGTGAAAATTTATGTCTAAACAGTCTTTAGTCAGATTAGCTGTTTAAGCAAACAACTTTAGCAGGTTTCTAATGTGCATGTGCTCCTAATTGCTTCATTAAGTTTGTGCGTACATACTGTGTCTTGCGTTATCCCTGTTTCTGAGCAAACAGGTGATGCCAGGTGAGCTGCAAACAAGTATTGACTGTAGATGTAGTTAAAGGGATTTGCTTAATACTTTTATACTGTGTATGTATATTAAAATGAGTTTTTTCATGAAACTTCATGTAACTGAAGCTTGAGTCATGTTGTAAATCAGTGCAGAGGACGTTGGCTCTAAAGCTCTGAAAAATTAAACAAACTAGAATGAAATTTTTTTTTTAGTAGTTGTTTGCAAAATCTGTGTTCTCACTTTAAAGGGAGTTGAGCATAAAGGAGAAAGATTGTAGCTGTGGCATGGGTATTCAGAAGTTGATCTGGAAGCCATCATATTTGTTTAGACTGCTAATGCACTCCCCACGTAATGCTACATTTAATTGTGGTTTGCAGTACTGGTTGGTGATATATCCTACTGCTTTAACAAGTTCCCATCAGCACACATTCTTGTACAGTATGAAGTATTTTTATCCCATATGTACCAGTCCTCTGTATATGTTGCTGAGCTATTTATTTACCTGCTCAGGCTTCCTAAGTGTAGTACAAGTTTTTCTTGGATGCAGTATTTTTTTTAAATGTTAACTGAGCAGTGCAGGTTTTTCACAGTAATGCAGTCACTGACCTGTAAATATTTTTGTTAGGTAGCACTTCTTAGGATTTTCTACTGAGGTGGAGTTTTATTTTGGAGCAGGCCCTTAAAGTTCAGAGTTTTGGCTTTAGAGGAACACTGAAAACCTGGTAACTAGGGAGATCAAATAAGCTATGCTTTTGGATTTATTCATGGGGTCATTAAGCACATACACAAAATTAAACCTTTGAACCTGAGTGGTAAGTACAAGTCTGGCTACTTCAGAGGCACTCTGTACAGTCTGAACTCCGTTAGGCTCCAAAGCAGACTTGTGCGCTAGTACAGATGTGCATGTGTGTGAGAAACAGTTTCTCTGAAGTTGTGTTTTAACTTTGGATGAAGTTGTGATTTTGATCTGTCACTTTATATTTGGGAAAACTGATAACACAGCTGTTCAGGCTTGTTATTCTAATCCAGTTACTACAACATGAATTTGTATTACAACTCAGGTGTCTAAAGGAAAAAGTAGTTCCTTACTGTTGTTCCCCTGCTAACTTGCACTTAACAAGCTGCCTGTAGCCTACCATTGCAAACTCAAAATCTAATCTTCAAAGAGGTCTTTAGAAATTAGTGCTGGCTGTTTTGGCCTGGATAACTTAATTGAACACAATTGCCAAGGTGGTGCCCTTTACCAGTCATTTGTCAGTAATTTTGTTTTGGCTTTGTTCAGAGCTCTTCCACAGGTTTTACTCATGCATGCTGGTGAGTGCAGCTAAATAACTCTGAAGTTCCCAGTGGCTAGGTATCCTATGCATAACTTTGTTTTGAAGTTCAAGCAAACTTGAAACTCTTATGTTGTCTGTTCTATGTACACCTTCAGAACTGTGTTTAAACTCAACAAAAAAACCCCCAGAAACCCACCAACCCAAACTTCATATGTTACTTCAATTTTATGAATACTTTTGGTTTTCATTCAAAGCAATCAATTTGATTAGGAATTTTTTTAGATGTAATTTAAGAGACTAGACACTTGCTTCAAGTTAACACATCTCCATGCAATTGTTCAGGTCTTTATGTCTCCTTACCCGTCTGTCAGAACTACCTGTCTGTCAGTACTGAGAGTATTTCTATGACGAAGCATTGTTTAGCATTAAAACAACTTGCCTTTTGTGAAAAACTCCAACATTTTGTTTTGAAACTTCTTAAAGCTTTGTGGAAAAATCCCTGTATTTAATCATTCAAGCATAACTAAATGGATTGCTTCTCTAATAACAGCTCCTAACAGCATCACGCATCAGAAATTTCTCTAAAGCTGTTACACACTTACTAAGTGTTGCTTGTTTCTGTTCCAGAGGTTTTAACATGTGAAGTGCTCTACAGTACAGAAACTGATGTTTAGGAGTTTTCACCAGTGGCTAATTTAGTAGCTTTCACTTGTGAAAAGATACATGCAAAAAAACCTCTGGGAGCTTGGATACTAAAGCAGATTAAAAGGATGAATGGAAGGTCACATATATGTACCATTAAACACTGCTCTTCACCCTGCTGTCATTGCTGTTATTCAAGATATAATATGTCTTATTTAGGAACGCTTCCAGTCTTAATTACGTGACTTGATGGTTCTGAGAATTGGAACTATCTTTTTTGTTCTTATTCCCTTTATGTAAAATAATAACCATGCTTCTGTGAGTCAGAACAGTATAATGTCAATAACTTACATAGACACTGTTAATGGAAGAGAAGCAAGCCTGTAATCTGATGCACTTGAAAGCAAACTAGTAGTGTTTAGATATGTTGCTTTGAGTGCCTTTGCTGCTATTTTCACTTTTAGCCTTCAATAGGAAATCTCCATGTAAACAAAGTCTTGATTTTTATTTTTTTCTGTTGGAGGAAGTGAACTAAAAGCGGAAAGGTAAACTTTCCGTTTTGCCTGTTGTGTTAAACTGAGTGACAAAATCGAAACAGGTAAAAGAGAACTTGCTTTGTAATGGTGTTGCAGCGTGCCATTTGGATGGATTTTAATAGCTCAGAACACATACATTTGTGTGTGATATAGTTGCCTGGAGTTGGTAGCTTCTTGCTCCATAAATAAAATTTTAGAATGCTTGGAAATTAAAGATGTGGGTTGGCTGCTGCCTATTTGAAAAGTATAGTAAGCAATGAGATTTGTCCATACTGGTTATCTTGCAGTAGTGTTTATTTCTCTGGTAGTTGCTGATACAAACAGCTGCTGACAGGTGCAGAATAGTTACCTACCTAGTCATTGCCCAATTCGATTATATAAACAGTGTGTGTATCACACACTGATGGAACAAATGAAATCTACATGATGTTTGTGTATTTGGATGTGTTGTGAGACATTTATTCAATTTCTGGATAGAAGGAGTAAAATCCACCCAACAAATTATGCTAGCAAGAAGTAGTGACAAGCCTTGTAGTCATAACTGAGTAAAACCACTTTGTTGATCCTGAGCTTGGAAAAAAAAAATTGATAATTCTCTTGGTTGCACTGTCTGTCAGGCTTGGTTCACAAGGTGGGCAGTGGGAAGAAGGTGGCTAGAAATTAGAAGACTGCCTAGTTCTTTCTAGAACTCGGTAGATCTGTTTTATATTAGTAGGATAAGTGGGAAACTTACACTTAACCTTGCACAAATCAAAGATAAGCCTGTAAAAGGAAAAATGTTTAACGGCCTGCAAAAAAAAAATGGGCAGTCTTGTGTGCTAAGTATCAGCATTGGCAAAGTGTTTCCATGGTCACTACTTATGACTCGGGTAGAGCTGAGTGGAGTTGCCTCTCACCCCAAATACGATTCAACTTGCTATTATAAGTATCTTATGAAACTATTTCTGTCAGTAAAATTTTCCAGATGAGGACTAGTGGATTGGAAAGACTTTTTCCTTTCAGTACGTGTAATGTTTTGTACTTGAGTCTATGAAGAAGATGGAAAAACTGTGAAGGCTTTCTCTAGAAAGTGGGTTTCTGACTAGTTGCTGACATTGTTAAATAGATTAACTGGTTGTGCATTCACTTAAACATTTCTTCGCAATAATCTCAGAAGCACTTTATAGTCCTTAAGCCTTTCAATCCTCACTGATCTGAGATTCATAGTTGTGCAAGTCTACCTTAAAAAAAGAGTGAGTGCAGGGAAAATGTGTTGATTGCTGAATCCACAGAAATATGACTTTAGAAGAATAACAGTGCTTCAGCTTAAGTGTAGAACTAGCACTTTAGTAAACCATGTCCTCGTGGCACTGAAATTCTAGGAATATTTTCCTGACAAGCATGTGGGGCTCTCCAGCTTATTTGGATCAGATGTGCTGAGCTGCAGCTCTGTCAGGTGGTTCTTTTCCCTCTGGGTCAATGGAATGGATAACACAAATGTCAGTGTAAGCTTTGAGTCAGACTTGGAGAATCCAGAGAACTTGAGGATAGAAAGGATTTACTGGCTGATCCAGTGGGTAGTTTTATTTGCTTTGATGTGGGGAGTGTGCATGTTCTGCTAGGACTCCTAGTTTTCTGTAAGGCATCACCATTCCTTATAATAGTTATAATAGGAAGATTCCCTTATCATTCAGCCTCTGCCAGAGTTAATAGTGGCACTACAAGATACATTTTCTTCTGGTTTATTCTTTTCTACTGTCATTTATACTACTTTAATTTCTTACTGGTTACTGCTCCAGTATTTAATGCTGTATGTGTTTAGCTATATTCTAGCCTTGTTTCACTAAGACAACTAGTGTTTCTCTGTGAGACTTCTGCGCTTTACTTAAATGTGTTTGCATATTCAGGTGCCTGAACAAAGACATAATGTAGATGCATCAGACTTTACTGAGCTCCAGTGTTTGGTAACTCACATGCAAAAAAATGCACTTCATTGCCAGGCAGAATCTGTTATTCAAAACGGGCTCTTCCTTGCAAGTGACAGTGTAAGACAAATTATCCTTTTATTTGCTGTGTGTTACGTTCTATATTCTACTAATTGAGGAAATTATCTTTTACCTTTGGAGGGAGGCTTGGATTTGATCTCTTGATGTCCCTTCCAGCTCTGATGGATTTGTGTGATTATTTTGTTTCTGTGAGTTATCAGGTGGTCTCTGGACCTTAGGCTAAGTTGACTTTGTGCATGGAAAGGAATAAAATAGAATAAAATAGTTGTCAGTGTAAAGTCCTGGAAGTCAATCTGTCTTAGACTTGCTTACCTGGGATTAGAAGTCCTAGGTAAATAAGTACTGAGTGGCCATGTTGTTCAATTCATTTCCTGTTGGAATTGCTTTAGTTTATTACTTTTGTACTTTGTACTTACTCTTCCATGTATTATTGAAAAAAAGCAGATTTGCAATTACAAACTGTAATGATTAATTGTAATCAGACTTGTGGCAATATTTTTTGAGCAAGTATAGTGTCCTTACAATTTATGTTGAATTCATGGCAAAACTATGTTTCAAGAAAGCTAAAAAGCCCCCTTTTGAAATCTCCAGCTGTACTCTGATGGAAACTGAGTGTACTTCGGACCTCAACTGAGACCTGAAACTAGTTTCATGTTAACTGCTTAGGGATTACTTCTAAATTGATAGTAATAGTTATTAGTCAAGTGGAGAACATGAAAGCTTATGCTTTTTCCTGTTAAAATAAAGCCTTATTCTTCCAATCAGAAGTGATCCACTGTGTAGATCTTAATAGAGAAAAGCCATGGATCTCTGCAAAGCTCTTGTTTTGACATGAGACTCTACTATTTTGGAAAGCATCAAAACAAGACTTACCAGCTCTTTTTCATGATAATATGCTTTCACTGGATACTGTTTTAATACTCATTTGAAAAAGGCATCCTGAAAACTGATGTGCAAATTCCTATTAAGGTAATTTAGCCTTTCCTTCATTAGTGAAAGGCAGGGGGTTTGAGATGTGATTGTACCATTTTATTTGGACATTTGTTTTCTTTTAATACTTTTGCTATTTGGAACTAGTAAACACTGGCATTTTTTAAATTAAGGGTTTGTTTACTTTGAAAAGCTGGCTCATGGCAAGCCAGCACTTGCAGTATGATCACAAGGAAGCCTGGACTGTACAGTTACTTGGCTGGTTTGCTAGACAGGATGATCTCCTGGGTTTGTAAGGATGTTTGTGTGTTGAGGAGTCATCTCGAAACTTTTCCATTGTCAAACTTAGTGATTGAAAGGGTTTTAAGATTGTTGGGGTTTTTGTTTTGAATTGTGTTTCTCTAAATGCGGTCTGGAGACAGCAGCATTGCCAAAGAAATTTCACTGGGATTGCTTAATGTACAGTTTGGATCAATACTTTTGTCCCAGCTGTATTTCTGGCAATACATCATGTGCTAAGCAGACTTCGAGTTCTGTCCAGTGTACTTATCTGTGCCTGATGAGAATGCATTGAAATTTTGTAATCTTCCACTTGGGACAATATCACATTGAATTAGTGCACTCCTTAAGCTGGGCATGCCAGTGGCCAACAAGACCTTTTAAAATGGCACAGGGTTTTCAAAATAATGCTTTAGTCCTTATCTCACCTATTAACCTTGTGAATTCTTTCAGCTGGCAATGGGTTGCCTTCAGGAATTGCAGGAAACATCATTTTACAGGCAACAAGAATAGCCTCAAAGTCACTGGATAAAGTATTGGCATAGAGGCCAGGAATTCCTAGAATTCCTTATTTTGTGTCTTCTGCTGAGCAGAACAGCATACTTTGTGGCTCAGATGGCATGTTTGTCTGAAACACAGAACCCTTAAAAATGCTGATTGTATTCACTTTCATAGTGGACTCTTGCCCCAGATATTTTAACTGGTGAAGAGTTGGAGTACTAAAGTGCAAAAGGGATGTCTAGCTAAAATGCTGTCTCAATGTTTTTTTTGAATATGAGAAGATAATACATTGCCAATGCATTTTTTCTATTTAGGAACTGAATTTAATGGATCTCTGTGTGAATGTTTGTGTGTGCATATATATGTACACACAAGGCATGTTGGTTGGTTACTGTCTCTAAAATTGAAAGCTATTGGCAGCCCGTTGAATCAGCTATAAACTGACAACTGTAAAATCTATGGAGGAAACTTTACTGCCCAGCAGAGCTGCCGTCGTCACTCTTGGTCTAAAGAGGAGAAATGTTTCCCTTGACCAGGCAGGCCCTGCCACCAAACCGAGGGCCTGCTCGAGTGGTGGACAGTCTGGAGAGCTGTGAAATTTTTTTAATGAAGTCAACCTTATCTATGTGTGCCAAGCTCTTAATCGCTGAGCTATGCATTACATAGGTGAATGGCACACAAGGCTGAGAGGATGTGAAAAAGCAACATTACAAGTTGCTGTGCATAAAACAGAAAACATAGTTGAAGTACAGCTTCTTTAATCTCTGCTTAAGACTGAATTAGAAATGTCTTTGTTTTGTCCTCTCTTCTTGATGAAGAGGTATATGGGAGTTGTTTTACAGCGGTGGTACTCCTCACAGGAACAGGAGAGAGGACCCTAGTGAAGCCACCCTGGAGTGTTAGCATCAGCTGGACTTGCTGGAAGCCTTTGCGAGTTGAAGGCAGTGTTGACACATCTTAAATGAGACAGTCAAGTATGAAGTTATTTCTGCAAATATTGAATAAAGTGTCATCCTCTGTGGTTGGCTGGCTAATGAACGGTCTGTTTTTAGTTTTCCCTTACCCTTCAATGGTAGGTGAGTGTGGTCTGATGGATCAGAGTACTTAAGCATATACATATGTGTATGTGGTGTAAAGTTCCAGATACCAAATCACAGAATCTGTTCTGTTGGAAGAGACCTTTTAAGATGATTGAATCTAACCATTAGTAACCATTAGCCCAGCACTGCTGGGTCACCGCTAAACCACATCTCTAAGCTCTATGTGCACATGTCCTTGAAATAACTACAGGGATTGTGACTCACAACACTGCTCTGGGAAGGATATTCCAATGCCAAACCAACTTTTAAGTGAGGACATTCTTCCTAGTATCCAGCCTAAACCTACCCTGGTGCAACATGATATTGTTTCCTGTAGTCCTATAACTTCTTACTAGAGAGAAGACAGGGACCCTCTCCTCCTTTCTAGTAGTTGCAGAAGGTATTTCCTCAGCCTCCTTTTGTCCAGGCTAAACAAGCCAAGTTCCCTCAGCTGCCCCTCACAGGACTTGTGCTCCAGACTCTCTGTGTACTGCTTCTTCATGGCCACCAAATGTAACTACTGTTTTTAGATGTTTAACCTGGTGCTTCTTCTCATACAGGTACTTTTACTATCAGGTAAGTAATTTTAAAAGATTCTTGATAGACTGGCGTCATCAAGAGGGTTAATCAAATGCTGCTTTAAAGGACATATGGTTTCTGTCTTTGACGGTATGTTCACTTGCTGTTAAAACTTCAGTCAAGCAGCTAGTATTTACTACCTGATGTAGAGACCTGTTAAATGCTAGCATAGGATATCTGCTGACTAATGAGGTATGTGCTGTTGTTTGTCAAGCGCTGTTGTCAGTCATGCTTGATGGCTGCTGTGCCTTGATAGCCTCCTTGAACTGCTGTTTTACCCAGTTGGCTTGTGTAACGTAAACTAGTATCATTGTAGACTGTGTGTTGCAAAAGAAAAATAATAAGTCTGCTCTCTTCTTTTCCAGACTATCATTTTACTCTGGCCATTCTTCGTTCTCCATGTACTGCATGCTCTTCCTAGCAGTAAGTATGCTTCTGCCATCCAAAGTCTGCTACCCAGTACAAAAATTGAAGTATTTACTTGGCCACTTGTACGATGCTTGTCTGAGATAACTGATTTTTCAGTAGGATTTGTAAGGGAATGCCACTGATGTTGTGACAAGTAGTAGAATCCAGTAAAATATGCCTAAAAAGCACTTAATATGGAGATGGCTGACAATAACCTGGTGACAAGAGTTATTGAAAAATGTGCTGACATTTAAATGTAGTGAAACTGAAAGTATTGCAAGCCATATAAGAATACAAGGTAAGATATGTCTGACTTACTGAAACCTGCAAAACCTATTTAAAAAGAAAAAGCCCTAAAACTTTGTATTACTGAGAGATTGCTTTGATTGCTCTCCTTCTGCTAATTTGTAATGCAGAAAGCACTAACTTTGTGATTGGTAAGCCAGCTTTGCATTTGTAATGGTAGCTGTAAATTTAAGCTCTAGTCCCAGATATGAATTTGTTAATGCATATGTGCCAAGACCTTCCCAGAGCTCATTTTGGTTGCCTTGAGTGCACTTTTAGTTGTGTTTTTGCTGTTTCTTGGCAAAAGCATCTACAGCAAGTGGACAGCTTATCCCAGCTAAACAAAAAACCCTACCATGACATTTGGAAAGAGGTGGCTCTGCAGTATGACACAGGACTTTGTGTTTTAAAATAAACCTTTTTTCAGAAGCTCAGTGTTCAGTTTGGATCAGTCATTGCAGTTTATGGCTAGACTAGCGTAGTTCCTTTTCCCTCTCATCTATCTAATGTAATACAGAGTTCACAAAAGTATTATATCCTAGGTTTGACTAATACAGTGCAGCTTTCTGTCTGTCAGCTGTCAACAAGTAAGTGTTCTTACATGCTCATTATGACTGGAAGTCTCCAAAATTATTGTTCTAGCTCCACTTGTGATGCCTTTCCAAAATCAAAACCACTTTTCTAATAGTATACTGGAGCAATTACTGCTGCATAGCAACATAATACTAATTTGTTCCATTGACATCATCGATACCCTTCTGATTCCACTTACCCATGAATGGTTTTGTTGAGCAACATGCATATAATACTGCCACCTTGCAGAAGCACATGTGTAGACAAGAAAAGACATGCTATGTGTATGGGTAACAACTTACACTGGCTGGCTTAGTCATTTGGTAGGGATCCAAACGTATCTGAACTCTTTATCTCTGTCACATGGATGGAGGTACAATGCAGGCTTTGGCAGAGAAAGTAAGGAATTCTTTATATTGAAGATACTAACTTCATGTGGGTTGAGTAATGCTAGCTATAGGTGAGTATGGCATGGTTCTGAATCCATGTATAGGACCTTATGTGGAGAATGCCTGAACAGCCATGTACGAACCCTACTTGCCTTGGGGCTTTGTGTTACATGGGAGCTTTGCTCTTAGCAGCCTTCTGCACGGTAGAGAGGTAAGAGTGTGGAAGTAGAATCCACTCTCCATATGCCAGTTTGAAGTGCTGTAAATCCAGAACTTGTCAGTCCTGGTTCAACAAAGAAAAAATTTGCAAAGGCTCAACGTGCTGTTACAGAAACTGTCCTTGTGTTCATTCAGTTCTGTAGTAAACTGCAGGTCAACATGGCTTTACTTATCTCCCTTCAACTAGAAGGGTACAAGTGTCTTTAACAGATGTTCTGTGGAAAGACTTAATGTTCTATCTGAGATCAGTTTGCTATCTGGTAAATTTGTCAGTGGAGGAGAAGGCATTGTTCATCTCTTCCTGCATTGCAGTGTTGTGTTTTGTATCTGTCTGAGCTACTGCCCAGTACAAGTAAGAGGCTTTGTGCAGATTAGACATCTACCTTCTTCTGTCTTCTGGCTAGATTATTAATCCAAAACGGTTGAGGGGCCTTCACAGGGACATCTGAAGGAGGATAATGACTCGTGTGCAGGGGTGTTTCTACATTGCTAATTAACACAGCATTATTACATACAAACCTTTGCATTCAATGCAGTCTTTTTATTTTGTTTAAAGAGAAGAAAGTAAAAATAAAACTACAAATGTCTTCAAGCAGACTTGAAACTGCTGCAGGAAGGTGAGGAAATCTAATTCCCCACTGTGCATGTGGCAAGGCAGAGGCTGCCGATGGCTTCAACCCAAACTTGCAGCACTTGATAACCTATTTGTTAACCGAACTCTACTGGCTTCATCTGCTCTTGGCACACTTATTCCAGCTGTGGACTGAGTCATGAGCAGGACAGAACTCTCAACATGTGGTATTACTCACCAGCAGTGCTAATCAGAACCAGACATTGGCATGCTGGTTTCTGGAGAGGCTGAAGGAGTCTGTGGTGTGTTCACACTGCAGAAAGCATACTCTTGCTTGCTGAACACGTGTACTGTGTCAGGTTGTGCCTTTCAACAAAGAGGGAACATTTTGGGCAATCAAAGGAGAAATGGTCTCTCTAGCATAAACACTGCAGCCATTAAATGAGAGATGTTTGGAGTGTGGCTAAAATAAAGCTATCTTACAAAATACTAGGTGAAGCAACAAAATACATTGCAGCTTCAGTTCACAGAATTGTAGGGGTTGGAAGGAACCTCTGGAGATCATCTAGTCCAAACCTCTCTGCAAAGCAGGTTCTAAAACAGATCATACAGGAACATAGACCGGGGTTTGCTCAACCAGAAAGAGAGAAGGCTCTGGGGGTGCCTTATAGTGATGTTCTGATACCTGAAAGAAGCCTTTCAGAAGGCTGGGAAAGAACTATTCTATAAGGAATGTAAGAATAGAATGAGGGGTAATGGTTTTAAGCTGAAGAAGGGTTGATTTAGGTTAGACGTTAGGAAAGAGTTCTTTAACCTGAGGGTGGTGGACAACTGGAACAGGTTGCCTAGAGAGGTGGTGGAGACTCTGTCCCTGGAGACATTTAAGGTCAGGGTTGATGGGGCTCTGAGCAATCTAGTCTAATAAGTGATGTCCCTGCTTGTTGCAGAGGGGTTTGAGTAGATGATATTTGGAGGTCTCTTCCAACCCTATGGCTGTGTCTAGTTGAGTTTTGAATGTCTAGAGCAGGAGATTCCACAAATCCTCTGGGCATCCTGTTCCAGTGCTCTTTCACCCTCATTGGCTTAAAAAAAAGTTCTCCCTTATGTTCAAAATGGAATCTCCTGTGTTCTAGTTTAAAATCATTGCCCCTTGCCCTATTCCTGGGCACCAAGAAGATATTGGGGGGATTGGGCTAGATGATCTCTCGAGGTCCCTTCTAATCCCTAATGATTCTGTGATTTATAAGCTTTTGTGAGACCCTTGCCTCAGTCTCCTTTTCCACAGGCTAAAGAGCTGTAGCTCTGTGTCTCCTCATTAGGAAGATGCTTCAGTCCCTGATCATGTTAGTGGCTCTGCTCTCTAGTAGCTCCCAGTTCTTCTTACACTGGGGAGCCCATAGGTGGATGCAGTATTCCACATGTGGCCTCACCAGGGCAGAGTAGAAAAGGAGAACCTCCCTTGATGTAGTGGCCACACTCTTCTTAATGCAGTCCCTTAAAGCAGAATCGCTGAGTTGCAAATAAGTTAAATTCTAGCTCTTTTTTACTGTTCTGAGCACTAGCAAGCACATAGTGTGGTTTGCAGCATATTTTTTATTTTAGATCTCTAATTTCTTATGACACCAAAGGTTTAAAACAAGACTCAGTAAGAACTGGGGTATCTGAACTCTGACTGCATTGCTTCCTTGGTGTCAGGACCCCAAATAAATGCAAATTAGAACATGGTCCAGTGGTGCTTGTCCTGCCTCATAGTGAGGGCAGTACATGGAAAGATCTGACAGCTCAGGCTTTTCATTCAATGTGAAGGAAGTTATTGACAAGAATTGTGACCTGTAGGAGCTGTGGGTGGATGTTTTTTAAAAAGCTCATTGCTTAGGGATGTTGTGACTTTAATACTGTCATATGGGACCCCCATTACCCTGGAAGCTGGGATTTTTGTCTCTGCTCTTACTCTTCTTGCTTCAAGGAGCATTTAGATGTGATTTCGCTCAGAAGGAAGGTAAATTGAAAATGCTTAACCTGAATTCATCAGGTAAAGAAGCACAAAAGTGTATCATGCCACATGAACTGTTCAAAATGAGTAGTCTAAGCAAGCACTTATCTGAGAATTTGAAGCATTTCTCCTCAGTTTGTCTTTTAGTTTGTGGGACAGTATTAGAGAGCAGAACTTCAGGAATGGAAATGTTTGGTATGTAATTTTAGGCTCATGCCTCTCTGGGAGGACACAAATAACTTCTGTTCCAGCATTTACAGTTACTTAATATTGTCTTAAGGTCCGTGCAGGAGCAGCGTTCACCTTCTGCACATGTTGCGATCAAGATTTTAGTTATCTAAATGAGAGGAAGGAATTGGTGATACTGTATCAACTTACATAATTGATATCAGCTTCATAAGACTTCATAGGAAACTGCAATGGATCTGTTTTGTTACCACATGGGAATTGTCAGCGTGCTCACATGCAAAAGCTGTACTTGAACTGCTCCCGTGCAGCTGTGTGTGACTAGCTGGCATTAAAACAGAAGCGAGGGCACTGCCTGCTGTAAATCACTGACGCCTGCCTTTGAGAAAGGAGTTTTGCTCATCTGCAGAGTGAGAAGAATACATTAATTCTGTGTCAGAGAACACATCTATTGAGTTCTAAAAGATGGATAATATGGTAGAAATGTGGTTTGAATAACTTCATGGAATGAAACAACTTACATATCTACCTATTTAAATAAGTAGGGGAGTAAATCTTTTAGCATAGAGACCACTGCTCCATTTTTAACTGTATTTTGGTTATTAAGCCACTGGAATGGGTTGCCCAGGGCTGTGATGGAGTCCCCCTCCCTAGAGGTATTTCAGTGCATATAGACATAGAGGTTAGGGATATGGTTTGCTCAGGAAGTTGTCAGTGTTGATTGAGTTAATGGTTGGACTCCATATGGACTAGAAAGTCTTTTCTGGCCTAGGTGATTCTGTAACAAGATGTTAAGCTACCATGTACTTGTAAAAAAGCCAACGTGTCCTGATGGACCAGTTTGAGGCATGGGCTTCCAGCCTGTACTTAGGTTAGATGTAGAGTTTCTTCTCATTTTTAACTCATTGATATGTGGAATGTGTGAAGCCACATAAATAAACGTCTACTTGTAGACTGTTGGGCCAGAAAGTGGGAAATTAGTTTAGCAGAGTAAGGTGGATCAGTTTGGGTCCAGATATCTCTGGGGTGCTTTTGCCAACAACAGCTTCGTGTGAAAACCTCAGGGAGTTTCAGATGTAACAGTATGTGGGAACCTGGTGATGTAGTAACAAGGTGGATCCCAACCCATACCCCTGCTGCTCCTTTCAAAGTTAAACAGCTGGCACCAACTCTCCCATACTGACAAAACTACATTATCTTTGCTTGTAGGATGAGAGGGTGAATGTAGTTGAACACCAAACCAGCACCTTAACCCAGAGGGGGAAATACCTCCAGTTCATCTAAAGTTTTTGTTTCAGCCTTTATTCCCCCTTGTATCCAAAAGCCATTGTAAGTTGAAATGTTCACAGAATCACAGAACATTAGGGATTGGAAGGGACTTCGAAAGATCATTTAGTCCAATCCCCTGCCACAGCAGGATCACCTAGACTCAGTCACACAGGAGATATCCAGATGGGTTTTAAACATCTCCAGAGAAGGAGACTCCACAACCTCCCAGGGGAGCCTGTTCCAGTGCTCTGTCACACTCACTGTGAAGAAGTTCTTTCTGATATTTATATGGAACCTCCTATGTTCCAGCTTATACCCACTGGCCCTTGTCCTGTCAGTAGATGACATTGAGAAGCCTGACTCCATCCTCCTGACACCCACCCTTCACGTATTTATAGACATTAATGAGGTCATCCATCAGCGTCTGTTTCTCTAAGCTAAAGAGACCCAGCACCCTCAGCCTTTCCTCACAAGGGAGGTGTTCTACTACTTTCGTCATTTTTGCAGCTCTGCACTGGACTCTCTCCAGCATGTCTGGGTCCAGCTGAGGGACCCAGAACTGGATGCAGTACTCCAGATGTGATCTCACCAGGGCAAAGTAGAGGGGGAGAAGAACCTCCCACAGTCTGCTAACCAGTCCCTTCCTGATCAACCCTAGGACGCTGTTAACCCTCTTTGTCACAAGGGCACATTGCTGGCTCATGGTCATCTTGCTGTCCCACCAGGTCCCTTTCTCCTACACTGCTCTCCAACAGGTCAGTCCCCAACCTATACTGGTACCTGGGGCTGTTCTTGTCCAGATGCAAGACTCTACACTTGCCCTTGTTATAGTTCATTAAATTTCTTCCTGCTCAGCTCTCTAGCCTGTCCAGGCCTCGCTGAATGGCAGCACAGTCTGCTGGGGTGTCAGTGACACCACCCAGCTTTGTGTCATCAGCAAACTTGCTGAAGCGCACCCTAATTCCTCATCCAAGTCATTAATGAATAGACTGAATAGGACTGGTCCCAGTGCCCACCCTTGGGGACTCCACTAGATACAGGCCTCCAACTAGACTCTGTCCCATTGACCACTACTGTCTGGCTTGTATCCTGCAGCCAGTTTACGATCCACCTCACTACCTGATCATCCAGTTCACAGTGCCCCAGTTCGGCTGCAAGGATGCTATGTGAGACTGTGTCAAATGCCTTACTGAAGTCAAGACAGATCACATCCACCGCTTTGCCATCATCTATCCATCTATCCTCCTGTCCTTGATGTGCCTGGAGACAGTATCTAAGATAAATTGTTCCATCACCTTTCCTGGGATGGAGGTGAGGCTGACCAGTCTATATTTTACCTGGGTCCTTCTTCTTACCCTTTTTGAAGATTGCAGTGACATTTGCTCCTCCAGTCCCCAGGCACCTCTCCTGATCCCCATAACTTAGCAAAGATGATGGAGAGTGGCCTAGCAATGACTTCCGCCATCTCCCGTAGCGCACACAGGTGCATCCCATCAGGGCCCATACATCCAGTTTGCTCAACTCATCCCTACCCTAGTTCTCATCAACCAGGGCAAACTGCTTTCTTGTCTCAACTTCCTCTGGGGCCTCAGCAGTCTGGGGCTTGATGTCAGGGCAGCCTCCAGAAGTGTAGATAGAGGCAAAGAAGGTGTTCAGTATCTCTGCTTTCTCTGTATCCTCCAACTTCAGGCACCTACCTCATTCAGCAGGGGGCCTACATTGCCTCTAGGTTTAGTTTTACTTGCAATGTATTTGAAGAAGCCCTTTTTGTTGCCCTTGACCCCTCTTGCAAAGTTTAACTCAAAGGAGGCCTTGGCTTTCCTAGTTGCATCCCTGCGTTCTCTCACCAGAGCCTTATAGGCCCCAAGTGGACATCCCCTCCTTCTATGACCTATAGACTTTCTTCTTCCTCTTCAGTTTGCCCAGCAGTTACCTGTTTAACCACACAGGTCTTCTGGCTCCCTTCCTTGATTTCCTTCCTGTTGGAATGCTCTGATGTTGTGCTTCAAAGAAGTGGTCTTTGAATGTTAACCAGCTATTTTGGGCCCCTTCACCTGCCAGTACCCTGTCCTATGGGATTTCCCCTAGTAATTGCTTGAAAAGGCCAAAGTTGGCCCTCCTGAAGTCCAGGGTTGTGATTCTGCTAGCTATTCTGTTTCTACCACATGAGATGCCCTCAACCTTCACTGCTTCTACCAGACCTACCTTGTTGGTGACCCTCTGTATAATACAAACAATTAGATCTGCATTCTGCAAGTCGAGTACTTCCACAACTACGAAAGTGAAAGTAACAGGTGACAGAAGCCTCCAAATAACACTTCCAAAGGCTCAGAGAAAGAGTACGATGAAAATGGACAGTTTGCCACAACTATCATTTGAATTTGGCTATGCAGAAAGAGTCTATATGTAAAGGATTACACATAGCTGTTACACATGAAGCTGAACCAGCTGCATGAGGGAATTTTTACAGCTATGGAACAGACTGTCTCTCTCCATCACCAGTCACAAACAGGACTTACGCTAATGGTTAATCTGTTGACACTAGCAGCTGACACAGAGTTGCTCCGTGACACCTACCACTTTGAGAAGCACCATGTCCTGTGTTTCTCTCACATGAGACCTGTGTACTTCCTTTGCTATTCCTTCAATACAACTCTGACACTGTGTTAATTGCTTAAGGAAGACAAAGAAAAATAATGAATTAAATGCTATCGCTCCATGGCTCTCTATCAGTCCCAAACACAGCCTTTAACTCTTAAATAAGCACGTTGGATTAATCTAATCCTTTTCAGGGGTACAGCTGTGGTTTGTACAGAGTCAAAAACGAACAGACAGATGACAAGTCTTTCATTCCTTTTTGCTGTGACTAGAGCAAAAAGGCGCTTGCCAAGGATCTCAGCTCCCTGGGAATCTACAATTCCGCAGGCACAACCCAACCCAGGAGCTGACAGGCGACGCTGGCTCAAGGATGGAACTCCTCGGGCTCCTCCCTGAGCAAACAACCGCCACTGGGCTGGTGACGACCGGCAGCCCCCGGGCAGGGGCGCGGGCTTTGCGCGGGGATGACCCTCCACGACCCCCGGGGTCCCGCGGGGGTCACGGGAGGGGGGCGCTCCCCGACCCGCACTTGACGCGTGCGCGCCGCGGCTGCTTCCCCCCACCCCCCCGCACCCAAAGCCGGGCGCGGGGGCGGGCCCCGGTCGGGCGCCGTCACG